>JANRMT010062856.1:107224095-107299964 GCA_026402145.1 Polypterus bichir lapradei
CTGTTACTAAAAAGTAGGGAGGCTATATTGGTCACTGATTTTTTTTTTCTTTTTTCAAATGTAAATTTTGAGTTGCTTGTTTATTATTCTCACTGTAACAGATGAAAATAAACAAATGAGATGGCAAAATTTTCATTTTTCCTTTAGTTGCATAATAATTCTGCACACTAATAGTTGCCTCATAATTGTGCACACATATGTATTCCTCTGATGATGTTCACATTCACATTTCCTTTGTAAAACATTCAGGTTTCAGGTTTAACAACATTTTGGATTGACTGATAGTACTGTATTTGTTCCATATTAAAATAAATCCTCAAAAATACAACTTGCCTAATAATTGTGCACACAGTATATATATCTACATTTTATATATATATAAAATACCCGCGCTTCGCAGTGGAGAAGTAGTGTGTTAAAGAAGTAATGAAAAAGAAAAGGAAACATTTTAAAAATAACGTAACATGATTGTCAATGTAATTGTTTTGTGACTGTTATGAGTGTTGCTGTCATCAAGGATTTGATTATCATTATTTCTTTCAATCAGGTTCGTATTTGGAGGATGTGTTGTGTTCAAGTTACATTCCGTGTTTGTCAACCATTGTAAAGATAACAGGTTTCATTCATCGATTCCTTTCTTACTGCATCAATAAACAGCTCGTCTTCCTCTTTATTTGAGACATAACATACTGCTTGCACGGGTTTTTTTACACTGTCTTCCTTTAGCTGGACATTGACTTTTTCCACCGTGTGCTTTGTTTCCGCAGTAGCTGCACTTATGAATATGCTTGTATGCGTCACTCGCTTCATATTCTTTTGCTGCCTTCTCAATTGTGTAATGCGTTTTTTGTTCAGCGCTCTTTGGAGCTGTTGCTTTTTGTCTGCATACTGCGTTCACAGTCAGTTCACGTGAGCCACTCGGAGTACATGCATCGAAGGTTCTCAGCTGTGCTTGTGCTATCTCGTGCGATGTTGCGATGTTAGCTCAGACCCGGCAATGCGTCTTCTCATTAAATTTAAAGTTAAGCCTTACACCTTGCTTTCCTATTTGTTTGCATAAGCACAGTCCTTCACCAGCAAGTTTAACTCCGTTACAAAGTGATCCAAAGTCTCGTTTATACCCTGCGTCTTCTCATTAAACTTGTATCTCACGAATATCGTATTCGTCATAGGTATGACAAACGCCAGCGGCAGCATGTCTATAAACTTAATTTAAACTTACGGTTTACACTGTGCTTTGTTTCCGCAGTAGCTGCACTTATGAATATGCTTGTATGCGTCACTCACTTCATATTCTTTTGCTGCCTTCTCAATTGTGTAATGCATTTTTTGTTCAGCGCTCTTTGGAGCTCTTCCTTGTTCTCTGCGTACTGCGTTCACAGTCAGTTCACGTGAGCCGCTCGGAGTACATGCATCAACTTCCATGTCAAAGTACCTAAACTAATACAGCCGTTGTAGCTTACCGTATATCAAACTGGCTCATTCGCCTTGTGATCGTCTTCTCCGATACACCATATAGATCTGCAATCTGTCGTACTTTTAAACCGCATAACAGAAGGTGATCTATTGACTCAGCTGGATTGTCAAAGGATGGACGTCCAGAGTAGGGAACTGTGTCACCTGAACTGGAGTGTAGTAGAGTCCGTTCCACCTGTTCTTCGATAATTTCAAAAATAGTTTCATCTACATCGGAGTCTAAAAGGGCCGCCAACATTGTAATTTCTTCCGATAAATCTTCAATTCTCTCTCTGAAATACATAATATCTTCGGCAGAATCCATTTCATCGGCAGTAGTAAGCATTTTTCTAATTAATTCTTGGGCGATCGATTCACCAATCAGTAACTAGAGGGCGTGTTAGAGCCCACCCTCTCAACTTTGACGAGTGAAAGTGACAGTTTTATTTCAAGTCGTATTTCATGACGGTTTGCAGGAATGTTACGGACAAAATGAAATAAATAAATAAGCAACGAAAAACATATTTTGTGACACATTTATTTATTTATGCTCTCATTTCATGATACATTTATTTATTTATGCTCACATTTCACAGTACTTTTATTTATTTGCGCATTTATTTATTTATTTAATTTTGTCCGAATTAGTCCTCCATAGTAAATAGCCAATGGCATACATTTAAAGTTTAGGTTAATAAAATTGACCTTCATCATGGAACAACTAATAGGTTACAACCTACAGATGTTCTGCAGCAATTGAAGTAACTTAAGCCTTGAAAGTTGAAGCAAACAGTTTTTCTTCAAATTTCTCCAAATTTCTATTGATTACTTATAAACCCACTGTCTGTCTTAAAACAGAGTTGCAACAGACCGTCTTACTATACCCTCTAAAGTATCAGTGATATGGCAAGAAAATGGCAATTAACAAATGAAATGAGAGCATTGTTACCCTTAGAAGAGTAAGCCTTTCATTTAGAGAAATTGCAAAAAAAAAAATATGAAGTGTCAGTGAGTATGGTGTCCCTACACAATTCAAAGGCAAATGGAAATTGGAAGAAACTCTGATAGGAAGAGAGCTGGCAGGGTCAAAATCACAACCCAATCAGAAAAGTTTCTGAGGGTCACCTGCTTGCATGATAGGCACGTCAAAGCACAACAGCTTCAAGTACAGCTTAGTAGTGGTTGAAAAAACAAGGCTTGGTTTCTACTGTGAAGAGGAGACTTTGTCCAGTCCATAGTAGTCCATAGCCAGGTTTCAAGGCCCTATGTTGTCCTTTAAGGAATAGCTTTGTTGCTGCCCTTTGTCCTGTCAAATCTACAGGTCAATGTTTTCAAATGAAAGGCCTATACTTCTAAGTGTAATAATCCATACATCCATCCATCCTCTTCCGCTTATCCGAGATCGGGTCGCGGGGGCAGCAGCTTGAGCAGCGATGCCCAGACTTCCCTTTCCTTGGCCACTTCTTCTAGCTCTTCCGGGGAAATCCCGAGGCGTTCCCAGGCCAGCCAAGAGACATAGTCCTTCCACCGTGTCCTGGGTCTTCCCTGGGGCCTCCTCCCAGTTGAATGTGCCTGGAACACCTCACCAGGGAGGCGTCCAGGAGGCATCCTGATCAGATGCCCGAGCCACCTCATCTGACTCCTCTTGATGCGGAGGAGCAGTGGCTCTACTCTGAGCCCCTCCCGGATGACTGAGCTTCCCATCTTATCTTTAAGAGAAAGCCCAGACACCCTGCGGAGGAAACTCATTTCAGCCGCTTGTATTCGCGATCTCGTTCTTTCGGTCACTACCCATTCTTCCCTCACTCGTGAATAAGACCCTGAGATACCCTGAGACTTGAACTCCTCCACTTGGGGCAGGATCTCGCTACAAACTCTGAGAGGGCACCACCCTTTTTCGGCTGAGGACCATTGTCTCATATTTGGAGGTGCTGATTGCCATCCCAGCCGCTTCACACTCAGCTGCGAACTGATCCAGAGAGAGCTGAAGATCATGGCCTGATGAAGTAAACAGGACAACATCATCTGCAAAAAGCAGTGACCCAATCCTGAGCCCACCAAACCGGACCCCCTCAATGCTCTGGGTGTGCCTAGAAATTCTGTCCATAAAAGGTATGAACAGAATCGGTGACAAAGGGCAGCCCTGGCGGAGTCCAACTCTCACTGGAAATGATTTTGACTTACTGCCGGCAATGCGGACCATGCTCTGACACCGGTTGTACTGGGACCGAAAGAGTCCTGCAGGACTCCTTCTTCAGCTTGATGGCATCCCTCACCGGCGGTGTCCACCAAAGGGTTCGGGGATTGCCACCATGGCAGGCACCGACCACCTTACGGCCACAGGTCCGGTCAGCCGCCTCAACAATAGACGCATGGAACATGGCCCATTCGGACTCAATGTCCCCCACCTCCCTCGGGTTGAAGTTCTGCTGGAGGTGGGAGTTGAAGCTACTTCTGACAGGGGACTCTGCCAGATGTTCCCAGCGGACCCTCACAATACGTTTGAGCCTACCAGGCCTGACCAGCATCCTCCCCCACCATCGAAGCCAACTCACCACCAGGTGGTGATCAGTTGACAGCGCCGCCTCTCGCTTCACCCGAGTGTCCAAGACATGTGGCCTCAAGTCCGACAGCACGACCACAAAGTCGATCATCAAACTGAGGCCTAGGGTGTCCTGGTGCCAAGTGCACATATAAACACTCTTATGCTTGAGCATGGTGTTCGTTATGGACAATCCATGATGAGCACAGAAGTCCAATAACAAAACACCACTCGGGTTCAGATCAGGGGGGCGATTCCTCCCAATCAAAGTGTAATAATGCTCTGTCTTATTTTGTTTGTTAATTGCTTTTTTCTTGTCATTATCCTATTAGTTGTTCCCTGAAGAAGGCATGTTTATAATATTCTGATTTTTCTTTTTTTTTTCAGTTTTTGATAACCCAAACTTTAAATTTATACCTTTGGCAGTTTACTGCTTATGTTTTCACCATTTTAGGTCATTCCTTGTATTTCAACTGACTAAATAAAGTAATAAACTAAAAAACTGGAAAACGGAAATGTTTGTAAAACTTTTGACTGGTAATGTACCTGAAGAGCAAACCTAACAACACATGCAAATGCTAGTATAAACAGTGGGCTTTCTTTTTTTGTGGAGATGGAAGGATGGAATGTGGTACTTGTACATAATTGAGGTGCCTTTTAGGGAAAAATCTGTCTGTCTGATTTTAGTATACCTCAAAGAAGACTGTTTATTCACTCATTTGCCTACATGTTCTCATTTCCTCATGTGAATCTGATCTATATCAGACACTTGGCACACTTTGCTCTTGGCTGCATCTGGTGTTATAAGTAAAAGCAAAACATAACTACTGATGAACAGTTATTCCCATTGAAATATTAATGCCTTTTCACATTGTGCATGTGAAGCAAACCTGAAAAGCCTGACATTTTTTTTATAACTGCTGATGTTGTTAACAAGTATAGTGTCGTGCAAAAGTGTTCAGTCCCCCGAAAGTCATCATAATTATCTGCATGACAAAATATTTGTATACATATTTATCCATTCTGTAATTTTAATATGAACTTTTATGCTGTAACAATACATTTCCAAAGTAAAAATAAACCATTTTCTGTAGATACTTACCTGAAGAAAAAAAACTCAAATTAGTGTTTGCATAAGAAATATTCTTTGGAGGTACTGGTCCATTCTGACTTGATTGTCATAATTTAGTTCCTGCATATTTAGCCATCACACATTCATGTTCTAAACCTCTTGTTCCACCTCATCCAAAAGATTCTGTTTGAATTGAGAAGTGGAGGTTGTGCGGGACATAAAGTGGAAGTAATTGAGTATATTTACATGTGCTTTAATAACCCGATTATCCACAGAATCCCGGTTTCAAAGATGTTATGTATACCTCTATTTTGGTTAGGGAAACCAGGATATTGATCTCTGAGGAACTGAGTTAATTTGCCATTTAAAGTGTTAATCGGGTTACACTTCAGCCTTTTATAGTCTGTGCATGTGTTTAGCTTCTCATACAGGTCTACCTCCCGCAGGTAGGAAGGTAAATTTCCTGAGGCAAATGCTTGGGTGATCTCATTATTCCCTCTCCATGTTGAAATAATCTGCCAGATTTATGTTGATGAGCCTTACAATACTAATTTCAGCAGCTCAGTCTCATTAGCAAAGTTGGGTGCAATCCATTAAGAGTAATATGAGTTACATAAATTAATTTTTAAAGTAATGAGTAACCTTATTTGATTGAAGTAAAAATATCAGCATTATTATTATCCTAACAGAAGGCAAGAAGCAAATGTATCGGTACACCACTCCTATGCAGGGCTCAACTGCACAGGCAAGCTGAAAGAGTGTTGTGTGCAATCTGGTAACAAAAACATACTAATAAAGTGTCACTTTAGTTTTAATAAATCTGTTTGCTATAGGTTAGACAAAATCGTGTGATTAGGTGGTACAGCGGTTATTATTCTTACCACAAATTTTTAAGCGCTCAGGTCGGGGATTTAAAGGAGGATGATCGTTATTTACTTGACAGCATGTCAAGGACTGAGCAGTTATGAAACACAAAAAAAAGTATCATATTTGGTTGTGATTCTGGTCATTTTCATGAAGGTTTGTATATGGGTTTGAAGTTAAGAACAAATGTTGGTCAGTCAAGTATTAATATTTTTCATACAATAGAAGAAAAAGTAGAACAAAAGTAATATACTGTTACACATTACATTTAAAATAAGTAACTATATAGCATATTTGGCTACTTTTCTGTAAGTTTTGAGTAATATATCTTAGTTACTTTTAAATTGTACTTCTTGGAAAAAACAGGCTTCATTCTTGTTTTCAGATTTTCAGCAGCCGTTGATGATGTTTAATTTTTTTAGAGTATATTTCTGTCATTGGAACGTTTTGCCAAATGAAAACTTGTGTAAGTGGACTTGCAAATTTAAGCTGGGGTTTTTAAGAAACCAGGTTTCTGACTTAACCATGTTACTTACCTTATGCCGGTTTTGTTAGTATTTGTAAATGCACTCAGTGTCATGTTTGTAGAACTGTCTTGAGGTGATGTACCATGTTACAAGGAATACATTATTCTGCTGGAAGGATCTGTATGAAAAAGATAGACTGTGGCCAGAAAGTGATACACATGGTCAGCAAAAATGCTTTGGTTTGCTTTTTTTATTCAAAATTTTTTAATTTAATATTAGGAAACCTCATGTGTGCCTAGAAATCACTTCCTTCATCATTGAACTATCACCTCTATCATGTACCATTGACACAAAGTAGGATAGATGCATGGATTTACATGAATCACAAGCATCATTTTGTATGTGAAATTCCTTCAATACAATCTACATTATCAGCAGAAAAAATATTGAATTGCGTGACTGCGGTAAGATACATTTGGTCTTTGGTGATGCATAGTTTTTAAATAAATAATGGAATGTTCAGGCTTCAGAGGGGTGTAGGTATTTGTTGCGGCATGGCACAGTAGCTTTGGAGTGTTGGTAAGGTGGTCATAATAATAATAATATGGCTGATAATGCATTCACATGCAGACATGTGCAGTTAGGTTGATTGCCTCATTAGTGCTCTGGATTCTGTAATTGATGCTGGTGCACCTATAACCCCATCAGTATAAAAATGAGCCTGAACAAGAAACAGGGAGTTTGAAAAGATGAGAGATGAAAGAGACTGGAGATTATATCAAAAGTGAAAGTCAAAAGAAAAAGTTGAATCATAAGGGAGCCAGTGCTAGTGAAGAATGTTTGTAGGCAATTGGGTTTGTGAGCTCTGCAGAGGAGCATGTGGCCAGCGCTCGAGGGTGCTTAGGTCACTCTTGTAGAGCATACCAGGAGCAGGAACAACCTACCACTCCATGATGGCTCCTGTGCAAGGCTCAGATGTGGTGACAGGAGACAAAGGAGCAAGGCTTGACACGGAAACCTAGAATACAAGGGGTGGACTGAACTTGTCAGCGAACATCTCTAGCTGCATAGACCTAACCAGGTGAAGTGGCAGATATGCTGTTTTGGAAGGAAAAAGAGTGGCTGATGCTTTCAAGGGAATGATTTCTTAACTTCACTTTTATTGGATTATTTATTGCTTATTTATTAGATTTTTTTAATCTCCAAAAAGACCCAGTTTTTATTGAGAATATTTATTTAGTTGCAGATGGCACCTGCACGATTTGCATGTTGTTTAAGATTGTTGAAATAAAAACACAAAGCACATAGCTTCATTTCCTACTGCTATAGCTTTGTCTTTTTGTTCTTAGCTGACTAGAGTGGAACCTGACTAAGTCTTCTATGGCTGCAGCCCAGCCATTTAAAGGAGCAGTGTCTGTCCAGAAGTGCCCTTATGCACACCACTGTTTTAAAGAGTTCTGACTGTTGCCTTTTGTTTTCTTGCATGGAAATTTTCCTCTGATCTTTGGCATTAACAAACTGTACTGATGCTCACAGTTTTTTTTTGTTTTTTTTTTTTTTAAATATTGCTCCATTCACTGTAAATCCTATACATTGTAGTTTGTAAAATTCTCAGGAGAGCTAAAATATAAAAAATACTCCATTCATAAAAAGAATATGTATGAAATTAAAGACACTGCAGGATACAAATTCATGCCTTACCAAGATTTACTGATGTTCATCGTTGTGTTATAGGTTAGGTATTTTATTGGACAAAGTGAAGATACTCAGATTTAGCACAGCATAAACAAATTAAGTTAGCAAATGTGGCATTCACATCAAGGAAGCTAGTTCAGACAAATAGAAGCATGTAAGTAAGTGGTGAACACAGAATCATTCAATGACATAATAGCAGGTGACACATTTTAATTACACAAACCTGTTTCACAAGATGATATGATCAATGTTTTCCATTACTGTCATTAGTTAAAGGGCTATGGGTTTGTTTAATTCACCTTAATATTTAATATGTTGCAGTAGTTGAAGTCCACATTGTAATTCTGAAATGACCTGTTGATCTTTATGACTTGACCTTTTCACTGTCTTTATGAAGCAACACCCCTCACTTCTTTCCCCAGACTTGGAACCTGGAGTGTGGTTGATGGAAGAAAATACAGCATGTATTATAGGAAAGGATAATGAGAGGGAGGTATGAAGGTGGGACTTAGTAGTTATTTTTAAAGTAGATCTGTTGAAAGTTACCGGTTTGTTTATAATGAAAGAGAGGTGGTCACATCTGGGTTAAATTTAAGTGGATATCCAAATTTCCTACTCTTTTCGCTTATTCTATACATAGGGATCATTTTTTAAAGAAAATTCCTCAAACTTTCTTAGAACTGACTGCTGTGTTTTGACTTTATGTTAGGGTTCAGGTATTTTTTTGTATTTGTTAGTTCAGATTTATAAACATAGTTGTTCCATCTTACACATTTTCTTGGGCAATCTTTATACTATATGTTATCGTAGTACTGTATATAATTATTTTGTATTTATTGGTCCTATTCACATTTTGTTTTGTTGAGTTATTTGAAATTTGCTTTGAATTCTAATGGTATGCTCTGAATATGAAGCAGGGGTTAGTAATTGCTTCAACAGAAAACATGCCCCTTACCACCCCTTTCCCTCCCCCACACCCTCTCCATCCTTTTGTTCTTGTTAAACTCACGTTGTGGGAAATCCCAAACAGCCTCTTTAAGTGGCGTTAAAAATAAGCGCAGGTGGCATTAACTTGGGACCGTATTAGCTCTATTCAATCCCTTTTTTTCCTCTTTCTCTTCCCTTCCAAGAAGGAATTTTTGCTTGGTGTACATAAATACTCGTTGAAACCATTTGTTCCCTGTACTGCCCAGTGCTTTGACATTTTAATTCAGGGACCTACTGATATAAATATCATTTTCCTTAATCCGCTTCCCAGACGTGGGGTCTAAAGCACTGTTATTTTTTTTTTTCCTTCAAAGTGGGTTGACTTTTTTATTCAAGTTTTTTTTTTTTTCTTCTATTTTTTTTTTCTTCTTCTTCCTGCCTCGAAGCTGCTCTGCTGTGGACCATTTAGGGAGAAAAATGGACAGAGTAACTGTTGTTTCTTTCTTGGTATTCACATGGAAATTCTAATCTCCCTGAAAAGAAACTAAGAAGAAGAGAGAGTTGGGAGAGAAAATAAAATCTGCAGAGCTTTAACAAGACACTGCAGGCTTACATGGAATTTTAAAAACATTATTTGCCCTGATCCTTTTTCGCATGATAGGCTACCATGAACTTCTAAATACAGTGGATCAAAATTAACTTTTTTTAATCCCTAACTTTTCTTAAAATTGTTGTACATGCTATTAAATTCTACATGGGTATTATCTGTTTGAGGAAGAAATAATTGTCGTTCATACACTTCCCCTTGCCATTTCTAACCCTCACGCCCCCAGATATTTTTTGTGTCAAACATTGCACATAAAAAATCTGTTTATTTTGTTGTGACCATTATAGTAGTCGTCCATACTGCAGCATTGGAATAAGCTGAAAGAAGTGATATAATATTTTTTAGGGCATTGTTGCTAATTTACTATAGGTCATTACAGTATTAAATGATTTGGTTAACACGTGTTTTGATTTTAAAATATTAAAATATACAAACAATAGTAGAAACCATTTTACTTCCTCAGTAAATCAACACTGTCAAACACTTTTAAAAAATAAACAGAAATAGACACTCATTACAGAAAATTAATAATTGTAGTAAACAGAAGAAACTAAATAGATTTGTAAATGTAAAAATATACATTTATTTATTGGAAGTAGCAAGAAAGTGTGAAGTCTTCCATATCCATAGTCTATTATCAAATCCCAAAAAAGTAAACTGAACTGTGGAGTTTTTTTTCTTTCTTGAAGTTTTATTCTGCATTGGATTGACTCCAATTCCAGGTTGCTTCTTGCCTTGTATCCAATGTTGCAAACATAGGTTTTGGTTTTCATTTTTATGCATTTATGAAATATACCAGGAATACTTAGTTACCATCCTTTAGGGTCAGAGTGGCTGCAGGTTTTCACTTCAACCAGTTTCTTAATTATATCCTATTTGTTTGCTGTGAAGGTAATATACCTTTTTGGGGCTTAAATTTAGTTAACTTACTTTTTTACAAATCAGAATCCTTAATTGCTTATTTTAGTTTTAATGAGCTCCTAACCAGATACTAGTTAATAATATGCAAATGACACAAGAACCACCAGCTCCCCAGCTAATGTGATCATATTTAAGCCTGTCTATATGTATCATGAAGTATCTGTGTTAATAAATGAGAGAGAAAAGGCAAGGTGTGAGAAGTACAAATTTGTTCCAGTCCACAAAACATATAAATATGTTTTTAGAATAGGAAAACCTATCATGTGATAAAGTGCAATTTGACAGGGCAGAATGAAAACACCAATAAACCATATCAATAAATAACAGCTTTGTTATCAGCAAGGCCTGGCTCTGAATTAGGAAACCTGGTTGAAACAAAAACCTTCAGCCACTGTGGCCATCCAGGGAGTTCCATTGGGGCCATTATCTGCAAGGGGAAGGAACATCATTCCACCACCAACCAGCCACAAGCAGGAGCTCTTTGCAAGATTTCTGATCAGGGAGTCAGAAGGATCGTCAGAAAAGTAGTCCAGGAGCCAAGGATTCACTCAGAAAGAGCTCAAGAAGGACTTGGGAGGCAGCAGGTACAATTGTTACAGAGGAAACAATAGGCAGTGCACTCCACTGACATGGCCTCTATGCATGCTCACTCTGCAAGATGCCATTACTGAAGAAAATCATGTTAAAGCTTGTTTAAAGTTTGCTGCACAACATTTGGACAACCCTATGAAATACTGAGAAAATGCAGTCTGAAAAAAAGTTGAACTTTTTGTCAGTAATGCAACACATTATGTTTGGAGGAGTAATGGCACTCCACATGACCCAAAAAACACTGTGCCAACAATGAAGTTTGGAGGTGGAAGCATCATGACGTGGGGCTGTAACTCATCTCATGGTACTGGCAGACTTCATGTAACTTAAGGAACAATGAGTAGGGAGGGCCATGAACCGAGAGATTCTTGAAATGAATCTGCTGCCATCCACCAAGATGATGAGGATGAGACATGGGAAAATCTAAATTGGTTTCAGAGAAAGAAAATCAAGTTGTTAGAATGGCCCAGTCAATATTCTAACTTAGATCTAAATTGAACATTTGTGACTGGAACTAAAGATCGGGGTTCACAAAAGGGCCTCCCCCAGAATTTTAAGATATAAATTTAGTCACACTAGAAAAATAGGTCAAAATCACACCTTAGTACTGCAGGCAATTGGTTTCTTCATACAGGATGCATCTTGAAGCTGCCATTACAAACAAAGGCTTTCCATTAAGTATTAAATTAGAGTGTTCAATACTTTCTCCCTGTGTCATTCCACTTTATTACCCATACCTTTATTTATAGCTGTTAATGTAAATTCTTTATACTTGTGGATTTCTTGAGTTAATACCAATGTTTGGTGAGAAATTCATGTGAATACCCTCATTGGAAAAATATTTACTGAAATAAATGTTGTCACATTCAATAATTATTTCCCCCACTGTATTTATGTATTGGTTACGTTTTTTATGTATATATATATATATATATATATATATATATATATATTGCCCTTTAGTATCATTAGTGGCACTTATAAATAAAATGTGTAATAATGATGATGACTTTTATTATCATCATCGATGTTGTTATTAAATATGAATGCCATAAGTTGCATTATTTTATTGAAATTTCTCAAAGTAACATCTGTTCGTTTTGACTTGCAAATTTATGTTATTGCCTTTTCTGAAGGATAAACAAATACCACATTTGCTAAGCTCTGCAGCTAAATCTTCCATCTTTAAAACCTCAACATCAATGTTAGAAACTGTCCAAAAATGTATTTCTTGTTCAGTTTACGGCAAGTAAATTACTACATTTACATGTTTGATTGAAGTTTCTGCCTAAACAAAATCAATATGTGAAAACCTTTTTTTTATGTTGAAAATGCAGCTGATTTTTAGATTGAAGCTAAAAGTATTATTTCAAGGCCAAGTTATTTAACCCTAATTTGCATGCTCCACTACTGTACTGATAAACTTAACAGAATATTTTTACTTAGCAAATATTCAAGGCTTCAGTTACACATGCTGTTACTGCATGCATCTGTGCTACAGTAGCTACTTTAACATCAAGTATGTATATAGTATGCCTACCTGTAAGTTTCCTGTTTTATTTTCAGAAATAACTGATGTGAAGCAAAAATTGTGTCTGGCCTGACTCTGAAGCATAATGTTATATAAAGGAGGAATCGATTCATAAGCTGTAAAAATTGCCTTAATTTATTCAAAATTTACAATCACAGTGACATACAGATTAGTGCAGGGTATTCTAGTGTCAGCAGACTCATAGATTACAAGTTTATCCACAGATGGTATGAATGAGTCCTTGGCTGATATGCTTCATGCATTCCTTTTTGTATTAACTTGTCAAATTTTAATGCAATTTTAAAAGTTACATTCACATTAGGCAATCCTGTCGGGTTGACAGCATTCATTCTGACACTGATTTAAGTGTTAAGTTTCCTTCAGGCTTTCATATAATAGTTAAGGATGTTTTATTAATAAAAGACTGCAGCAATTGACAGTGAAATGATTTAAGCATATCATAAAGGCAGTGTGTTTCACTGACACAAAAGAATTATGTTGCGCTTGAACAATGAATGCAGTTCCTCCTTCATCATTTCATTTGTCCGGGATGACCGTCCATCCCTGTGGGGAGTCTTGTTCGGGTACGGCACCTTTCTGTCTTGACCAAAACGCCTGCCTCTCCACTTAGGGCCTCTCGTCTGGGTAAGGAACCTTCCCATCTTCTGTTGAGGATGCCTGTCCATCCTTTATGGAACTTACACTGTTCATTTAGTAGTGCCACAGTTTATCATGGATGTCTTTCAAGTTTGCAGAAAATGTCTTAATAAATTTGTAACAACAGCACTTTGTGTATGCAAGATATATTTTTGGTAAAATAGAAAATTCTTTATATAAGTATGGCAGTCATAATTTAATACCACTATGACAGGTACCAGCAACCTTCTGATCACAACTCTTTAGAGATATCTTCATTACTGAGGTGTTGAACACAATCATTTCATATTGTACATTCCAGAGGATCACTCTGAAGGGATTACACTCAGGAACTCCTAAATCTTCTGAATATGCCCATCTCGGTGGAGACTGTGCTAAATGCAGTGGTGAAGTTTGGGTTCATCTTTGTGACTGACAAACTAAAGACTAAAAAAATGTCTATATATTTGAATGAGATCTGAGCAGAATACTGAAAATATTGAAATTGTTTGTGTGTTGATAAACATGTTTTCTTCAAACTTGTATGTAAATTGAGGATGTTGCATTGGAAGTGTCAGATTGGGATGGTGATCCACATTTTGGGGGATAAGAAGTGATCTAGTTACTAAAGAATCTCCTCAGTCTCTCTGGGAAGCCTAGTTCAGAGCACTGGAATGGAGACTACATCTGAAAGCTAAACCTCAGGTCTAGGCTGGAATAATGTGGAGATCATCCTGACCATTGTTCTGTGGACCAGCTGATTATATTAATGATGATGATGATGTAGTGGTCATGGTAGTTTTACAATCCTGTCCACAAGTTATTTGTGAATATGGAAAAAGCTTTTGAATGTTTACTCCATAGTATCTTGAGGGAGATGCTAGTATTTGCTAATTGGAAGTTGTGCTTGCATGCTTATCAAATCTGTTCATATCGCAATTGGACCCTGCCAAAGATGTATCTAGCCTTCTGTTTCTTTTCTTGATTTTTGTAGACTGGATATCAAGGTGTGGCAAAACATTGCAGAGTGGCCAGTTTGGGATTATGATTAAATCTATATTTTTTGCAGTTAATTTTGTTTTCTTGGCTTTACCAGACTGTTGTCTCCAGCACGCTAAGTTTGATGCTGTTGAGATGCAAATCAGCATATCCAAATATGAGGTTATTGTGAAAGAGTGGCTTGCTTACCTTGCTTCAGGTAAAGTGCAGACGGATAATCCAGGTGAAAGAGTTCATGGGTGAGGGAAGAGTCGATTGGGAGATTGGTCTATTTTGTGCTGCAGCATATATTGAAAAATCAAATATGGAAAGTATTTCAAAAAATATGATGTAAAGTTGATAAAGCTGCTTCTGCTCCATTACTGATGCATTATTAAAGGTTTCTCCTTATTTCAAGCAATATTTTTCTTCATACGTTTCTCCAGTAGTCTGTGAATGATTAGATTACTAGTGAGCATTTTAATATTTGAATTGTTAAAATTAATCATACTGTACAATGATTTTCTCTGAGCAACAAATTTTGACATTTTACCAGTGTTTAGTTTTTCAGTCTTAGTTTCTACACTATCTTCCTACCTGCACACTATTTTTTCTTGTAGGTCTATCACATCTATACGTGGAGAACTTATTCCATTTTTGGTTAGAAAACAGTTTACTGTATTCTCCACACCTCAAAAGGCTAAAGAAGAATCAGACCAAGACAAGAAGAAGAAACTACAAAAAACACCAGGTTTGATTTACTTTATAAAACTAAAATCCTCAGTTTTCCTAAACAAGTTTCCCTCCTCCGCTACACAGTACACAATTTTTTACTTGAATATCTCAAACCATGTTTTCTCCCTGTGATTATTGAAGTAGTTTTCTTTCAGTAATCAGGATCACTCTGAAGTTACACTGTAATCAAAGGCTAGAAGAAAAAAAATATTGTATAAAAGAAGAAAAAAAAAAGTTAAAAATGATAATCTTTGGTGAATTGTTTTAATATTCCGGTATAATAGTCATGTTCACACTATAAAATCAAATCATGTTTAACTGCTTCCAGTCTATTTGAAAAGGAATTACAGTGTTAACATATACAATCTAGATCAAAGTGTCCCTGCTAAGAGATAGTACAGATATGGAATAGATGGTGGTTGAATGATGTTTTAGCCAGCTCTGGAAAACCATACAGCATCCAGGAAATGTATATCATTTCAAAATGAGGTAATTGTTTTGAAAACAGCTGAAACATTGAGAATCAACTTATACACCCTTTTTCACGTAAATGGACATTCAATTCATTGGTTACCTATGCCTATCATTAATTCATGTGTTTAGTATTTTGTAAAATAATAAAGAGTTTTTATTATTGGCACATGGTATTAATCTCTGAGGGAAAATTGTCTTTTTGCATGACCTTAAACATGTTAGTTGATTAATTTTTGTATTTTTACACATTTACAGTTTTACTTTTTTCATTAAAATTTAATATATTCCTTAGTTGAGCTCTGCATTTCTTCCAAAGACGAGGAACTGATAGAACTAGCACGTGAGAAATCCTGCTGGAATGACCATCGAGGAGACATGAGTGATGCATATCATAGTGGTAAATTACGGTGCTATGTTCATGTAATGGAAGATGGCATGTGTTATCGAGTGAATACACTTCCTGCTTACATTGAAGCCAATCGTCAGGTTAGTACGTACAGTTCTGATGCTTTTTTGAACCTTGGAAGTCTTAAATGGTTTGAAGCTTTATTTCCAAGTTATTAAGGTCATTAAGTCAGAATATCTAGCGTGAAATGTACTTTTTATTTAGAATTGTGGTCTTAATATGGTAGGAGCCCTGTTAAGAATTCTGCTGATAGCTTGAAATGATACTTAAAAGAATGCCAGTACTATATTTTGTAAAATATTTTATTTATTTATTTATTTTCAAAGATTCCACTGATAGTACCTCTAATTCAATTAGTATGAAATGGTTGTTTATTCACTAAACTTAATTGAAAGGATCATATATGAGTATTAGAGTAAATAGCAGCATTCTCATAAACATACTATATAATATATCTGTTCCATTCCAGCTTATTTATTTGTTTCATAATTATATTTATGTAATGATTCCTCTTTTTCTTTGCTTGCTTTACCTTTCCTGACAGGCCCCAAAACTCTATTCTGAGGAACCTTGTATCCATCCTTCAGCAATAATTTCAGAAAGGAGCACGGTAAGAAACTTAATTTATTTGTATTGATGTGAAAATTTGAATCTTCCTTTTCAGGAAATTGACATACTACAAGGCATTACCTTTTTTATTTGCTTTCATGTTTGATTTGCATTATGATGTTAAATCTAATATTTCCAATGATGCAGATTATACTTTTTTATTCAAAACTGTTCTTTCTTTTTTGTGTTCTTGTTTGTCTTTTTTTTTTTTGGGGTGGGGGGGGAGTCTGGCAATATTTTGGCTCATTGATGAAGTTCAGTATATAACTGTTGAGTATAACTGTTGAGTATTAGTCATGTATGCAATGGAATCACTGACAGGCACATTTAGAGAATGCATGTAGGTAATTCATTAGCTATACAAAGCAATGACTTCTTTTACTTAATATAAAATAGAATGTATACTGTTTGTGTTTTAAATATACATTAGTTCAATTTACTCCTATTAAGCATACATCCGGCAATGAGCCAGTGTGATATCTAATTACAAATATATTATGAAGAAGAAAAGTAGCATAAACACAAAACATGTTTTCAAACATATGGAAAATGTTATATGATATTTTCAATATATGTCAGCTATGTTCTGAAAAGAATCATTCCATAGATAAACAACAACATTGTCATTTGAATTGATATCTAAAACCAGGGCCATCATCTGTAACGACACATTCATTATAAGGAAGACTTTAGAAATGCTTTAGACACGCTTCTGTACCGGTACTGAGGTGCAAAAGGTGATACTGATACTGAGCTCAAAATTTTATTACCATTCCAGCACTACACTGAATAAAAATAATATAATATAAAGTGGTGATCTGGCTCTTACATACAAAGGATGGTGTATGTAAGGACGGTGCATGTGTCCAAAACATTAACATTTATATGTTACTTACATAAAAGCCAGATTGAATGTTATTTACCTATTTACCTTTATTTATTTACTTACTTCCTACAGTGTAAAGTCACAAGTAGAGTGCTGAGCTTCCCATGTATATATACAAATTACAGCGATGGCAAAAGTGCAACGTGCAGTTTTGCTCCGATGTGGAACCGTTGTCATGATCTGAGTTGACCTCTGTTATAGCGTGTCTATGTGAAAACAGCAGTGTCAAATGCGAGGGGGGAGGGGATTTGGTTGGGATCGTGAACACGGCTGAGAGAATAAAACTGAATAAAAAGAAAAAAAAACAAAGCTAACTTTTACAAGTATCATAAATTACACCGGCTGTTACAGACTGGAATCAAATGTATGTTTTTATTCTAAAATAGTAAGAATACGAGCATCTCACTTCTCAAAACGGACTCGTCCGTGATCGAACCCATGAAGTTTTGATTACCAGTCAGCAGTTGATAGCGTTGCGCAACCGAAGCAGTCATAGTAAATGCGTGTCAATGTCGCACCCTAACGCAGGTTCTTTTTCTGCAGTTATATTTTTGAATAAAAGCGCACTTGTTCTGTTATATTTGTACCTTTTGTGAAAGTGTTTCTTTGATATTTGGACTTCAGGCTTCACACATTATACACTTCATGTCTACATTTTGTCAATTATTACTAAAACATGAAAAACGTTTCTATTTTAACAATGTGTTTACATAGATCGTTGTAGACACGAACACACATGAAATGCAAGTGTTCCAAATAATGATATAGAATTTATAAAAGGTGTAATTTTGCTTGACTATACAACTCTAAGCAACTGACACGCAGGTAAACAGACTTGAGCTGAGAAAATTGTGTGGTGGTGGGGGGATGTGATAGCAGGCTGCTTGCTGTTTGCTGCTTATCCTCACATTTACAGAACAAAAGACGCTGACGGAGAAGTGTAAAGCGATTTAAGGTGGGAAGGATCTACGAGTTTTTTCATAGGTTCTGGTAATTCTAGTGTTAAAAGCAAGTAAAATTTCATACAATCAAGTCAAACTTAACAATAAAACATTCAATTCAACCCCCACCCAAGAGATAGCGAGGAAGACCAGCAGCCATTGTAAAACTTTTAAGGGTGATTATCTATGCTTATCTATTCCAGGTCAGTCTGTGGCAGGCTGTACTGTGAACTTGAACTTGAAGCCTGTTTAGGCTTAGGTGAAGCATTAGCTGTCTTTTCCATTTCCTTCTGAGCCTTTTTTGTGCTGCTCATGCTTGTGTATACATGCATATACTATAATTAAAGGCCTTCGGGTTGAATAAATACAGGATACCTCAGGATGACAGTATAAAAAAAAGGTAAAATAACACCACTGTTAACACAGTTCTCTCTCAGACTTTGTCTCCCGAAATGGACAAGACCAACTGAAATTTTTGCCCACTACAAAAAAAAAATTTGCACATACAAACTTGGTCTTTAGAAGAAACACTAATGCTGTGAATTATCACTTGCCATTTTGTTGCCATCTTTTTAGGATAAAATGAAAGTTTACTTCCAAATAATTCACATATGGTATGGTTTTAGCAGTCCAGGTCTGTAATAAATGGTGGAATAATGGCATTTTACTATAGTGTATTTTAACTTTATATAGTTTTAAGAGACTAGACAATTAAATTCCAACCTTTTCTTTTAAGTAGTATGTGTGTGTAATATTTTTTTTCCTTTACTGATTTTTTTTACAATTGTAAAGAAAGAAAGCAACACCAGGTGAAGCTGTGATCTTGGAAAGTAGTCCATTTTACAAGTAGTCATGTGTAGGTAAAGCACACAACACAATTTAAACAAGGACAAAGGTGGTTGTGGTCTTGGAATAAGAAAGTTTTAGTTGCTTCTGAGGAACATGTTCTGTCACTGTCAATTGGTTGTTCGTAAGTGAACACCAGTGTCCATGAATTTGCATCTGATTCAGGCATCTTAACAGAATTTTCCTGGGCATACAATGCAGCACCATAGCTAAGTAATATTTGCACTTTGTTTCATTGGTATGCATATGTATTCTAAAGCAAAATGTTTTTTTCTTTTAACTATATAGTCCAACACCTGATGCAGAAACACCTTTCACTGTATGAAAGACTTTTTAATGTGTGGCTTAACTGTAAACAGTTTCCTTGAGAGGGAGTGGACCTACTGCTTTAATGAGAATCATTGTAAATACAGTATATATTTGTGTTGCCTGTGATATCAGCATTTTGTTTTTTCATTTTATAGCTTTTGTAACATATTGTGATTTTATTTTGGTGCTTTAGGAATAAAAGAATACTGCAAACATATCTATTTTGGTCAACTCAAATTAGAATGCAAAGAAATTGCAATTTTAACTGATTTCTGTTTGTTATTTTGTTTATTATTCATGTTTTGTCACCACCATGTGCTGTTTAAAATGAAAATCAACTGAAATAAAGTTTCTAAAATTAGAAATTTTACATATTGTTACAGGTTGGATCTGATAGCATTATTGCTGCTAACTGTCAAATATCAGAAAAATCTTCTATCAAGCGATCTACAGTAGGATATTCAACTTCAGTTAAGGAGAAGGTTAAAATTTCAAGCTCCATCATAATGAACAATGTTGTTATAGAAGAAGGGTAAGTTTGCACTGCTAGTGTTGCATTCCTTGCTGATTTATTTTTCTTTTTTTGAAATTTGCACATTTCTGTACAGGACTTAAAGTTTGCCAGAAATACAACATATTCCTGCAGTATGGCAAGTTTTAGATTCATAAAATGTTTATTGCCTTTTATGGAAGCCACATCTATGTAAAACACAAGAATGCAAGCTTTATATTTATACATCTTAACCAATCATATAATAATAATCTCGCAATCACCAATAGTATGTGAGAGGGGTAGATTGTTGGCCATTCATTAGGAAGCTGCTTTCTGTGAGATGCTAGTTTTGTCATCACAGTTCCAAGTCTGAACTCAGTGTAGAATCAGGGTTGATTAAGACTCGAGAGTCACACATGTAGTAGAATGAGATGTTCAAATTAAGTGACATTGGGCCTGGTTGGAGGAAAAAGATGGTGAAGGACAACCCTTTGACACTTGCTCTTACAGGTTAAATACTTTTGCTCCAAAGTGTTTTATGGTTGTTGAATTAAAATGTTTGGCTTTCTTAAAAACTTATATCCAGTGATTTAACAATAAAGCACTAAAGGGGGTTATACATACATCTGAAAAAGTATAATTGTTTTAAAGCCCTTCAGCTTTATTTATAAAAATTAGACTTTATTGTTTTTGTTATGAACTGTGATATACTGGAAAAAGTTATTTTTTTACTTTTATTTATTGATGTATGACCATGGTAACAAAAGAAAAGTTTCATCGGTGAATTGCATTGGGATTAACACATTCTTGGCATGTTGGGGGCTGGGGGGCAAGTTACATTTTTTGTCTCTTTGTTTGCAGTTTGGAGTACTTGTTTACTAAGTGGAGTTTGGGGGGGGTGAACTTAGACAGAGAACACTGTCAGTAATTAATAGTGTTCCATTGAAACTTCTTAGGTGGTCTTTCTCTTTAATTCCTCAAACCTTGTAATCTCCTTTCCACCTCCCCCACTCCTGCCCCCCTGTAGGGTACCTGAATAGATTGTTCCTGTTTTTGCCAACTAAGCAAGTACAAATACTAGTACAATGCTTCTGCTGTTGTTTGTGCTGTCACTTATGACACAACACTGATTAAATCAATGAATATCATACATTATGCACTTATTCACTTTTACTATCCCTTATTATAATTCTTATTTCATGTAGGAATTAGTACACTTTTGATGTTGAATTTTGGTTTAAATCTTTCCCATTGCCTTTGGGAAAAATTTACTTTATTATTTTTAAATGAACGTTGTGTTATATTTATGTTAGTCCTGTTAGATCATAATGCAGCCACTTAATAATTCTTTTATGTAGGTTCACTGTAAGATGTTTAAAATTACATTTAATGTTCAGGTAAATACATTGTTATTTCTTTCATTCATTCATCTTTTTGTATGTTACATATATATCAGAAATGCAAAAAGTGCCTTTTTCCATATGTAATTTTTATGCTTAATGCTGTACTTAGCAAGGTATGGCTTTGCACAGTTTATTTCACATTAGTCATTTTTAATGTTAGTACAAACATTAGAACATTATTATTTCAGTTCATTCTTTCATCTGTTTGCTTGTTACAAATATGTCCAAAAGTAAAAAGTGCTAATTTGTATTTGATTTTTTTTTTATTTAATACTGTAGTTAAGAAGGGTTACTGTTTAATGTCATTGGTTCTTTCAATATTGACTTGGTTGTAATTAAATTTAAATATATTAAACTTTTCAGTTAAGGTCCTTTCTCACCATTTAGCAAGATGCTTGAATTAGTGGACTCTCATTCATAACACTCTATTTGTTTATTGTTCACCAATTAAATGTTAAAGTTTGTGCCATACCCACAGATGGAACTTAAATATTATTGTCTTACTAAGTGGAAAATAAACTAAAAAGTTGTCAGTTGTCTAGCAGAATTGTGATGACTGGTAATTTGCAGTAGTTTAAATTGGATGGTTTGGGAGTTGCTTTCTCTCTTTGTCTTTGTCGCTTTTGCAATTAATCTGGCTCTGTACCTTTTATATACTGTACTTCCAAACCACCATGCCACAAGCAAATGTTTTCCAAGTTGCAGGATTTTACATAGATACATAAGAGATGCTCCCTGAGTACCAGATCTTAGTATGTTATTCACATCACATTTCAGTGCTAAATATGCATGAAAAAGGTAGGTTAACTTTGCAAAGCTGGCTTATCCCTGGAAATTGTTCATAAACAAAAATTAATTAAATCATTACATTTTGGGGCAACAGGCAAAACTCAGTAGAAAGAGGTCATTTTGTAAGACTAACACAAAGGAAAAAAATGCAATGCCAGGCAATCAGTGGCCATAGGAATGTTTAGGAATTAGAAATTATGGGAAATGGGGTTGGACATGACCCAGCCTAGCTATATTAAAAAAATTCAGAACCAATTAACCATTGAGCATTATATATGAACTTTTTTCAACACAGTGTTGTTTGCCAATTTCTAAGCAGCAAGTGGTATCAGAACTATAATTATGTTACAGACTTACACATCTGCTTAAAATGTTGTGCTTTCTCTCTCCAGATCTCACAGTTTCACATTTCATAATATTTTTACTTCTTATTATTTAACAGTTAAGATTTTAGATATTTGCCTAAGTTCACATTTAGCCATTATGTAGCCCTAGATTATTTGAAAATCCACCAAAAATACACCCGTCAGTTTGCAGAGCTCAGACCAAGATTCATGAACAGACCCAGCCATGAGGTCATGCATTCTGGTATAGGCATCAGTGTTGGAATGAAGAGAGCCACCAAGGTGAATCCCTGGCCCAGGAACATAGTACCTTAACTGTATGATTTCCCAATTGATTACCAGGGTCTCCTTTACCACTGTTGTGTATCATCTGTCCTGATCTAACAGTTCCTGCCCAGTTACATAATGGGATGTGTGGCATAGTTTACGACTTGGTTCAAAATGGCTCCCAGGCTAGAATACGAATAGTCGTTCTGGAGGATGAAAGGGATAGAGAAATTTTTAGAGATAAATACTGGTGCCAAACTAAGAGCTTCTTTCAAGTGGTAAAGTGTATCCTCAGCTTCAGTCCCCACCAACACACAAAGGGCATGTTTTCGAGTTAGTTATGTCAAAGGTTTGGCCCTATCAGAGAAACAAGGAAAAAATCTTTAGCAGTACCCCATCATTCTGAGGATGGCCAGTTTTATATAGCTGCAGCTTTTACAGTATATGCTGCATTCTCACGGTGACCCGTCCCACCAGAAAGCTCAAATATTTGTCTTCATGAGACCCAAGTAACATTTGTTAGAGTTAATAATCAAGTGACTGGCTTTGTGAAGACTGCAGAGTGCAGCAAGAACATGATGTATGTGTTCCTCTCAGGTTACAGAAAAGACGATCACTTCATCCAGGTAAGTGGAGCTTTAGGCATTGTGGAGCTGTAGCAGTCTATCCACCTAACGTTGGAAGGCTGTAGGGGTTACGTGTCGCCCAGAAGGAATGACACAGTACTGCCAGTGTCCAAAAGGGGTCCTAAATGCTGTTTTCTGTTAATTAGTAGATTACATCAGGGTAATGTGACAAAACCCCTGGTTGTGTCCAGAGTGGTTAGGGAAGCTGCCCTACCCTGCCCTGCTTCTTGAACAGGTTCTCAACTTTAAGCATAATAGGTATTACAACAAGAAACTCAGTTTGTTCAGAAAAAGTCATTGCAGGAACTCCAGCTTCTCTCCATCTTTGGAACTAACATTATTAGGCCTGACTGCAAGCTTGTACTTTCTTCAGTAATGTCCATTTTGAGTATATGTTTTACTTTTAGCTCCACCTACCCCCTTGTCACCCCTGTGAGGTTGTATTGCTGTTCCCTGAAGAAAACCCTGGGTTAATTACTATATCATAGGCTGACAGGGAAGTCCACCTAGGATTGGTGTCGGCTACTACTCTTATGGAGCCTATGGCATGGGTCAAGGTCTATTTTTTGAATCAAGGTTGACCTCAGGCTAAAATTAAATTCAGGTTTCTCTTCATAGAGGACGCTGGGGTGTCCGAGTAGGAGGTTGGAACGTTTACTTTCCCCTCGTCATTTCAACAGTTTGCATAGTAGACGTTTCTGTGGGTCTCTGGTTAGGTTGTTTGTTTGCGTAGTATACCAAACCTAGTCTTTCTTTGATCTCCTAGTGTCCCTTGCCATTGGATGAGAAATTTAGAGTAAGAGATGGGGATGAGGACCATGACAGAATTACTTGGGCAGAATTCCATGAATGTTACGTTCTGAGTATGGTTTTGGAAAGTGATGTAGCAGAGTTCAATTTTGCACCTACAAGCCTATATAAATTGATGAAAAAATAAGAAAGTTTCTTAGTGCAGATAGGCAGGATTGGCAGTCTTAAAAGTGAGCTAAAATAGAGTCTATACATCATATTTATAACTTTTGAGTTTTAATATGTTTGTAATATCAGTGCACCTTATAATAACGGCTTTGTGATATGATTGATTAAACGTGTGAATCATCATTTTCTCGTTTTGGCTGAGTTTTCCTACTGTATCAAGGGTTGCATAATTTCCCACTTTCTCCAAAATGTTGTGTGCAAGATGAGTTAGAGATGCTGTAAATATATGAAAGTTTGCCCTTCATTTCTCTTTTATAAATTCTGACTTTTACTTTTTGTGCATACTCAAGTTTTATAAGTCAAACCCCTGAACTTCAACTCTGCTAGTTTTTTCTGTTTCTGCAGAAGAGCTTGAACACCACATCTGGAAATAGCTGGCTGCCTCAAACTTTTTGCTTGGGCGAGACATTGAGGATGCAGGATGACCCCCTTGTGTCCTATTGCTATGCTCACATTTACCATTATGTAAGATTTGCAGGTTAAACTGCCACTTCTACAGCTGCCTCACCTTTTTAGTATGATTGCCCCATGTCAAGTGTTATGCCCTATACTCTGTTGTTTCTGTTTCAGTTAATAACTGTGTTTCAGTCTACATATTATGTCACTGTTCATTAGAACCAATTTGTTACATTTGATTAATCAAGCGCTGGACTGTATGCCATTTTTTTAACTGGAAAGTGATTTATTACTGTATACGTTTCTGTAAGGACATGTGAATATCTCTCTATAATGTATGGCTTCACTTTCGGCAGAAGGTATGTTTGAAACTCTAGAATGCATTCTTTTCTATTGATGCACAAATCCAGAGGGCATAAAATAACCATCTGTGACAAATATTTTTGTGAGCTAAGGTGCCTAAAACTTTTGCACAGTATTATTATATATCGGAAATATTAACTAGTACACACATAATTACCCATTTGATATTTATTTTTTTATGATGTAACCCAAGAAATTTTAATGGTGAAACTCCAAGAAACAAAAATTACAGGCAAGTGTTGTAGATGGACACAGAATTGATTAATATGTAGAAAAATACTGGATTATAGTTACAGTAATTTTTTATGAATTAGATGGTGCCAAAATGTTGTTCCCATAAAGCAAAGTACTTGGCACTGCTGCCATTTTTTTATTTATGTAAATGATTTAGATAACAATGTCACCATTTAGTTTCCTTTGAATTTGTAGATGGCACTAAATGTAGTAAATTTATATCTATCCTAAAACGAGCATAATCATTCCAAATGAACCTCGAAAAATTTTGTTTCTGGCAAATGATGTTTAATATAATAAAAAGTAATAAAATAGCTTAAAGTCTCATTTGGGGTGTAAAAGACATGGTAGTCCAGTTGGACTTGTCAATGCTTCTAAGCAAACAGAGTTTATGCTGTAAATGACAAAAATCTAAATAGAATGTGTGGCATTTGGCTGGGGCCCTTGCCTGGCTAGGACACCTATATATTGGAAGGACCGGGGGAGAGAGAGCATATTCAGGACATTACCTCCCCTCAGAACACTACAGGGCAGCCCCTCTGAGTTGAAGCAGTGCCTTGGACTCCCACAGGGTTCCTGGGGAGTTAGATTTTGCAGCAGCCCTGCTGGGTTCCTTGGGCAACGCCAGAGGTTGTTACAGGAACGGCTGAGCCCTATGTGGCAGCACTTCTGCCATACCTGGAAGTGCTGCCAGAAGAAGGTCATCAAGCATCTGGAGCACTTCTGGGTGCTCTATAAAAGGAGCCAGCCACCACTACTTTGGGAGCCAGAGTTGGGAGGAGGTGGACAAAGGTTGCTGGAGGAGGTGTGGAGGCAAAGAGGAAGAGAAAAAGAGAGAAAAGGAAGGAGAAGAGAAAAATAGAGGTATGTACTGTAGACTGTGCTACTGGGTGCTTTTTACTGTGCTGTTGTGGGGAGTGAGGGAAAAGAGTTTCCCAATAGTAAATAAATGTGTGTTTTGCCGAACTTGGGCTCTGTGTCTGTTGTGCCCTGGGTTTGGGGAGCTGTACACCCCCCAGTGGTCACAGATGCTCTGTTGTAAAGGTCAATGTCTGGGCTCTAAATCAGTTAAACTGTTTATTGTACTTGTGAGGCCATTTTGTGCTGAGTCATGAGAATATAATAGCACTAAATAAGATCTGGTGGATTTATTTAAGATCTTTGTAGTGTGAGCTACAAACAAATACAAACGTTGTTTAGTTTTTTTCAACCTAAAAATGAGGATTAAGTATTGACACTAAGAAAATATTTAAATTTATTATGAGAGTAAGTAAGGTTATTGCCAAATATTAGCTTCTCATATAGTAGTATCAAAAGTAGTACCTTGGGAACCTACAAATCCCATGTTAATTATATCTTAGAAGTATTAGGTAAAAAGTGTTGTATGTTGGTCTTAGTGGCCTATTCTTGTAAAATTTGTGTCCTTCTAATGTGAATATAACAATTATCTGATTTTTCAATTTTTCATTCTCATATATGTAACTACAGTCATATGAAAAAGTTTGGGAACCCCTCTTAATTCTTTGGATTTTTGTTCTATTATTAGCTGAACTTTCAAAGTAGCAACTTCCTTTTAATATATGACATGCCTTATGGAAACAGTAGTATTTCAGCAGTGACATTAAGTTTATTGGAATAACAGAAAATATGCAATATACATCAAAACAAAATTAGACAGGTGCATAAATTTGAGCACCCCACATCAATACTTTGTTGAGCCTTCTTTTGCAAATATAACAGCCTCAAGACGCCTCCTATAGCTTTTGATGAGCGTCTGGATTCTGGATGGGGGTATTTTTGATCATTCTTCTATACAAAATCTCTCTAGTTCAGTTAAATTTGATGGCTGCAGAGCATGGACAGCCTGCTTCAAATTATGCCATAGATTTTCGATGATATTCAAGTCAGGGGACTGTGACGGTCATTCCAGAACATTGTACTTCTCCCTCTGCATGAATGCCTTTGTAGATTTTGAACTGTGTTTTGGGTCATTGTCTTGTTGGAATATCCAACCCCTGTGTAACTTCAACTTTGTGATTGATGCTTGAACATTATCCTGAAGAATTTTTTTGATATTGGGTTGAATTCATCTGACCCTCGACTTTAACAAGGGCCCCAGTCCCTGAACTAGCCATACAGTCCCACAGCATGATTGAACCTCGACCAAATTTGACAGTAGGTAGCAGGTGTTTTTTTTTTGGAATGCGGTGTTCTTCTTCCACCCTGCAAAGTGTTTCTTGTTATGACCAAACAACTTCATTTTTGTCTCATCAGCCAAAGCACTTTGTTCCAAAATGAATCTGGCTTGTCTAAATGAGCATTTGCATTAAACAAGTGACTCTGTTTGTGGGGTGAGTGCAGAAAGGGCTTCTTTCTCATCACCCTGCCATACAGAAGTTCTTTGTACAAATTACGCTGAATTGTAGAATGATGTACAGATACACCCACTGCAGCAAGATGTTCTTGCAGGTCTTTGGAGGTGATCTGTGGGTTGTCTGTAACCATTCTCACAATCCTGCGCATATGCCGCTCCTGTATTTTTCTTGGCCTGCCATACCTGGGTTTAACAGCAACTGTGCCTGTGGCTTTCCATTTCCTGATTACATTCCTTACAGTTAAAACTGACCGTTTAAAACCTCTGAGATAGCTTTTTGTAGCCTTCCCCTAAACCATGATACTGAACAATTTTTGTTTTCAGATCTTTTGAGAGTTGCTTTGAGGATCCCATGCTGTCACTCTTCAGAGGAGAGTCAAAGGAAAGCACAACTTGTAATTGACCACCTTAAATACCTTTTCTCATGATTGGACACACCCTGTCTATGAAGTTCTAGGCTTAACGAGTTAATCCAACCAATTTGGTGTTGCAAGTAATCAGTATTGAGCAGTTACATGCATTCAAATCAGCAAAATTACAAGGGTGCCCAAATTTCTGCACAGCCAGTTTTTCACATTTGATTTAATTTCATACAACTAAATACTTCTTCACTAAAAATCTTTGTTCGGAAAACACCCCAGTACTCAGATGTTCCTGGAAATGAAAGACATACTATTGTTATCTTTTTTGTTGAAAGTAGAGCAAATTATTATGCAGGCTGAGACTGAGAGGAGTTCCCAAACTTTTTGATATGACTATATATATATATAAAATATATACTGTTTGTTCAGGGTGGGTTTTTTCAAAGGAAAAATACATCTTTACACGCTCCCAAGTACAGTATAACATTATCATTTTCTGATATATACTATATGAATTATAAAATTCTGTTTTAAGTTGATTACCAGGGGGCTTTGCCCCCTGCTCGCTTCACTCTCCAACCCCTTCCCCCACCTCCAGCACTACACGCCATTGTGAAGGGGGGCTGAACACACCCCAAGGAGACGTGGCCGCTCCTCCAAAACCCCTCTTAAACGGTGATACAGTGGGAAACAAATACAATTTTTTTTACCTCCTTTTTGCTCGATCAGCTGCTGGGTTGCTGCTGCTGCCGTTCTGTGTGATCTGAACTTCGCTTGTATACCCCTTCCCTCCCCCCCGCCAGCGCTACGTACCGTTGTGAAGAGGGGGGCTGAACGCACCCCAAGGAGACATGGCCGCTCCTCCGAAACCCTTCTTAGATGGTGATACAATGTTAAACAAGTAGCAATATTTTTTTTTACCTCCTCTTTGCTCGATCACCTGCTGGCTTGCTGCTGCCATGCTCCGTGATCTGCATTTCATGCGGCGCTCCGAACGTTTAAAAGCCTGTACAGCACCTGTCCTTTTGTCTCACTGCCTTGTCTCTCTTCTCTCCCAGACATCCTCAAACACTATTCAATCTCTTTGCGCTGTTCCGTTATTTCACAGAGTAATATTTTCCATTTGTTTGCCCTATTGCGATCTTTACTCTCATTTTTTTTTGAGACTTTCGAATTTTCCTACTTCCATTATCTCTAAGCTGCATTGCATGTGTATCACAGGACTTGCTTCCAAAGGTTGTAACTATGGCGTGACTTGTCCGTCTCGCGGGACGTGAAAGTGTCTCTCTGTCTCTCTTCAAAAGATCACGTCTCATCGCAGGAAAAAAATTCACGTATTGTCACAAGATTTTTTTTTTTTATAATAGAGAGATTTTTGCACATAGTTTAGGTAATTGTTGTGGTAATCTAAAAAAATAAATAGAACAGTTTTTAATACTTTTTGAAATTTGTTCTTCTGTTCGTATTAATTTCAAATCTGGGTATTGTAAACCTAATAACTTTTTAAACATGTTTTTAAAAGTTGACTAAATGCATGTACGGTATCTTACAAATATATGTATTTTTTCTGCTCTATAAAGTGTAAAATTTCTCTATTAGTGTTGAGTTTTTGTACATTCAAGTTATTTCCATTTAGTGAAACATTAAACTGTATGACCATCTATTAAATACATTTCCACATTTCTAGCTTTCTTTTTCTTATTTATAAAATTAATAATGTTCTGTAGCTGTAATAAAAGGTATATTATTTTTGCAGTTACCAAGTTCTGAAAGAAATAAAGGTTATGGTGTCAAAACTCATTTTTATTTTTATGCCATGGGTAGAATCAACACTGCTAAAGTTTAAGCGATATGTGAAATCAGTTGTGTATGTTATAGCGTATTTTATATGATCAAATATGAATATAATAGTAATCTACTGTTTGCTCTGTTCCTGTTAAGTCTGGAAGTACTGTAGTAGTGGTACTGTAAAAGCAAGAGCCACCTGGTAATGCTATTATAAATGGTGCTTACTTGCAGCACATATAGCTGGTCATGTATTATCTTTAGCATATTTATTTAATTATTAATACTTAGTGTGAGGTACATGATTATTGTGAAAAAAGCAGTCAATTTTACAAGGAACTGTTTTTTGGAGTTTCATTGCTCAGTACTGCTTAAACATACATTTGAAAGGTAGCTGGATAACATTAAATTACATCATTAAATTTAACTAAAAGTTTATGGAACTAAATATTATATGTGAAAATCCATGTTTACTTTGTCCAGGAAATACAAATGTTTTATATAATTTTAACAAGTCAATTTCAGTTATACAAATTCTTGTGTCTTAACTTGTAACTTATTTGCAGAATTTTATATTTCTTTTAATTTACAGGATATTACCCTGAATAATACAATGGAGAAGTTAAAGTTTTATGACATGTATGCCGTGCTGGATGCTAAAGTTAGGCTAGCAAAGCTTGACTCCACTTCTAAAGTTTAAAGTAAAAAAAAATAATAATACTTGATAGTCTTATTTGCATTGAACCTAACTTTTCTCTGTCTCTGGTTCAAATTCTCTGTCTCTGGTTCATTTTTACATCTTGCAAGTATATGAATGCGATTTGTAGTACCTTATGTATGTGTTGTACTATAAATAATATTGCATAGTAACCCATTAAAATCCAACTTTTTTGGTCAATATATGCAAACAAGGAAATTGATCATTTTCTCAACTGGCACATTAATTTATTTTTGCACTAGCATTTGGAAGTAATTTAAACAGAAGAATTTAGTTTGTTTTGCCATAAAGAAAAAAATGAAGCAGTTTTTGTAGCTTACAACTGTAAATGCTTTTGCCTATCAGAGTGATGTGATTTGCATAGGTCAATACAGAGATATTCAGAAGTTACTGCCTTGAGTTATTGATTTTAAACTTTCATGTGCTGCATTTTCCATCTTTACTCATGTTTTCTGTTACACTAATGAAGACATAAGCATATACCTCCCTGTCTTACCTGTAAAGTATAAACCAAGTTATTACTTGGTTCTTACAGGTGATTAAAGCTCTTAATTGTTTTGGTAGAAAGTCTATTTACCTAACACTTTTTTTAAGTAAATGCTTTAATTCATTCTAAGGCACTTTGTCACATAGTTTCTCTAGATGCAGAAGGAAAATACAAGGCTTACCTGTATAATTTCAGTTGGAACACCTGCTCACTTTTTTGTCGGTGAATGAATATCAGGCCATCAGTAGTTCATCCTTGACAGGCCAAGTCTCATTGTGCTTCTTCAAGCTTTTGCTGTAGCTTATTTATTAGACGGTATTAAAAAATTCTCAGGTATTCTTTTTTTCTGGAATGTTAACAATGGATATTGTTCTGTGATTATAGCATTCTCCATAGTCTTCTTTTTTGTTCTGGGTATAATTGTATACTCTTCTGTCACCATGCCAGTTGTGTGATTTCTAAAAAGAAGTTTTCACCCGCTGACTCTGTGTATTTAAGCACAACACATGTACTTTGATCATTACCTAATTTTATTTTTGTTTATATATTTGTTTACTGGTAGCTACAGTGAGTCCTTATTTTACTAATTATTACTTAATTACTTGTGCATACTTAATTTCTTGTTGTTAATTATTCAATGCTTTATATGAATTGCTCAGTTGGAAGTATTTTACATCTTTTCAAAGTCTGTTGTTGATTTGTGAAGAAGTTTAACTTTTCTCTTTAAGAAACTTGATTGGACATTATTTCTCTGCCTTTAAGGTTTTTTAGATCTTGTAAAACAACTCTTGATTTTCCTTATCCAACTCTACCATTAACTCTTGTCACAAAAGCCACAAAGAGCCATAGCAGGGTTTGGGGCAGCCACCCGTATATTTGGTTTCCTGGCTGCAAATTGTAGTTTTAAATGATAGCACTGCTGTGCACAAAACCGAGTCCAAAACAGAACGGAAGGAATAGGGAAAAGGTGGAGGCATTTAAAGGGGAAAACAGGAAGTGAGATCAAAGGGGGTCGGGCTCATAAAGGTCTTCAGCCATAGGTTCGAGCCTGGACGTAACATCACAGAGGCCGGAGCCGGCAAGGTCTTCTTTCATAGGCTCGGTCCCGGAAGTTACGTCAAGAGGGCCCAGTGGAATCTCCCATGAATGGTCTGCAGGAAAGGGAGAAAAAGAGTCAGTGCACTCTGCCACATCCTGGTATGACTCGGAACTGCACTTATTCAAGCCCTTTAGCTGCCTCCCTTGTGCACGTGTGTGACACTCTCCAAATTATTCCTCCAACTAAGTTGTTATTAGCTTTTTCTTAGCTTTAAGGGTCTATTTTTATAGTGTTAATATTTCAGCAAGATTTTCTCATCATAAATTAACTGCTTCGTGTTGTCATTTCACTAGGCAGTGTTCCTTTTAGTTAATGTTGTTTCTGTCCTCTGCGAATTCTACAAACATCATTAGAGTACTTCAAGCTACATTAAACATTTATTCCAGATCTTTCTGTATCAGATTTTTTTGGTGTCTTTCAGATTAATTTGGATTTTCTTGTCACTTGTTTCTTCTTTAAAACCTCTTTGAGTTATGGTGTCTATTAATTTGTAAGCTTGTATTCTGGTTTTTGACATTGCTATGCTATACCTTTTACTGTGCTTTCTTTTTATATAAATTTTATAAACGAAGTAAGTAGCTGATGATTGGTGCCCGTTCCAGGTTCTGTTTTGACGCACACATTTTTGTTGACCTCTGTTAATATAATTAATAATTGATCTTTCATCTTTAAGTAAAGGCTCAACTTATATGAATTTATTGATTTTTTATGTGAAAATTTCATATTGGAAATAACAGTCACAGCTTTCACAATGCACACACTTCATTTTTATATGTTTATTTTTTTTTGTTCAGCTTAAATCCAAATCTGTGTACAGTGTAACTATCCTGAATATGCCCCATTTGCACAAAATTAGTAAAAAAAATTAATTTGTCAGAAAGATGTGACCTAATAGACCACCATGAATACCAACAGCATGCTAATGCAGCTCTACTTATTATTATTTTCAGTGGAAGTGCCTTGTTCTTTCGTGCCAATTAAATTCGGCTATTTCTTAGGTTCTTTACCCATTCCCATTAACATTTTCCAGAATCATGAAATCTTCAGTGAAAACTTCATCAGTTGATTTCTGCAACAAACTGTAGAATTTAAATTTCTTATTGTTTGTTTTCATTTGGCCCATATGTCACAAGTAAAGTTCTTTGTTTCAGAAGTGGAGTCAAGCTTTGCTAGCCTAATTTTAGTGTTTCTATCTTTGTGATAAACTTGTTTGTGAATTTCAAGGCACTTATGTGATCAATATTGTTCTTAGGTACCAGACATCCAGGTCATCCTCTTTCCCTTTCCTTTTTCAGTACTCCACAGTAGAAAATTTATTGTCCAGGATTGTGCAGCCTTAGCCCAATGTATATTTACTCTAGTAACAAATACATATTGTACTTTTTTTCTCAAATATAACTAATTTTTCTTCTTTATTGATGCTGCTAATTTTCCATACATACACAAAATCACAGTCCTTAATCATCTTAATTTCATCATCTTTACCCTTTTTTATTCTTATAGTAGTTGGAAGTTTTGGTAAAACACATTTACTATCCTTCTTGTGTTTAGGTGGGAGGACTGCTTTCTTATGACATTCAAGTCTGCTGTATGGCTCTCTTGCATCTATTGGATCCAATATTATTACAGGCGTTGAACTTCAAATCCTGAGATTGTGTGACCATGAGCAAGTCACTTCACCTGCAACCAATTGTGTTTCACAAGTGTTGTAAATTACCGTGGATAAAGGCATCAGCCAAGTAAATAATATTATTAGCTGTGATAATCTATGACACCGCATAAGTCAATAACTCCCTAAGGCACTGGTCAGAATTCCTCCTTGTTTCTGAACTGGGCTTGAAACTAGCTACAGTGGAATTATAAGTATTCATTGAATACTAAATTAACTTTGGAGTTATTTGAAGTGATTGAGATTTAACCAGCGCAACTGGCTGGGATAGAAAAATAATGGTGCAATCCATAGTCTAAACAACTACATAGATGTGGCAACTTTCAAAGGAGTCCTACAAAATAATTGGCAGTGGTGGTTAGCTGTATTTCATCCTAAAATACTGGGTAAATTACAGTCTTTTCTAAATGTTTTACCCAATATTACCTACTGCTTTAGTATTTTTGAATGTCTTGATTATTACTTCAGTAATGTTAAGTGATAATTTTATTTTTGCATACATTATCTTATTTGTACACAGATTACCAAATTTTGACAAATGCTCATAGTTTACAAGCATTATTAATCCTTAGTATCCTTTGAGGTTAAATAATAACATGGTTAAAGTAAACTAAGGATGAAATTTACTTATAGATACCTATATTTTCAAACATGCTTCTCTGACTGCAGATTGTCTAAGCCTTTTGCAGCAGACTGGGCAGGGCACACATGAGCATGAGATTTGGGATTGAAAACCAACACTAGGCTTCCTGCAAAGGCTCATTGAATTAGAACAGTTAAAAGTGGTGTGGGCAAATACTGAAAATGCACCTTTTTGACACAGTCTGCAGAAGGCCTACTAGATGCAGTCTGCTGGAAGAACTTCAACAGATAAATCCAGGACATGTTTGAAGAATATATCTCTCAGTTGGCCTGGGAGAACCCAGAAATTTCCCAGGAGAGTCTGCAGACTGTTAATAATATGGGTTTGGTCTATCCATTTCAGGGTGTAGGTGAAAGGTGAAGTAAACCCTTAGTAGTTGCTGCAGACACACAGAAGGTGTAGAACAAAAATAATGTCCCCTTATATTATGAATACTGTTATACACAAGTTTGCTAGGGTTTCACATTACTGAACACATTATTTTAAATGTGCATTATTAAAATTTGTCATTGTATTATCAGTCTGCTGTTGCAGATGTAGATGTTTTTCAAAGTCATCTTAAATTATCTATACTAATAAAAGGCAAAGCCCTCACTGACTGGCTGACTCATCACTACTTCTCCAACTTCCCGTGTAGGTAGAACGCTGACATCTGGCAGGCTCATTCTTTACAGCTTACTTACAAAAGTTAAGCAGGTTTCATTTAGAAATTCTACGCATAACGGTCATAATGGTCGACAACGTCCGTCATGTTAAACTTCCTTATTTATGGTCCCATCTTCACGAAATTTGGTAGGCGGCTTCCCTGTGCTAACTGAAACCGATGTACGTACTTATTTCGGTGGTATGACGCCACCAACGGTCTTTGTTACCTATGGGCCCATCTTCAAGAAATTTGGTACACGGGTTCCCAACGTTAACTGAATCCTACTTACGTACATATATACATCCATAGCCTGCAGCTTGGTCGCCGTGTGAGGCGGCGTTGGGTCCCCCATCCCCACGCCTCCCACGTTGGCTGCGGTCTCTTCATTCCCTTCCTTGCTTCGCCACGGTATTCACGTCTCCCTGCTGATAACTGCAGCCTTTTTATTTAATCCACGGCTTCTCCGCTGTTTTATTGTTAATTTATTATGATTATAGTTATTGTATAGGTATTTTAGACTTAGTTTACATTGTTCAGGTACCCATTTCCTTTATCGTTCCAACCGTACCCCCATTAACATGTCTATCGAGGTGATCACCATTGATCAAAGAATTGTCACTTACAGAGTTGTTTCCATGCCCGGAGATGGCACCTGCCTTTTCCATTCTCTGTGTTACATATTGCACGGCCATATCAGGCTCACTCTTGATATCCAGAGGAACATTGTGTCTTATGTATTGAATGACTGAGACAGGTTCAAGGTGTGGACTGATGACGGTACAGGAGATAATTATACTACACAGGAGCACTATAAGAGTGAAATGCTTAAGCCCTTTACCTATGGTTCTGCATGTGAGTTGATGACTGCCGCTGAATTGTTCGGTTGTCACTTTCAAGTGTACCGAAATGGCCAAATATTTTACACCTTTGGACAACCGCCAATGCCTCTTAAACATCTTAGATTCACAGGTGACGATTTGAGTAGTGAACACTTTGATGTTTATGAATGTTTAAACTCTCAAAAGCTGGATGCGAAGTTATCGATGAAACCGGTTATATGCTTACAATGCTTGACAGATGCCGAATGTCATTTCAACACAAGTCCTGCAAATACTAACGTAATTGAAACAAACCATGAAACTCAAACCGATTATGACAGGAGCAATCCAAGCTGTGAGATTTGAGGCAAGATTGCTTTTCACATGGCCAATTGTACGTTGCATGCTCAAGAGTAAGCTCAGTGCACAGCTTGGTCATATTACAACCGGAGGGCCGAACTGACAACGTGGCATACAAAGAGATCCTTAACAAATAATTATTGGTATATTTTCCCTCAGTTTAAAAAGGTTTACTTTTCTTCTTAATAAAAATTTTAAGGCAGTACTTCGCTGCTGCGAAGCGCGGGTATTTTGATAGTATTTGATAAAATCCTGAATAAACAGAACAAAACATATGGCTTCATCTCTACAATAAACATTTTTCAAGGGAATAAAAAGGTTATGAAATTTCAAATGTTGGATTGCACAGTACTTTACAGTTTGTTTTTTTCACATTTATCACATGAACAACATAATTTTGTCTCACATTTTAATGAGTAGAGTAAGTATAATGTGATACCTTAGACCATATACTGTACATTTCACAATGGTAATGCAATATAAACAACTTTGTACATGAAGTGTAACAATTCATTAAATAATTAAAGTGTGTGTTATTCCTCAGTCTATTAACTTGGAAGTTTGTCAGACACATGTAAGTTTGAGCCCATCTAGTTAGGTAGTCCAGAAGCTTCTAGCTGTTAAAGTGGCACAGATTGAGGAGCATCAGGAAGAGCCAAACATGTATTGCAGTTAGAACAAAGAGCAGATATAATATATCCAATCCCAGAACCCCTGGGGTCAGAGTAAGCAGTGGCAACAACTGTGTGCTCAGAGCAAATTTTATTTATTTGTAAATGATATATTTATTGATACTATGCTGCACACCTAATTGAGTTCAGAGCCAGGCTTTGTGAGGGAGAGTGCTCTGCAGAAGATTCTCTGTTAATAATCTAGGCTAGGAGACAGAATATCGTTGTGCCAGACACTGTTGCGTAACACAAACATAAAATTAAAATTTAGCCAAACACACAAAACAAAATAAATAATACTGAAGGACGACATCATCTTTAATTGCCACCATCTTATTATTTATAATGTTTATATTTTCAATGGAATAGGAAAATTCAGCATTAAAATTAAAAGGAAGAATTGAATTTATGTATAAATAGGGCAGTTTTGAGGTCAGCTTATTTCTTTCTGAGAAAAGTAATGTTGTAAAAACAGTTAGCAAATAACATTAAAATATTCTACAGTTTCCAGTTATCGAAGCAGGAAGTCTTCAAATGATGCATACCTTAACATTTTAAGCTTTTCATTAGTCTACATATAGTGAAACACAGATATCATTAGTACTACTTTAAAACCTTTCATTTGAAAGCCATCAAGTTTTTACTCCATTGAAAGATTTATAGGGTGCATTTTCTTGTCATTTGATGTGTTGAACAAAGAGGTGTCTCAGTACAATTCAAATGAAATTATTGTATTTCTACTCTACATTGAATTGTATTGTGTAAAATTTTATTGTTGTATTTGCGTGCTTTTTGAAACCCTGTCTCCTATTTTTCACCATTGTATTTTATACGCAATAATGATGTCATTGAGAAGCTTGAAAATATTATATATTCCTTTCAGAATTCAAGCAGTTAATATTATCATGAGAAATTTGGCTGAGAAGCAAATGCTGATGTTTTTGTTGATCTGAAGATGTTCTTTGCTGTTATTTTTATAACAGCATTTTTATACCCAGCTTATCCACTGCAAGTATGTCTGGGGAAAGAGAGTAGAGGTGGTGGTTTGACTATACAGCTGTCATAAGGAGCAAAGTTGAAAGTCATACTGGAGTAGTAGTTCCACTCATGGACATACCTACACTTATAATCATAATGGAGCAATTTGGTATTATCAATCCTAACCTGCATGTCCTGTGGGAAGTAAATTCAACCTTGTCACAAGGAGATCAATGAAACTCTCCTCAAACAATAACTGGAAGTGGATTTCAAGCTCAATATGTTGAATCTGTGAGACAGCAGCACTAAACACTTTTCTAAGTACCTTCCCTTAATAGTATGCAGTATATAGTATTTTTGGCTTTTGGTCTTGTGCTGCTACTTGTTCTGTATATTTCTAACATACACTCCCTGCAATACCTCCTATTCTCTGTCTGATGTATTTCTGTTATTTTCTGCTATAACTTTCCTAGATGTACTTAGTTATTTTGCATAATTCATTTTTTTCAGAATCCTTATTCTTTTTTTCTGTAGCTTACTTGTGTGTGGCATTTTAAGGACAACTTCCTATGAAAATTCCCTTAGTATAAGCACACATTATATTAAGATGTATATCTTTCAACTAGGCAATTTAAAACAGTCACTCATTTTACATGTTTACAGGAATTCCTTCTTACATTGTTGCAATCAAATCAGTGTGTGCACTAGCAGTAGTTGTTTGTGAGTGGAATTTCCTGTTTAGTTTTGTTAATTTTTGGAAATTACAACATAAATTCTCATACTGGTCGAGTTATATATTTAAATTTAGTCATAATAAGTATAATAACATATTAAATAAGTAATGTTTCCTTTTCTATAGGTGTAACATTCAAGGCAGTGTCATCTGCAGCAGTGCTGTAATAGGCAGAGGATCTGATATCAAGTACTGTTTGGTGGGTAGTGGACAAAGGATTGAAGCTGAAGGTGAGAATGTTTTTAATCAAATCAGGACATGTATTTGAAGAAACATGTTACTCCTTTTAAAATGAGTTTAGCTGGATCTATAAAAGATTGTATTATTTGATAATCAGATTTTAAAATCAGAACTAAGAATTAAGAGAAATGGAAGATTTCAGCAAGTGCTGAAAAACTGCATTTACTTAAATAAATATTGCTTACACTGTTTTTTTAGCTTTAGATAGAATGAATGAACAAACAAACAAAATTTGTCCACCAGGGGAAACTAGGCATTTTACAGAAACTCTTTACATAAATAAATGCATACATATGTAAATAAATAAATACACACACACATCAGAATGACTATAAAGCAAGAAAATTATATAAAAATGTTGTACACGATCAAACACTTTCTGATGTAGTTATAGAAAAGAATCTTGAATATGAACCTATTTACACATGTGTGTATAATGTATGCATTTTCTTTATTGTGTGCTTTTACAACATTCTCAAACCTGCTTAACCCTTAATACTTAAGGACCAAAATCAAATCTGTCATATTTCAGGCTAAAATTACAAAATAAAAATGTCTCATATTGTTCAGAAACATTTGGGTAGCTTGATGCTTGTTCCCCAGTCCAAGTATTTAAATGTATCTACTTCAGAACACACTCAGCAAATAAACTCACACATTTTATTGAACCTTAATTATGCACAGATAATGATATAACTGAAATAGTACATAGAAGTACAATAAACTATAAAACACTATTGTATTCTGCCCAGCTGTCTAGATTCTGTGTTCTTCATTTCACTTTAGTCAAGGATTGTCAACTGATGTTTGTTGTCATGGCTGTCAAGAGTGTGTGTACTTAATACAGATTGAATGGGGCTGAGTACTTTTACGGTCAGTTACTTTGTGTTTTACCATATATTCTCATGTATAAGTCGGGTCTTGAAACTTACCTCCTCCAATCTCGAATCAGTTTCTCAGATGCATCGTATTTTGTTGCAGCAGCGCAGTTACCAATTTCTTTTGCTACTTCAACGACATTTAATTTAAAACCAGCTTCATATTTTCTTCTGATCAAACACTCCATCGTAGATAAGGGATGCTGTTACGATAAAGGTGTATGAGGATGCGAGATGCAAAAAACACAAATCAGTGCAAACGTTGCTTCATAATAGTTTGAGTATTACCGTGTGGTCATGTAGGCACAATAAAGAGAGAGAGGGAGGTTAGGAGCATGTGCTGATACAGCGCATTGCCGCGCCCACATAGGGAAAAAAAGGCAGTGTGCTCCTTCATTACTCTCTCAGGTGGCCGTTAGCAAATCATAATCCCTTGTACCAATAGCATGAGTTTTCTACATTCGACTTATACGACCAACATTATAAAATACCAGAAATTATACTGTAAAATCGAGTCCTGACTTATCCGCAGGAGAACTTATCTGCAAGTATATACAGTATATTTGTAGTTAATTTAGACCATTTGCAGTAGCCTCCTTAGAGTTAGACCCAAGTGTCTCTCTTGGGCTGTAAAAGTGCTGTCAACGTAAGTCCCCAGAATTACTTGAGCAATGTTATAGGCAAGTCTTGCGTAAGCAATACTTTTGAGCATCACATGGGCATAGGTGTCAGTGCATTTTCTCCTCTCACCTGTAAGTGTGATCAGTAACTCTCTCCATAATAATGACATCTCGTAAGAAACATTTTTCAGCAGCCCAGATGTTGTACTCTCTTGCTAGTGATACAAGCAGTGATGTTGAGGAGCTTTTCATCAGCAGTGATGAGAAAGTGAATCTGTCCTCAGGTGGGTGGTGAAACTGAAATGGACAGTGAGCCCGAAAGTGATTCTGATGAACGCAAAAGTGACCTTTGCATCTGGGTGTCTGTTGACCCTACCTCAAATAAACCAGCACCACCTCGTTTTGATTTTGTGAGGCAGACTGGAATAAAAATTGTCGTGGACAGCCAAGATTTACACACTTATGTGAAGTTATCCCTGGATGATGATGGGATCAACAGAATTGTCAAGATTAACCGTTATGCTGAACAGTGTCGGGCAAACAACCATGTGCATAGGCAGTTTTCCTATTTAAAAACATGGGAACCAGTAACTGCTGATGATATCTGGGCCTTTTTAGGCTTAATGATATTGCAAGGACTTTTAGTAAAACCTGAGCAGCAATAGTACTGGTCCAAGAACAAAATTTTGGCAACACTGTTCTTTGGAGAAAGTATGTCTGAATGTAGGTTTTCACTGATTATGAAATATCTGCACTTTACCAACAATGCAGATTTTAATGAGAATACCCATCCAGCACCAAAAATGAAGAAAAAATTTGGTAGATATTCTAGGCCGTTGTAGCAAAATTTCAGAACATTTACATTCTGGACCGTGATGTCAGCATCAATAAAAGTCTTATGGCTTATAAGGGCAGACGGTCATGGATAACAGTGCATTGTGCCAAAAAGAGCAAGATTTGGCATAACTTTTACAGGCTTTGTGAATCTAAAATGGGATACATTTGGAATTTGGTTCTGTACACAGGGAATTAGACAATGTTTGATCAGAAATACAATCAGTATGGCATTGCTACATCATCGGTGCTGACTTAAATAGAGCTAATTGACATCTTGCTGCAAAAAAATTACAGCGAGGTGTGCTAGTAGCTTGACAAAAGGGTACAGATGTTTGTCTTCTTAGCACTCAACATAATGCAGCTATAGTCACTGTACAAGCAAAAAGCAACAAGCAGGTTACAAAGTCTTGTGCTGTGGTCTAATTCATGAAGGGCGCCGTAGATTGTGCGGATCAAGAATTTGACTTTCTATCCCATTATGCAGAGGCAACAAAAGAAATACTTCAAAAAGATATTTTGTCATTTTGTGGAACAGTGCATTTGGAATGCATTCATTTTATACAAACAAAAAGCTGGCGAAACTGTATCTCATACAAATTGTACATGCCAGCTTGTTGAACAAATCATCACCGCACATCCAGCATTCACATTACCACTAAAGAGACGCGGTCGACCCAGTGTCTTATTGGTAGGCATTTTATTGATTATATACCTCCAACAGAAAAAAAACAGAATCCAACTGATAAATCTGGAAAAAAAAAATCCAAAAAGCAACACCGTCTTTTGTTTGTAGGTTTAATTTTTGCTCATATATCTACACTCCAAACCCTTAGTGACAAACTGAAAACATGTTTAAGCAGAGGTTTTGCAAATTTGTTAAAAATCAACAAGTAAAATCTTTAATTTATATAAGTATTCAGACCCTTTGCTGTGGTACTTCAAATTGAGGTCACATCCACCTTGTTTGCTTTAATTATCCTTGAGATGTATCTAGAATTTGACTGGAGTCCAACTGTGGCAAGTGACTGAACATTGTTTAGAAAGGCAGACACCTATTTATATACGGTCTCACAACTCACACACTTCATGTCAGCACAAAACCCAAGGAACTTCTATACCAAATGTCTGTCTGTGCTTAAGATGAGCAATGGGGTCATTTTGGTTTTAACAGTGTTGTGCATCATGCAACTTTGGAAGTATTGTGATATTAAAATCAGGTTCCCCAGCTCGTTATATCACTTACATAAAAAAAAAAAGTTTCAAGTGTAATAATTTTAGTAAATGAATTAGCCATAATTGATTGACACATTATAGCCTATAGGAGTAGGATTTAAAATTTAACTTTAATCAGATACAAGAGAATAATACATTGTAGCATATTGCAGAACTGAATCAGAATACTTAATACTTTAAACCCGAAAGATCAGAATATTAGTAAATGGTGGCTCAAGTATCAGGATACTGTTTAATTAATTGGTTCCCCAAGACTCATACTACTACTTGTATATACTGTAGCAGTGAAATGGAACTCCTTCCAGGGTGAGTCCTGCATGTGCTAGATCCTGCTGAAGTAGTTTCCAGCCTTCTGAAACCTTGTGGTAGTAGAGTAAACAGTTTTGAAAAATAAATGAATAATTCAGTGAATTGAATGCAAGAGTTCACAATGATACGTTTAAAGTACAAACATCTTGCAAACAAAATTGCATCTGAAACTTTGTGAGATGATCGCTATCTGACTCATACTACATGAATAAAAGCATTTGCTTCAGAAAAGGATTGATCATTTTAGAAGTAATAAGCACACATGCTGTTATAAAAGTATATAGCAGTTTTTGAGATTTTTTTTCTACCATTAAATGTTAGATAATACTACACTCAGTCTATAAAAAGTAATTTTATTATCATATTTGTCCTGTTCCTTACATTTTTCATTGCCATTATGTATGTTCATTTTTCAGTTTTGTAGTAAATTGTCTAAGTTTTTTTTATTTAAAATTGATTGTATTAATGATTTTACATGAAATACAGAATAAATTAAAATTCTTTAAGAACAAATACTGTGAAAGTATGACACTTTGTATTAGAAAATGTGTGTATGAAGGTTTGGATATATACTGTATAATGTTGCTATTGTGAGACTTGATATACATCTAGTATATCTTTTTTCAGTGTGCTGGTAGGTGTGCATAGTAAGTTAACCTATCACTAGTCTTATAAATTTGTATTGTTTTTTTTCAGTGAATGATCAGATTATAATTTTGGATTTTTTCATGAATGATCATATTTTTATTTTGGACTTAAAACCTTACTATTTGGATTCTGTGTTTTGAAATTTGTTTTAATGCATCTTTTTCATTTGTAGTGTTTGATACTTCCTAAACATTCTATGTGTGAATTAGAATTTATCTTTGTCTTTCAGCTGAGCGGAATAATGAAGTAATTGTGGGGACTGATCAGCTGATGGAGATCTAAAAATACATGAAACCACCTGTCTTCAAGTCTGCTGCAGAACACATGTTAAATTCTAAGGACTTATCCCAAACCTTAATGCACCAATTATTGCCATAGTACTTTAATTTAATAACTGATCTTCTAATGTGCATGTTTCACAATTAAATTATGATGTTAATACCAGAAAAAAAAAATTTAAGTAATACATTATGTACTTCATGTAAGATAAAAAATGGTGTTTTCAATGTACTGCTAAATTAGCGGAAGTTAGTAAAACATTTAAAGTTAGTCAAAGATGTATATCACAAAATGGTTACAATCAGTATGAAAGCTTAATGACCAGACCTTCTAGATTTTGTACATGTATTATCTGCCAGCATTTGAAAATGTATAAATAAATTTAACAAAAGATATGTGTTTATGACTTTTATTTAACATTAGAAGCATAAATTTTGGCTTGAAAAATATACTTCATGTCATTTTGGTGATGATTGTATCACTTTTTATTATGTCGGTAATTGTGAGAAATGTAACTTTTTACAGCTGTAATGAAGTTTTAAAATGTGGTATTTGATTCTGAGAAATTAGGTCAACTTGTTTTCTATTTTGAAATGAAGTATTTTAATATACAGTATGTAAATACCAGTCTACACAAAAAAGTAATTGATGTTTGTATTGCATGCTTAATATGTTCATGATAGTAATTATAGGAAAATAACCTTTAAAATTTTTGGTTTTACCCTAGTTTTGACAAATGTATTAAGAACTAATGCAACTTTTTTATCACATTTTGTAGAACACAAACTAGATTAAGGCATATGATTATGTGTATCGCTTCAAACTTACATATTTGTATACTTTGAAGTTTCAATAGATTTGCCTGTTTTTGGTCATATTCCTTCAGAGCAGTCCAGTTGATTATATTCTGTCTTTAACCTACATGAGTGCAGCTGTCAGGCAACATGAGGAATGCAGATCTTCCACTGCTTTAATTTTATTTGTTCTTCAAGTACACAAAACATGAGGACCACCCAGCATGACTGCACAAAAAACCCATGCCCTCCTGCATTTTCAAAGTGTGAGGGAGACTGTGTTGAAAAATAATAATCATTTATCGTGTTTCTGCTTTTTTCAGATTTCAAATTACAGGTCTGAAAATCCTCAGTAATGAAAAGGATTCTGATTTGAAGTACTAGGGTAAAGGCATAGTTAAGCAGATAGACCACATATTCTATATAAGTTATATCCAGTTTTTAAATTAATGGCATTCTCTTCATTTGTGGCATATGTGTTTTCTGTCAGTTGCACAAGGCTGCATTGGTGTTATAGCTGGTTAAGCGTTGCATAACCTTGTTATGTTGTAATGCTTTGCATGTTCTTGTTTGTTGACACTGATAAATATATATCCATAGGAGAATTAAGATTCATAAGTTAGTTTATTTCGTCAAATAAATCATTTACAGCAATGTCTAGTTCCTTTAGATTTCAAAAACTCATAAAATTGGACTTCTTTATTTTTGCAGTAAAAATGCTGTATTGTTTGCCCACCGGAAGACAGGGGGTTGGGTATCTTATGATTTTCTGGGTTTTTATTGTTTCATTTGCACAAATCCAAACTTAAATAACTAATTAGGGACAGCAGTGAATTGTTCCAGCATTATTATATAAGCAAAGGTCTGTGATACAGTTTTCATATTTGTAGCTAGAAATCCACAAAGGGAGAAAATGAGTCAGACATCTTAAATATAGTTTTTTATTCCTAAGCTTTCAACTTATTAATCCAACCATTACACCACCAGTTGAACAGGTGTACATAATAAGTGGCTGTTGAGTGTATACTTACACATACATATATATTTATGCATGTGTGTTTAAAATACATGATGATGATTTTTATATATATATATATATATATATATATATATAATATATATATATATAATTTTCCCTTTTAAAATAGTTTTGGATAAACAGATTTAGGAACGTTTACTTTCCCAGATCTAAGGAGTTGAACCTCAAGTGACAAAGTGACATTGTATTTAGCTCTGCTGCCTTGCATGTTTTGGATTATGGGCTTAAAGCATGGGTCTTGGCATGCTGTCAGTTTGTCTGTGTGTATTTTTTCTTTTCACATTTGATAATCATGTTTGTTGAATTAATTTAAATTCTTCAATCCACCTAGGGATTTATGTGAAAGTCTGTGTGTGTCATATGATGGATGGGTGTCATTTCCAACACTTTTTTTGCTTTGCACCTGATACTGTTGAGTTCAGAAATTAATGGATAAGGAGAAGATTTGGAAAATGAATGGATAGGTCAGTCAGTCTATAACTGAGTAGAATTTATGATAAAACCCAAAACTGTTAATTTTAGGAAATTCCTTATTCCTATGTGTAAATGCTATTTATGATGGAAATTAAATTTTTAAGTGAGAAAGATATATGAAATTTCTTTAGTTTAAAATGTGTTGGTAATGAAATATGAGTGGACTGTTCTGGCACAACAGACGATTTTCAAGACTACCTCTGATCTGTGAAGCAGGATTCAAGTATCCACAAGTGTTTGAAATGTATATTAATATGAACTAGAATGAATAATTCATGTGTAAGGGAGTCATGGTGGCATTTCTGACATTGTGATGTAATCCTTAATACAGTGTAATTTGAAATACCGTCCTTCTATTTTAAACCACAAGAAGCCACATATATTTACATATATGAGCAGATGCTACTGTAATATACTGTTTTGTTTTGGAGAAACATTTCTGCTATATAGTATATAGACATTTAGCCATGTTCCTAAAACAGCACCTGAAGAAAATAGATGCACTAAACAGTAAACAGTGAGTTTAGAAGAATTTATCTTAGTGCATTTTTTAATGTTATTTTATAATACTTAAAGAAATATAAATAGAATGTTACTTGTGGTAACTGTCAATTGTTCCTTTATTTGGTTATCTTGTTCTGTTACTAAATGATTATTATGATTTAGATAATGAATGAATGCATATAATATTGTACATATTTTGATAACGTGGACAACAGTATGACAGTTTACATGTGATGTGCATTATCCTTTTTGTGTGCTTATAAGTTGATTCTAGCTTTAATATATGATATAGTGATTGTTATAACATACACTGTACTTACAGTACTAGGTAACAGGTAGTGCAATTTTGCAATGTAAAACTGGCCCTGAATTTAAACAACAAAAAACACTTTGGTCAAAGGAATCTTTACAGATTTTTTTCAGTTTATACTTTTTTAAGCTCCATGAAAAAAACAAGCACTTGTTGACAAGGAAAGAATTAAATACATCTGACAGTTCTGAAGGTATATGTTGTGTACCAGTACTTTAATTGAGGAAGGGGTAGATTTGGAGAAACTATGAATAAATGTTTTTGCCTTTTTATTAGATACTTCTGAATGAGTACAAATTATAGCCTGATTTAATACATTTCTTACCTCAAGATTGATATTTATATAAAGTATTACTTTTACCACCTCTTAATAGTATAGAGAATCTAGGCAACTATTCTAAAATATGTGTTTTAAGTGGAAAAAAATGATTGTAAATCATTCCTCTTTGCATTGTATTATTTATGAAGGTTATCCAGAGGTTGGTATTCAGACTTGTCACTATTGTACTGTAACTTCATATGAAGATCACTCTTTAGCCAAAGAAAAATACATAAAGATTTTCTTGTTGTGTGATCATTAGCATTGTATAAAAATTCCCCTAACTGTGGAATGTGTAATGTATTGCATGTATTTCTCCCATATAAAAAGTGCAGTCTGTGGTCCAGATTACTATAAATACAGTATTTATTTGAGACACCTGTGTGTAGGATTTTTGAATGTGTTTTTTGCTACAGGTAATAGATAAAAAAATGTTACTCAGGCCAGATGACCAAATCATGTGATATCAACAGCCAAAAACGGTTAGAGTGCTTTTAGCTTTTATTCTTTTTATATTTGTTGTTGTTTTAGTTTAAATTTTACACTGCTTCTTGAGTGTGCTGACATACTAGAATGATAAGCTGAAATGGTAAAAGAAAACATTTTGAAGTTGGTCTTCTCCAAACATTACCTTAAAATTACTTTACCTTCACAAACTAAACGTCAGGTTTTGTGCACAATTTCAAACAGGTTGTGGCAGATAAAGAAGTTTATGCTTTTGTAGATCAGGTAATATATTTTAAACAATGTGATATTAAAGAGCAGTAATATTTATTATTATGTGGAAAGTGGTTTGAACTACATGAAATTCTAGTTACTTTTTATGTTAAGTTCCATATATTTATTTTCAATTATCTATCCCCAATATTTTTTGCAAAAAGTAAAACCTAAGGTACATATTTGTAGTTCAGTTTCCCCAGTCATTTAAAGTATAGAATGACAAGCATATTGTAATTTTTTGCATTGCACTCTCCCACCCACCCACAATGACAATAATGTGCATAGTCCTGGGTAGCAGTTGCTCACCATTTGTCAGTTTGGTATAGTTCCTAAAATGTTCCTCTTTAAGAATATTATGTTTACTGTCCCATATATGGTATATTTGGTGTTACAGGTAATTGGTGGATTACGTTGCAGCTGTTATTAGCACTCATCATTGTAATGATTTTTTTAACTTCTTATAAATCTTTAGCATTTAATAATATTAGATTGTTTCACATTTTGTAGTCATTTTAAAGCAAGACAATTCTTTGCTTTGTCCTTATACTTTTCAACCAAGCCAAATGACAGGCAGATAAAAAGTTACTGCTGGTGGAGGACAAGAAATGATTGTCCCCATGCATGGGCAATGAGGCTTTCTGGAGAAAGGGGGCTGGGGGAAGCAACTGGGCAGCTGGGAGGCCACCCAAGAAGAGAAGAACCTGCATGTTTGCTGCTGACCCCTGGATATAACAGAACACTTCCTCAATTTGTCTCCTGTGTTCTCACAGCACAAGCTAATTTCCTCTCTTTCAAGCAGACTTTAAAGGCATAGCATCCTCCTTTTTTCTCAAGAATTCATTTAAAACCATCTATTACCATCTCTCTTCCTCAAAGTTATTGGAAATAAAAATAAGTAAATGTGCATATAAAAGCAGTCTTCAGATGTCTCATTGACCGTTCTAGTTAATGGTATGAGATTATATTTTGATGTGTCTATTTTAAAATGTATAGAAGTATTTAAAATAAATGTATAGAAATTGGTATGTATTTAGTCTTGAACTGCAAAAATTACTTGTATAATAATTACTGAAATTACAGTTTATCTTGCAATACCCAGCCAGACTGCATGGGCATTGTTAACACCTGTTTTCTTAACAGTATAGACCAAATAGTCAAAATAAAATAAAAGTCAAAATTAATACAAGTAATAATTAATGAGTAATAGTCGCTACACTGCAATTGACTGGTGCCTTGCACCCTATGATTGCTGGAATAAGCAATAGCTGCCCCGTGATCCTGGCCTGGGTCACTTGGAGTAAAAAATGGATGGATGGAAGGGTAGTCACTACATAATGTTTGTAAACAGTATGAAATGTTTAATAAGCAGCATGATTTGAAAGTGCAAGGTCTCAAATTCTGTTTTCACTTTTCTGTATGATGTCCAACATGTCATAGTCTTTAAATTTTAAAATGCACATCCCTCTGATGTAGTTTGGTGATCTTCCTGGTACAATATTTATCTAATGCTTACATCTCAGAGTCACTTGCAGATTTAAAAGGCACATTACTATAATGGTGGACACTGAAACGTTTTGTCTGGTCACAGTTTTGGAGATTATACCTGCATCCATATATTTAGCTGTCACTTAACATCCATTTACCCAAAAACTTTCTACCCATAATTCTTTTTGCCAACCATGAGTCTTTTACTTATTTGAATAAAATGTAAATATACTGTAATTGTTTTCACTTTAAATACGTTGATATTTTTCATTTTAACTTGTATTTAACTTACTTATTTGACTTGATTTGTTTCTTTGTTGCAATACTTTTTAAAACTGCTGTAACTTCTAGAGAAAATAGGGAAGCAGTTTTCCAGTGGTGATAATAGACAAAAATCATATTTGAAACAGAGGACACAAACACTGAATACATCCATGCATCCCTTTCCAGATCCCACTTATTCTGTTTCAGAGCTTCCAAGAGGACACCAGCTAATCCAGTCACATGCCAGGAAGATACCCTGGATGAGGGCACCAGTTCATCACAGAGTGCATTCATACTTGTATACACTTGGCCAATTCAACATACCTTGCGTTTCTTTGGGATGTGGGAAGATATCTGAAATACCTAGGGAAAAATCTTTCTTCCAGATGCACAAGGAAAATGTGCAAACTCAACACCATGCCAAGGTTTGAACTCAGCCTCCTGGACTTCAGGCAGCAGTGGTAATCACTGTACCACTTCATAAAATATGTATACATTAAAAGCCTAATGTAAAGACATGAAGTCAATGTTATGCACAGTAAAAAAAATGCTAATTAATGAGAAACTCTGTAATGTCCCCTGATTTGAGTATGGGTGTAATTGTGTGTGGGAATGGGAGCTAGCACCCTTTCCAGGGCTCCTGCCTTGCCCCCAGTGGTGTCAGTGTAGGCTTCAGACCACAATTTCATTTGGCAAGTTTGAAAATTTTATGCAATCTAAGCAATTACAAAGAACCTGTGAAATACAATTCAAATTTACATTTTTGAAGATAAGCATGTTCATGTGAAATTTTGACTTTTCTAGATTTGTGAAATCAGATTTATGATTCTCTGTTTTGAACTTTATTATATTTAGGTGTGTATATAACTTTTAAGGTGTGTAAATCCTCAAGCCTTTGTCTGATATAAGTAGCTTGAAAATGAGTTAACCATGTATTGACAATAGTGTGTGTGTGTGTGTATATATATATTATATATATATAATTTGTTTTGTATGCTTTTTCAACACATTTGCTTATCTCATTATTAATTCTCAAATTCATTTTTATTTGCTATTTCAAATGGGCCAGGAGCAATATTAAAACTATCATGAGAGAGTACAGACATTTAGGAAAGTTTAATTATGAAGTTTGTTATGTCAGTGTTTTAAAATGAAACAGTTGCTGCAAGAACATATGAGAGGAATGATTTATTACTAAATGAATCTGGATGCATTTCTTATGTAGCAATGTTGTGAAATAAGATCAGAGCCAAATTAACCCCCAAATCATCCTCATAAAGCCACTGTGAAAACAAAGGCACTGATTTTGGATTGCCACCTGCTCCCCGTAGCCCTACAATACTTCCCTAAAAAGGAAACAAACAAAGGAGCTTGAAAAAAATCTTTAAGGGGACCATTCATTATGGTGACAAAGAGGAAAAGAAATACATTATCATAATTAATCCTATCACTGGCGGTGGGTGGCAAGCTGCCGTCCTTTAATGGCTGTCGGGAGCTGACAATGCCTTCCATGTACACGCACTATTGTGCTACACGGACGTTTGAGGTTAAGAATATTTTAAGCTTTGTAAACATCATGCAGGGAACAAAACCTCACTGTTATATAGAAGTACAAGCTTACCCGTTGCCTTTTTTTTCTGCTTGGAAAAGAATACAGGGGTCCATTAGAATTAAACATCCCAAGTGTTACTTTTCTGTTTAACCTATATGTAACTTTATGTTGGATCAAGCCATTCAGAGTTACAGTGCCTACAATTAAGTGAAAGTGTGTCTTTTCACAAAGTCTTTTGAAAATGTGAAAAGTATTCATTCGAATTTGGCAATCAAGTTAAACCCTTAACCACTATATTTTATCAATTCCAAATCACGAGGGATCCTCCTTTCCTGCCACACACTAAAGCATGTTTTGGTTTATTAACTGCCTTTATCATTCTCTTAAAATACTCCCACCTCTTACTGTATAGCATGTGTGCTTGGTCACCTGTTCCTTGAACTGGGGTCAAGAGGAACATATGTACAATACCTAATGTGTGTTTAGAAGGTTTTGTTACACATAGTTGTACCAAACTAGTTAAAGGTACTAAAAAAATGCAAAATGATCAACTGGATTTATTCTGTATTCCTACAGCACATACTTTGCATTTAATATTAATGTTTATCCAGTATGTGTATTAGACCAATATTATTTAAAAAGTGTGGAGTACTGTTCGTTACATATAATATGGGATAGGCACTCCAGACTACACTTGCATCCCAAAGATGTATTTAAGGTTTTATTTCTCCTTCAAAATTGTCCCAGTATGAATGAATGTGTGTACAGGAGGGTGTCCTGCAAAGGACTCGAAATCATACAGACATTGTTCTACCTTGTACCAGATTTTATTCTTAGCAGTTCACAACTTTATAGTAGAAAAGTGTATACATTAAATAGCTGCACGTGTGCATATGAGGTGTGTGTGTGTGTAAAATGTTTGTTGCATTTGTACAAAAACAGGAAGAGAAATAATCACACTAGAAAAATCAAAAGTACTTCTCAGGCATGGCATGTACAGTATCCTGATCAATTACACAACTTATAATTAACCAAACAAGCTACTTAGCTCTATCAATGCAAACATGTCTAAACGTGGAGGGTATATTCAAATACAATAAAGAAAGCATCATGAATTAGTATCAAATATTGAAATTGAAAAACAAAAGCAGCGCTTTCTGTTAACAGGCTGCTTGGGTGGGGCAAGGGGGGCTTTCTGGATTGGTCCACACTTGTAACAAATGGCACCAAACCTCTGGAGTCAGTGTTAGTTAAGGCGGGCAATGCTGATCAGTATAAATTGTATAAATAGTTCTGATTGTATTCTGGCAAAATAGCACAATGTATTGTATTTCAACAAGAATTAGCAGAGATGTTAATATTGACTCGTAGTATATGAAATATATAGCCTAGTCTATTTGTTTTTATAAATGATCTTCACATATTTCAAATGTTCTTTTTGAATTTTTTTAAAAGCATTGTATTTTGTACTGTACAATGTAAGTCTTGTCTTTAGAATGGTATATGTGTATGTGATAGCTATGATATGTATACACTTTTTTTTTCCCTAGGACCACCCTGACCTGCCTTAAGTTGTGCAATGGGTGAGTGAGAGTCTCCTCCATGTGTTGCGTATATTTACTGAGGCTGAATCAGTTTATGTTAAAAGGCTGTGTGATGGCAGATTTCTGGACAACGCCTGGTCATCTTCCTAGTTTATTTATTCAAGGCCTGCAGACCTCTGCTGAGACCTCCCTCAGTTTGTTAGGCTTAAAGGGGCCCAGTCTACCACACAGGGCAATTCTTCACATTCCACATTAGCTCCAATTTCCATCTGCCTTTTTCATCGTCAAATTAAACAAATTGAGTTTCCAGCGGGTAATGTAGCGGCGACGCTGCTGGGCAGAAAACATACATGGGATGGTCGTTTGTACAATGGGGAACATTATTCCCTTGTGACCCTGTGTAAGTGGGTGATGGTTGATACCTTGCACATTAACGCTGATAAAATAATGAGCCTCACATATACAGTATGTGTGTGTGTGTGTGTACGTATGTATAAAATTGGAGGTGCGCATTAAACCACTTCTTTAAATGGCCTAATTGACAATTAATAACATTTTTATTCAATGAGCTAAACCAAAAGAGCATGTCCTTTGACCTAAGTGATTAGTCACATCAGCGCAATGAATGTCGGCAGAATTTTTAAAACTAGTGTAATTGCATTGCTCTTGCCTTGATAACAAGGCTCGGCGCAAGATATTGTCTGCAGAGAAACACGTTTAGCATTTGTAGTGAACATATATTATATAGTAAGTCTATCAGGCCGTTTTTACAGTAGTAAAGTAAAATAGGTGTGATGGGTGGAGACGTCATTTTACAGACATTGCTTTGCGGCTATTGGGGTAAATCAATGTCTTACACCTTGTTGATAGCTACTTGTATTTGTTGATATCGCTACGCATTTTATACGTATATTAAATGGCTTTCGCCGTTGCATTTATACAGTATATATCGTTAAGAGTGTCTGAAATAATCATTTGTGACAATATATTTAATATATATATATATACAAACACCTACATTATCAAATATTATACGTAAACTCCACCCGACCGAAATTAATGAACGTGTTGATATATTTGCTCACGTGTTATCTCAAATAAACTGAGTAATTAAAAATGGTTGGAGCTACGATTTACCCCATATAAAAATATTGAATAGTCATTTTATTTTTCAATTCAAAATGTTGAATATTACATCTTTTATAAAATGCCTCGTGATTGCGCACCCATGAAAAGTATTATGTGAAGTAGACATTGATTTACTGACATTAAAAAAAAAAAAAGTTGTCTTTTGTTCTTACTTAATAAGTCGTTGTTTATTCTTAAGGCCTTACAGGCCGCAGTCTAATTATGCAATTCACATGTATGGCTTTGGATGAAATTCTTCCATCCATATTTAAATCCCCTTTAACCAATTAAGAGTTTCGAGGGGCTGGAGTTCATGCCATGTACGATGAGCTCTGGTATGAACAAACTCTAGAAGATGAGCCCACTTATATCTGGCTACACTCGAATTTGGACTAGTATAGGGAAATAAATAAATAATATTATGCCAAAAATCACACGACTGGATGTAGGAAGTCTGAAGATGGTATCGTACTGGCATCTCTGATCGCGTTATCACCCATAGGAAAAACAACGTACCACTCGGTGGAAACACCCGAAATCCTGGTATTTTTATTCACGTAAATCGTTAACCTTTTTTTATATTTCTTAAAAGTGACTGAAACAAAGTAACCATGAGGCGGACACTCACACACCTCACACCTGGCATCTTTCAATGCCCAAGAAGACCTCCGCAAAGCAGATCTACGCCATGTGTTGTCGTATCGATTTCATTAACCACTAATCCTTTTAAAGGCTCCAGCTCTGTGGAGATCTACTTCTGCTGAGGACGCCTTTGAAGGGAGAAGCCTTAAAAAATTATGTTCTGCTGCTAAATGAAAATATTGCATGTATAAAGAGCATATTCATGTTAGAAAGAATATCCTTTAAATAATCACAGAAAACAATATTCATTGGCCGTATAGCAAATCATTTGGCACTATCTTTACCATACAAATTTCCGCTTAAAATAAAGACTAATAAAGAGACCATCTCTGATTATAAATTTGTTTAACCCAGATTTTCAACATTTTATACAATTTCAAGGAAATGCCATTTTCATTGATGCATAGTGCTATAGTGCTCTACCCTGGGTTGGTTTCCAATTTGCGTCTGATGTTGCCTGGACTTGCTTCGGCTGCAAACTAAACAGATGGGAACATGGATAAACGATTTGTAGCCTGCCACCGAGGGTTGGCGGTTGAAGATTCTAGTAATTCGTCAAATTATGTCAGATTACCTAATAACCCGAAGTGCTCGTAAGCACCCACTGCGGCGTCTTCGAAATGGAATTTGATTTGTCATACAATGCCACCAGGTGGCCAAGTGCTTTACAGTGCTTTCATATTTCAGTCGCTCGTGTTTTTGAGATTGAATTTAGGCACCAAAACATTTTTGAGATTTTAAATGGCAGACATAGAGGCATGGAGTGACGATATTGGCTATTGGGTAGATGTCTCTAACTAGAATTTAGATTACAGTAACTATGAAGAGTCTCAAACTAGGGCACATACTAACATATAATGATATTTTCCCTAATAAGCGCTCGAGTATATGCTTGCATTGTGTAGATGTCTCTAACCAGTAATCAGACGCTAGTGTTCTGCAGTTTTCTCCATCTGCAATTCAGAGGGCATGTTGTTGACTTTCCTAAGCGTACAGCTTGAAAGACAATTCCGTGGTTAGCACTCAGGTCTAAAACAGACCAGTACTGGCGTTAACTGCCTCTAACCAGCACTATTGTAGTCAGTTCTGTTATCATTCTGTAGCGAAACATAGACAGATCCTGGCATTATGAAGCTCTTTGAAAGTGCACTCGGAGGATCAGAGTAACTTTGATGGATCGACTCACCTGAATCAAAACTGAACCCACGTTGAGCACATTATGCTATAAAGGTTAATCTCGCTGAATCCCAACAATTTTCCTGTTTTCTTATGGAGGATTTTAATTCTCAAAACCTGTTTTCATTTGCCCTGTAAGAAGGAAAACGAATTATGAGTAATGTCAGGTACAGTGAATTATGCCGACAGTATGCACTTTAACAGAATGAAATGTTAACTCCCTTTGTACCGCCAGCAACATTACCACCCACCCACTTTACAAGACAATATGCCCCTGGCTTCTCTTGAATACCTCATTACCACAGGTGAGAGAGATGGAGAACATAGATAGAGCTCTTCTCGCATTTCTTCTTTCATGATTTTGTACTGCCTTATTTTAGAGATGATGAATTGCATGCATCAGAAAAAAGATGTACCTTGAGGTAGCATGGAGCAATGCGTAAATCCTGGTTTTACAATAACGTACTCGTTGGGACATACACACAAGGATGGCTATCCTGCGATGTTAACATGTAGCAAGATCTCCAAATTAAACTAAATTGTGGATTTAGAGTTGTGATAGCATAGCAGTAGTCTCTGTGCGAATAAATGAAATAAAAGGTTTTTAATTAATGTAATATGAATTATTTCATTGAGATTGTTGTAGTTTTTTTCTAGTATATATAATATGCACCATTCTCAAATCCGCATATTCCAATTCATAGTCAATTTAGGGTCATAATTATCATTATTGAGTCCTAACAAGAAGAGTATCACAGTAATATGTTTAATTATTTTAGAGCCAATCAGTCAGTCATTCTCCAACCCGCTATATACTAACACAGGGTCACGGGGGTCTGCTGAAGCCAATCCCAGCCAACACAGGGCGCAAGGCAGGAACTAATCCCGGGCAGGGCGCCAGCCCATCACAGAGCACACACACAGACACTAGGGACAATGTAGTCTCGCCAATGCACCAAACCTGCATGTCTTTGGACTGTGGGAGAAGCCGGAGGAATCCCACGCAGACACGGGCAGAACATGCAAACTCCATGCAGGGAGGACCCGGGAAGCGAACCCTGGTGTCCTTACTTCGAGGCAGCAGCGCTACCCACTGCGCCGCCCTTATTTTAGAGCAATAACCGAAATAAGTTACAAATGGGTCGCTCGGATAAATAAAAGGAATATTTTGCTTTCATTATTAAACGTGTAAGTGCATTTACGGATCAATGTAAATTTTACATATATTCATTTATTCGGGGGGAGGGGGTGTTCCACTTCCAGATTATAACCAACTAATGTCAAATAATTACTTATATAAAGTTGGACTGAAATTTCCATTTGGGGCAGCCCCACATCACCACGAACCAGGGTTTGTATTCTTTCTTTCTTCGCCAGTTGTTCATCCCATCCACCCCTAAAGACGTGCATATTCGGTTAATCGGCTCAGCTAATGTGCCTGGCGTCCTGTCCGGGTCTGGTTAATGTTTCTTACACGGCATCCGCTGCTGCCAGAATACACTGAACCCAAAACTGAAATGGTATTATGTTATTAAGTGTATTCAGAAATTGGATAGATGATATTTTATTAGCTTGTGTATTTATTTATTTTTTTTACTTTAGCTGCTCTTGGAACATCGCAAAGTGAGAATGACTGCTAAATATGCTTATAACAGTTAAAACCTACAGAGGTCAACAGCATAAGGAACGTATTTAGTTGATAGAAATATACGTAACCCCGAATAGCAAGCTCAATTACAGTCAGTAGTGAATCTGCGTGACCAAATTAGAGGATTAAAAATAAAATGTAGACTGTTGCACACTTTGCAAATGGATCCCCTGCAATAAAGAGTAATCCCATCAAAGTGGACCTGTATCAAGGTATGACTAATCCCCTATTGACAGAGGAAAATAAATTCCACACGCACACACAGTTAACACATTATCAAGTAACCCACTGTTCGCAACACGGTTTAGTAGATGTGTGGGCTGCAGGGGCAGTTGATTTGTGCCTTACAGTTAGCGCACTGAAGTACAGACCGCCACATTTTAAATGGAAAGTGTTTAATCGAGAATTATATAACCTGCATATTAAAGGATTTCCCCATTGTTATTTCAGCGGTAGCTTTCGGAGTAGTTTAAATGACGTTTGAACATTTTAAACATTTTAAATGCACGATTTAACAACTTTGTGGATATAGATGATGGATGAATTCAAAAACAACAAACCTTTCGGTCTAAATTGTAAGTGTGCATTTATGTACGTACATATATGTACAGTATATCTAATATGCGCTACGTGTATACGAGTGTTTTAAAGCAGCGCTGATGCTGGTCGAACTTTGCCTCTCTCTCTTATTTTTTTCCGCTCTTGGTCTGCGCATGCCGTAACTGTGTGTGGTATGTCAGATTGATTTTGAAGCAAATTGAACTGTTTGGAAATGGGCAAAGCGGAGTTGCAATGTGCGGCGCTTTTGTGAAAGGGCTCTCTCACTAACTCCCTCTCCCACCCTCTCCCTCGCTCGCTCCCTCCCTTCCCGTCTCTCTCTCTCTCTTGCTCGCTTGCTCTGTCGGACAAGCCCCCCTCCTCCACCTCCTCCTCATTTGAAGGATCTGCCTGGGTGGTCTCCCTCTCTCTCCACTTTTGTGAGCTGTTGCTTAGCAGCTAATAATAGGAGATGTTTGCAAAGTAATTTGCCTCTTCCTTGGCCAATGAGAACCAGAGCACTTTTCCATCAAACCTCCCTTTTCAGGATTTGCAAAGGGGCTCCCTTCTCCAAATGTTACTGCAACAGGATAAGAAGCAGAGCTAACATTGAGCTCCAGTTTAACTCGGTTTTGTTTTTGTGTCTTCATTTTACAAGTCGGACGAATGAATACTATCGGATCCGCCAGGATTTGGGCACATAATGTTGGGATGGAGTTGCGAGACTTTGGCTCAAGGAAAGAGTAGAAGATTCCCCGCAAACTTTGACCCCGTGGATGCGCTTCTTCTCTTCATTGGATTATTGTTGCTTCTGCTGAAACTCGTGCCGATTTTTGTTGTTCCTATCGCCGTCTGCTTCGTGTTCTTGCGTGGACTATGGCCTCGGATCATAGAGTCCCAGAGGCCGGTATTTTTGGAGATTTGCCCCCGACTTACACACGTTCTCCCCCGGCCGCGACCTCGGATCTGCTCCGGAGACCCAGCTACTGCCATGCTGCTTTTGCGTTAAAACAGATTTCCAAGGTGACCAAAGGCATTTTCTCAACTTTTTTTGCACTAAAATAGCTAAAAATAACGGGGGGTTAAAGTTCACTTGAAGACTTTTTAGCCGTGATACCCCAATGATTTGTAGATTGTGTGTGTAATCAGTGTTGGGATGAATTATCATAAATTAATGATAATACCATTTATTACAGAAGTAACAGTAGTGAAAAGCAAAATTTTTAAGTAAATTGTATTTCTCACTGAAAAAGTGAGCTTAAAATGCCAATATTATACTGTACTGCGTTTGTATATGCACTCATTTCAAATAGCAGCGTGTGCGCTCTATAAAAGTAAAATTTACGTTTTTTTTATCTCAACATTCTCTTTTACTTTTACGTGCTACCCCGATCATTCGCTCTTCTTCTCCTCATGTACGGAATTCAGTTGCGTGTGTGTGAGACGCAGCTCCTGTAGGACAGCTTTCATTTTCGGCTTAAGTAGAGACCCTTAGCACTATATGAATATCGCTAGACCGCTGTGGTGGTTCTTGAAAAGGAATTCGCTGAACCGACTTTTTTTTTTTTTTTATCTGACTAGCCATCAGAGATTCCGCACAGGCAATCAGGAGAACTGACAGGAGGAAAAGAAGTGATCTGCGACAAGCAAAAAGCGACTTGCGCAGGAAGTAGTCCTTTCTAAGGCCATCACCACGACCACCACCACCGTCACCATTACTATTATTATTTGCATAAATAAGCACAAGCTGACATGGGGAGAAGTGGGCGATGCCAACTTGAATGCAGCTAATTGGCAGACACTTCGGTTCATTCATAGCAGCGTACGGACTTGGCAGACCAGAAGCAAAAAGTAGGAAATCCCGTCTGGTCATATCAGCGGCTTGGCAAGACGGATTCTGAGTGAGCACGTCAGGTCTGAAATGCATGAGTTTTGTGCTACAGGTACGCGTGCTTCTCTTAATTTGCCGTATATGATTTTTTTTTAACATAGTGCCCGTCAGACGTTAAATGCCATGCGATGAGTTCTTGGTAGGTGCATCTATTGATCATTTTTCGGTAACCATTCAGACCCTTACAGTTTGGTCTTAAGTCTAAGCACCAATCACTGAATATATAGGAAGGGATGCCAATGTGGCATCTATAAGTTACTAACTGACCAAAGGTTTTGTTTGTGTTAGAAAACAGTAATTAATAGACGCCCTATAGAGAGCTCATTTAAATGTTGCTGACTTTTGCTTATTATGAGTTCCGTGCAATGAATAAGTAAATGTGGGTGCGCCGGCTACTGTATTTTGCATCGTGCCATGGCACCTTTCTCTGCACATCTTGGCTGGATACACTTACTTTTCGGTTAACATTCGAAACTGGCTCATTCGCATTGCCCTTTCATGCCACGCTTGTGCCAATAGCGATTAATCGACGACTGCCCCCGATCGACTCGTCTTGACGGAAGGGTAAAGTCGGCCTCCTGCTTGTGGGCGCGCGCGCGCCCGCCCGCACGCCTGCCGGCCTCTCGCCTCTTCGGCTGTCCTTTCGTGACCGGCACGTGTTCCTACTGTAACGCGCTCTTGTTGTTTCTCCGCAGGGCAAGGCGGTGGGACAGAAGGCCCCGTTGTGGCTCCGGGCGCGGTTCCAGGCCCTGCTCTTCTCCCTGGGCTGTCACATCCAGCGCCACTGCGGAAAGGTCCTCTTCATTGGGCTCCTGGTTTTCGGGGCCCTGGCAGTCGGATTGCGAGTTGCTGCGATTGAGACGGACATCGAACAGCTATGGGTGGAAGGTTGGTAAATGTGTTTTTTTGCGCATGCAGCTGTGTGTTTTACACAGGGGGTCTCTCTCCCCACTCTGTGTCTCAAGTGTAAGCCATGTGACCCCAGCTGGCACTTTACAAATTGTAATGGAGGTGGACTTTGGTGTTTATTAGCATTAGCCTTTCTGCTTATGGTGACTTGAAGATTAATACAAGTAGACACTAGAGTAGTAGGCACGTACGTACCTTCATTGCCAGGTCCTCTTGATTGATTGATTGATTGACTGACTGGCCGGCCTTGGAAGGCATGATTTGAAGTGTCTTTAGTTTGTTGTTTCATTAATATGAAGTGGAGCCTGTTGGCCAATTCAAAGCAACATTATGGATTGCATTTACAGAATGTATTTATTGACCATGTGTGTGATACATGAAAACTGGGCTATTCAGCATCAATTTATTAAAAAAAAAAAATCACTTCATGTTATTTCCTGCTTATTGTGTATCCTGATATCAGAATTATAGGAAGTTGTAAACCCGGTGATGTCAGAACGCAGACATCTTTCTACCAGGTTGTCAGTCTCCAAAGGACTCTTTAATACCCCCTTCTTACACCATACCCTTTTTTTTCTTTCTAAAATGGCATGAAATACTACTTGACAGATGGCACTCAGGGAAAATATCCATTTGTCCTGAGTAGGGGGGTGGTTATCAAGCACCTTTGGATTTCAAAGTGCATGCTGTAAATAGTTAGATGTTACGTCTCTGCCCGACTCTTATGATATTTAGCAGTATCCAATTTACAATTAGAAATATATTGCAGCTTAAATGTTTCCAAATTTGGAAAAGACCCCTTACATTCTCACAGACCCCCCAGGGAGCCCTCAAGCCTCCTGTCTGAAAACAGTCCTGCAGGAAGTCCTATAGGGTGTGTGTGTGCGTGATTACCTATGTATTGAAAACTGAAATGTCATCTAGTTTATATTTTTGTGCAGGATTCCACTTGTTCAGACCTTCTTTTTTTATTTTGAAATGATTTTCATAGTTTGTATTACAAATCAATTCACCTTACAGTGCAAAAGGTAACCGCATTCATTCATATTATGGTTACATGGAAAGCAAAGCAAACCAAATGAAAATATAAAATGAAGTCACTTGTTACTCTTACTCAGCATGTCTAGAATGTAAAGGAAGATGTGTGGATGTGTCTTGTGCAGTTAGAGCGCTCATGTTTCAAATTTAATGTATATAATTGATCATTTAAGTTAACTGGCAACTCTAAACTCAGTATGAGTGAGTGTGGTCATAGATGGACTGGCACTCCATCCAGGGCTGCTTCCCACATTGTGAAATAGGGACCAGACTTCATGCAGCTCAGCTCTGGTTAAATGGGTTATAAACTGGGTAGGAGGAAAATTCTTCCGTTTTAAACCCCTTGCCCTCTGAAACTGCAATCCTGAGCCTTGGGTGTTTTTGGCATGGGTGTCTTCTCTTTTTGTTTATATTGGGTTCATACTTAATTTTTAGAAAGTTCATTTTACAAACCCCCTTCTTTGTAAATGATTTGTTGTTTTACTGTACTGTGGTCGGTGCTGTTGCTCTTTGTCACTGTTCACTCTCTGTGGCCTTTACCTGAGTGCTCTTCCTTTAGCCTGTTTCTTGCATTCATTCCATCTTATCTTTTATACACATGGGCCCACTCTGGGCCTCCAATGGTTTCTATTTGGTTTTCACACTCCTGAATTCCTTCTAAGCCCCCTAGGCTTCAGCTCAGGCTGCTGATCCCAAGAGCAGATGGGCTGTGTGAATCGTTAGCCATCTTTGAGGCCCTGACCCCTCCCCCCTTGCTTCACTCCTTCTCTCCCTGTGTGGTCTTAAACTATTCTTGGATTCCTTTCAACAATAAAGGCAACCCCACCCCATGCCCCCCCCCCCACACACACACACTCCTCCTTTGCAGAGTAGGGTGGGGGGGAGTGAATGCCACTAAAGTTTACCCACCTGTTTCACACATACTAAGAGAGTCACAGCAGTTGTAAAAGAAAAGAGGCTTCATGTGTCTTCCTGCCAATTTTATCAGTTGTTTTAGTAGGTTTTTTTTTTTTGCCTTGCTCTATAGAGCAGCTGCATATTATCCAAAGGTGTAATTGCCTCCCTTTTCTTTTCCTACACATGCTTTTGTACTCTCTGCTGTTCTCATTTAGGGCTCAGCCACATTTACTTTTCTTTTGTCACTGAAAGCCGACTTTAGCAGATTCTCTTACACAGGTGAGCTGGAGGGCGAATGGGACACTGTGTGCCGTGAGAAGCTTTTTACAACATCAGAGGGATGATGTGCAAGGGAACTGGGAATGTTTTAAACATGTCCTGAACAGCAACCAACCATCACGACACCGCTTGTTGTTACATCTTTTAAAATAAATATTTGACACCTTGTGCTAAGTCAAACAAAACCACAATCGGTATACAGAGGGAAGAGTGTCAGGCTCAAAATGAAATAGCATAAGTTGAAGGAATAGAAAGGGGGCAGAAAAGTGAATGCTGTGCCTTTAAGAGGCCGAGTCCCACTTTCTAAAGTTTCTGCCTGTGTTGTTTTCTCCAATAGCCCATTGACAAAGCTGCTTCGAGTTGAATGGACTTTAAGTGGTTTGGTAACAAGCAGAGGTTATTTCTCACACACACAATCATCGAGAGGCACACTGATCTCCGTGAACTGGGGACGCACACGCCCCCATGGCACAGTCTAAGGAGGCAACCAATAAAACACATCTTGAAAATGTGTCCATCCATCCATCCATTTTCTGATCTCTTAATCCAATTCAGGGGCATGGTGAAAAGGCGCCGATTCTGGCTCTGCTCTGACTGGCAGCAATTAGAGTAGAATAACAATGCTTCAGCGTAGGATGCCAGTCTGAGCCAACATGGTACATGTTTAGGCCCAGTTACATCAGAGCAACATAAAGATGCTAACTTTTGTGACAGCTTTTTTTTTTTTTTTTTGGACTCTTCAATAAAACTCACACTGAAAAGGGGGAGAAGCAAACAGAGCCCAGAACTGAAAAGCACTTCTCACTATGCCTTCACGCAACTCTAAGCTATAAATTCACTTAAAGGAAGTAAATAAATGAATTTTTGTTAAACACAGTGGGTGTTAATATGTGTAACATGTAGTTCACTTGCTAGGCAGACCAAACGTGGTTCTTAATATAGTTTATTTTTTAAAAAGTAATTGAGTGTTTTTTATATTCCTGTCACTGCTAATTAATGCGTATGGCCACAGTGCTTTATGTGCTTATAGGCTGCCCAGATGTGGACAGCTGAACACTAGTGTAAAGACGCTACTGTCATCCCAGGCCCTGGAGGTCCGAAACTTTATCTTTTCTGTTTGAGACCTAAAAATAAATGAGGTGAAACACCGATTCGTTTTGTATCGTGCTTCATCAATGTACTAATAATGTCAGCAATAAATTAGGGCCTTTTCTTAGAACTTCTTGGTGTGTCTAGTTGAGTATGGACTTTTACACAAAGTTCCAAACCCACTTCAAAGAAGAGAGTATTAGTTTACAACACACTGATGCGAAGGACCTTCTAAAAAGATACAAGTCAGCAAAATGCTCACAAGGTGATAGTTTATTCATTGGTGGCAAAGTGCTCCAAAGATGTGAATGTTCTCATTTATTTCCATGAAATGCTCAAGTGAGCATTTTTTCATCCATCCATTTGTGAACCTGCTTATGGTATCCTAGCACCAATGGGCTCAAGGCACAAACAGCCCTGGACAGTTTGCTAGCCCAGCACAGGATGCGCACCACGATGGTTTAGAGTCACCAGTTCTCCTACCCAGTGGTCATTTCTATCCTTAAAATTGCATGTTGAAACTAAGGAAGGTTTGCTATAATGAAAAGAAAATAAAGTTCTTTGGGTTACAGCAGGGAGTGCTGCTATTTTGGTTCATATGCAGTTATGTATGTTGTTGAAATGAGAAGTACATTAAAGAATAGTTTTAGAAATGTTCTTTTGCCCATAATTATATATAGGGAGTGATCTGCTGATAAAGATGACCAGTACAAATCTAATTAGATTCATGACGGCTTGCATTCTGGCGATAAAGCATCCAGGTTTGCCCTCTGTAGCCACATTATTAAAAGTGCATGTGAACGCCACCTACTGTGAAATATTCAAGCGCATTCCATGAAGACTTCAACATGGCAAGAATGAATGCAGACACAGACACTGTGCTGTGAATCAGTTGGCTCAAAGATTCACAGTCAAAGATTTACAAAGCAGAAAAACATTTTGGGATTGGATTGATAATGTCTTCTTTGGGCTGGGGTGTTCTTGCACGTATGCTTGAAATGTGTTAAATGCATTTTACTGACCCACTGAGTTGTGACTTTTTTTTACTTTCACACGTGCCCCCCATTTTTTTCTAGTAAAAGTATTGGATGCTTGGTTTGTAGAACAGGACCACCCACTCACTCCTCACTTCACTATGGTCTCAGGAAGGCCCTGGAGGGGATGGCTGTGAAGTGAAGGAGGTTAACTTTTTTTTTATTTTGTTGTGGATCAGTCTGAAGGTGCATATGTTTACCCTTTTGTAAAACCATTAGGCAATTGGCAATGGTGCAACGTTTTCCAATGTTGGGCTTTGCCTTTCTGTTACCCCCTCCCCCACACAGCTTCTCTTTCTCTCATTCTTTCTGTCAAGGGTGTGTGGATGTGCACCCCAACTCTGTAAACCGTAATGCAAATGAGGTGCAAAGAAAGAGATGGGAAAGAGAAGCAGAGAGAGGGAAGGAGAAATCATCAGCCATGTGAATAAAAGCACAAAGTGCACAGATAATAGGGCCTTGGGTGCATTGTTAAAGGGAAGAAAGACGAGTGACAGGAGGGGGGGCGGGGGGTTTAAGGGACACTGAAGGTCAGACACATGGGGACTTTCAAAATGGGTACATATTTATACATTCTGATTAAGATCTGCAAAACACTTTGGAAACCGATGGCCAGGCGCGTTGAGTAAAACAAAATAACACAAAACAACAAACAGTGCGTATCAGCAGGTATAATAACTGTATTGAAGAGGCCGCAGATGAGACACAATAGCAGAAGTGCGGCTTAGCTTTTTAGATTCCCAGAAGCCCTGCTGACTCCTGTATCCTGTTACGGCATGTAATGTCAAGCAGCACAAGCTCGCAGAACTAGAAAAATAGGATTTGGGTGCCAGTCAGGATCGGCACAATAGGCCAATGATCGGGTTAACTGCATCTAGGCTCTTTTTGGAAACTGGTCATCCTCTGCACCTTAGTCACAGAACATTGGTGGCATAAAATGCTTTTTTCTTTTCTTTTATTGACAGCTATGTCTACTGTTGTATTTTTTTTGTACTGCTTGAGTCGTACAAAGTGTGTGTGCAGAAAGAAAGAAAAGTGGGTGTGTGTGGCCTAAATGTAATACAAAAAATTGGGAAAATGAATAATGTTTAATCCTCAGAGTGTTAAAAAAATGATTAAAAGTATGAGAAAACAAGTGATGGAGGACATTACAAATAAGTTTCCCATGGGTGTATAGGTTGGCATATGGGTCAAGAAAGTCAAATATTGGAATATGAAAATTGCTCTCGTGTTTCACAGTGTGGTGAAGCTCTAAAGGGCGGGGATGTGATATGAAATGCAATACTTCCCTGCCTTATACTAGCATGAGTCTAGCAGACATCTTGCATCAATATCACCAAGATCCATGTGGGAATTGTCGTATCCCACCACATTTCTGGTTTAAAAAACAAAAAAAAATCAGCATTTTTTCATGTTGACACAATGCCAATCAAAAGAGCATAATAGGACCCAGGTTTCCATTATGTCCAACTTTCAAGCTGTTGGGCAGAGAAAAAAAAAAACACGATGTGAAATTAACTTTTATCTGCCTGTACATTTGCATGTTCAAGGATCTTAAATAAAGAGACAATATAAATAAACATTAAATTCTTTTCATTGTTTGTAAATACTGGTTTACTGCACAGTAATAGGCACGAGATTGACTTTATGCAAAGAAGGCTGTCAAGGTTATTAATGCTCCTCTACTTTTCAATCTAAAGGTGCATTGGTTAGAGTAAAGAGTGTCAAGAAAGACAACATCATACAATAATTACTCTTGAATTTCAGGAACCTTTAAACAGCAAAGTTAAGAAGTCAAAAAATGTATATAATTTATGTCTGACTGTTGTTCCAACTATAGTGACCTCATTTTCTTTTCTGTTCATTTTCCTGCTGATAAATTATCATGGTGTGAGTGAACATGGAATTATTTGTCTGCAAGTAATTTTGTGGACTGGTGTTTAATCGAGTATGCCCATTTTGTACTTGGTGCTTATGGGATAGGCACTCATTTTCCTAAGCCGGTTCGAATCCCGTAAATGCGAATAGGGACTCTGCTCTGTTGGGCCCTTGAGCAAGGCTCTTAACCTGCAATTGCTGAGCGCTCTGAGTACTGAGAAAAGCGCTATATAAATGCAAAGAATTTTTATTATTATTATTAAGCCATGAGAAAAGTGGAATAAGTAAGTTAAGAAAATGGATGGATAAATTATTTTATGGTTTTATTATGCCATCTGGGTTAGATTTGTAGCTATCTTGGAATATAAAGTGAAAGGTTAAATCCAACACCCTTTTAAGGATCAGATTTTAAGACCAAAAATAAAATGCTTAAGACAGACTTAAAGCAATCAGTTTTATGGCAGTTTCATGACTAATTCACTTTTTTATTAAGTTAATGTCACTTTTACTATAGAATGCTCCCTGCTTACAAGCTCCATGCAGTTTTATATGTTTACATAAGATAATATATTTAAAATAATAAAATCGAAAAGCACCATATAATTTGTGCACTCCATCTCTATAGATAGACATAAATGTATATATTGATAAACAGATCAACAATGATATACAGATGAGTTTTTATCCATACCATAAACACATTATCAACCCTGCTAAGTCCAGTTCAGTTTGGCAGAGGTCTGGAACCAACCCCAGCAGTGTCAGGTGCAAAGTGAGAAATAGTCATTGACAATGTGCAGGTTGCCCACAGGGTCTGCTCATGCAGGCACATTCACATGAGACCAGTTTAGTATCGCAAGTCATTGTAATCTGCACATCTTTAGGAATGTGCAAGAAAAAATGAAGTCCTTGGTAGAAGAGGCACACAGAAAGAATGTACAAACTTTACTTGAACTATGAACATCCCTGGAATTTGAGTCCTGGACATTAGTATGTTCATTAGAAGTGCATAGTATTATACCATGGTGCAGCCATTATTTGCATATAATTATATTTTAATATTATAATACATATACATATAAAACCAGGTTTTTCCTAGTTCCTTTCATGGTGAATTCCACCCTCAAGCATGTAACAATACCAGCGCAATGCAGAGAAAAACTCTTTGGTTTCAAATTTTGATATATTTTAGATTGAAAGATTCTCATCAGGTTATTACCCCAATAATTCATTTGGGCTGTTAATGGCTTACTTTGACAGGGCATTTAAAATGCTTTTAAACATGATTAGCAGGAATGAAACTCTTCTTTGTTGTCATAAAGGCTGGCAGGCCATCAAACATTTTCTGCATTAAACAAAAAAAAAAAAAACACCTAGAGTAAAAACATGAATGAGTTGACCTAGTTGGAGCACTGCAGACACCTTTCATACCACTGTAATAAACACTGCTTTTGTAGGAAATCTGAAGCGATTTGCATTTGGAGTAGCTGTCTAAAGGTGAACGCCATAATTCATTACACAAATACACAGTCTTCTTGGGCCAGCCTAAGAGCAGAGAAAGAAGGCTCTATCAAGCATTATCAGAGGTGAATGGTAAGCCAAAGGGCCTCAGCTACATAAATAAACTGGAACTGCTGAACTGCAGGCCTCACCAGAAGAAAGAGTAAACAAGTCCAGTGTTAGCATGGGTCAGCACAAAGTGGTTATTCCTCAGCCACCCTCCCAGCCATGTACTGTCAGCACAGCCTAATTTAAAAAAGGGGTTAAATCAGTTTTGAGAATATCTTCTTACAGTACAGCAATAATTTCTTTTTCAAGCTGGGCAGCATAACAGAAGTCAAGGAGAAGTCTATTTTCCTCAAATTTATGGTAGCATTAGTGACTCCATCATTTCACCTGTTACTTGCTTGAACAGTAAAGTAGATTGCATTGTTAAGTTTAATTATCTTTAATGAATGGACCTATCTCAAACTTTACAGGTCCATTTAGTATTGGCTACTTGAGGACTGCTGGTAGTGTGGTAGTAAATGCCCATCTTGATCTTCTCTCAACTGTTCAACTGCCATTTACATTTCATTGGCATATTATCATTAGGTTCAGGCAACCTGCTCCACTACATACAATTGTGAACAAGCACTTGACAGGGTTGACATTATGTTTTTGCCATTCGCTTATTGTTTTAAGCAGTTTTACCTGTCTGATATTTTATATCACTGTATGGTATTAAAAACAAAGATTAGTATTTTTATTCCTTTTTTAAAATGTTTACTCCATTTACGCATTAAAAAAAAAAAAAACAACTAATTTTCTCTAGGCCTCTAAGGAAAAAAATGGTCCCCAAGCTCAATAAATTTATTTCTGGTCTGAATGAAGCCAGCAATGTGGAAAAATTTTGCCTTTCACAACGGGATGAATGTATGTTTCAACCACACATTAAGCCGCATTAGCAGGCAGTGGAGTGCTTAATGCGACCATTTTTCACAGCAGCCAACAGTGGGAATGATTAGCATAATTAGTACAGGCAAGTCTATACATATGGAAATGGCAAGTGCCTAAATGCCAACACCAGTGGAAATTTATGTCAACCCTGACAGGAGTCTCAGGACTGAATAGGTTCTAAATGAATCTTTTTTTATAGCACTTTTCTTAACCTTGACTACTTTTATAAATGCAAATATAAATTTATCTTAATCTAAATTTGGCTTTGATATGACTGCCACTCCCATCACAGACTCTATTTTTAAGGGGTAAACATCATACCTTCATTTCTTTCTTCAGTCCTTTTCTCTAAGTCAAAATTCTTAGGTTTCACAGTACAAAATAATCCTTGCTAAAACTTTTTCTGTAATTGAATGTTTTCTGCACACACTACATCCAAACACATAACATCCATCCTCCCAAAAAAACTTTCTGTACCCCATCTTCTTGCTCCCACAGAAATCCTCTCATACATACTCACGCTCACTCTGGCTTTCTAAAGCTAAGGTATGAAGCCAAGCCCCCCTTCCTCTCCATACACCCCTTCCTCTTTTTTCGCATAGCTTTATTTGGAAGGGAAGGCTTGGTTCTTTGCTTTTGTTGCAGAGTTTTCTTTATTTTTTCCTGTTTGTTGGGAAACATCTGAAAGACATTCAGAATGAATGACAAAAGCCTGTATTCATGCCTTGGAGCGCCTGAACTTTTTCTTTGGGGGCCAATGGTAGAGAACCCATCTGCTACTGGATTCTTGGAAAAAATGATTTTTGAACATTATGGAAGAAGCCTAATATATTTGTTCATGCTTTAGTTAACTTTCCATTTTGCTAACGACATGTATTTTATCCTCCTAACTCAAAATCTTTTAACAATCTTCATATTTTGTTCACTGTTCCCTTAGGGAGAGCTTTAAGATGATACTGTCTTTATATCATGAATAAATGGTGGCAAGGGGAAAAAGGCAAAAACTGAAAAGAACCACTCTGTAATGGGGTTTTGTGCAAGTCTGTCTAATTCTCTTCCACTCTTGGTGTTTGGGAAAGAGTTTGGGAGGCTGTAACAGGTAAAAAAATGGCTTTTCAGTATTTGCTTCAGTGAGACTTCCTCCAAAACAGCACGAGTCCTTTCAGTCATTTCCTAATCCAGCTAATCTGCCTACAACACTTTGAAGGTGGGCTGTGCAGCATTATGTGCAGCAAAGCACATGCATTTATTTTTTGACATGTACCACTTGTGACAGTGACATAGTTTAAGGTGTTTAACTGTGTGCTGTAAAAGATGTGAATTTATTTATTATATGCTAGTGTGTTTTTATCTTGCGCATTTGCATACCAGTGACAATTTTTGTAGGGCCATCTTGATTTTTCTGAAAGATTTGTAGCTACAAAAAGGGAGACATGTGAAATTACATTTGTAGCCAAAATCCGCAAAATGTCTTTTTTGGTTTTCAAGGTGTTGCAGCTTAATGGAAGCATTGTTTTAATAATGGAACAAAAAAAAAAAAAAAAATACAGTGTAAGGAGAGGTGCTGGAATCTCACAGCATTAGTTTTTCAAACTAGTTACTTTCCCCAATTATCCATAAGTCTACATGCGTTGTTTGCACTCTGGAGACGAGGGAGGGATGAGTGAGATTGGGGCTGACAGGGTCCAGCAGCGTGGCTGACATCACAGGTTAATTGCATGTCACATTTCATACAGCTTGCGGCCCCTTCTTGCTGGTCTGATATGCTAGTTGTCCCCTGGGTGGGAGGGCATCTCCCTTCTGCTGCACGCCTCCTGTCACCATTTCACTCATCTGTGTAGAAGGCATGCTGTCATACTTGAACAACCTGAGGCTGTACATTTATGAAATGACATCACACTTACGTGTGAAAGCAGCATTTTAAAAAGACATATTTTAATTGTGTAGGTTGAATGGTGATATATCGTCTTATAATATTTTTGTGTTTGAAGTTTTATGTCAGGTGTGAATATTTATGAAATGAGCTGAAACCACACAATGCAGTCTAAATTTATTGTTCTTCAATGCATATACTTAATACACAATTGACTTTATTTCCTTATTTTTAATTATTTACACTTTATTCAGTTTGTGATTGTGTCATTATGAAAGGTGATACATATAAAATAAAGGCAGGTGTTTAAAGGAACAACATGACCACAACCCATTTTGCAGACATGTATTGCAGAATTTAAAAAGCCCCTATTTAAAACGTCTTACAGTGTAAAACTCTGGTTTATTATCATCTTTGAGGCAAGAATATAATTATTTCTTGTTTTCTATTTTCAAGGGCAGAAGAGAGAACCTGGTATGACATTTTTTGGATGTTTGTTTTTAGCTCTCTTTTAATAAGCCGGTGCTGGCTCCTTTAAGTGTGAGGGCTTGTAACCACAGAGGGAGCTAGCGGCAGAGTTCCCATCTGGCGAGTGGCTGAGCAATCATTGCACGCCGGGGCCTGGGTCCCTGTATGGGTGGTCCAGATGGGCGGAACGAGACACAAATAGCTATAATTTACTTCAGGAGCCCTATAATTACACTGAGAGAGAGAGAGAGAGAGAGAGAGAGGGAGAGACTGAAGCTGTGTTCCTACACATGCCTGCCTGCATTAAATATGAACGCAAAGCTTAAAAGGAAAGGAAATGTATACAAGCCAATTGAACTTTTTTTTTTTTCATTTTAAATCCGTTTATATAAACCAAGTTTAAAATCATAATGAAGACCTGCTGGTGCTTACAATAGTTCAGGAGCATTTGGGCAGTACTTGCAAGTGACAGGCACAATTGTTATACTGTATTGTTTTGTAAATTTGTATTTCTGTTGCCTATTACTACTTGTTGTTTTTGGTTTGGTGACAAAAGGCCGTTTACATTGCCTTTTAGGTTAGTTGTTGCAGAATAGCATAATGCAAAATAAAAAAGGTTGTTTTTTCTCATCATCAGATAATGTAGTTCACCCAAAATGAAAGCAGATGGTTGTTTTCCGTATTAGGACTCTCTTTCTTGGTTGTCTTCTTTAATGTCAGGTGGCTGTTCTTTTTGTCCAAGGCCTGTAGCTGGCTGTGGAGTGTTTGAAGAGCCCTTGGCGGTTCTGTGGATTCCTTGCCTTGTCTTTTCAGTACTGCTTTCTCTTAATTAGGGGGTTGGACTTGAGAAGCTTCCTGTAATGCTTTGATGCTTTCTTCTTCTTTTTCCTTTCAAGGATGCTGGATTCATTGAATCAATCTTCCATCCTTTGTTAGTTTTCCTTGTTGCTTATTAGGTACAGTAGAGCACCCTATCCTGATGTTTAAGGGTTTTGAGTCCTTGCCGGGGTATTCAAGCTTTGATGTTTGCTGCTGGTTCTAATGGACCTGGCAATCTGATTTAAACATTGCTAAATTAGTTTAGTCGCTTGTCCATTTCTGAATCTTTCTTTGAGCTTCATGTTTAACTGATGCTGGTAAGTATGAGTTGTGCTGAAACAAATCCTAGCTTTACATGTCTAAGAATTTTTAGAAATGTGGTGAAAACATAGTATATAGGAGGCATTCCAGTGGGTTACATTGTTTAGGGAACATGCAAAATGTAGGCTTCCTCATCTGCTCCCAAGGCACGACAGCTCAAACACAAGCAGATAATGTAGCCGTTAATAATAAAGGCTGCAAGCTTGCCTGCTTGTGGTGCATCTCTCTTCTTTAGGCTCTGCTGTGGGTCTTCTGTTCCCTGGATCGTGGCCAGAGTCTGTGGTTAGGACTGTAGAGCTGTGTAGGAAGTAGAAAAGCAGTAAGGAAAAAAGGGATGGGGGAGGATGGCTGTGGATGGAAATTAGAAATTACCACAGGGAACCTCTCTTGAAGTCAGTTTTATGCATGATAATTATTAGCCCATCATCCTGCAAGCTGCTAAACTGTCAAAATCAAGTTCAGTTTGGTGCTCTCAGCACATCTGTCCCCAGGTCATCCATTCTGTTCATTACTAATAACTTTATGGCAGATTTTGTTGAAGGTAAGCCTCTTGTTGAAAGAGGCTGAAGAAAATGGATACAAAATGAATAGTTTTCTGTTTTATTTTAAAAAGCACCCTTTACAGTGAACAGCATCCAAGAGGGTTTGTTGTGAGAGCTACAGTATGAAGTACAAAAAGATGTATACCTTATAAATAAAGGTGAAGTAACAACCAAGGGGGCAGCCCAGGACATCAGTTGCATGATTTAGTCTTTCTTTCCTTTATTTTTTGAGGATAACGCAATTGTATAATAACATTACATGCTCAAACCCATTTGGTCCAGAGTTATGTGTGTCCAGAATCTATCTCATCAATCATCCTGGATGACGTAGCAGTTTGTCACAGGGAATAATCACACACATATCCAAACTCATATAGGCCCAGTTCAGAATTCCCAGTTAGCCTAGCACATATGTCTTTTAGGATGTGGGGGAAAAAAACTTTCATTGTGATATATTTATTTCTTTTTTAATTGGACACAGTCCAGTTGATTGACTTGTTCCAAGTGACACAGTGAGTCAGTAATAAAAGCAACAACCTTGTGGTTAACAGTTCAATGCCCTGGTCTTACAATCCATGATGATTTGTGTTCCAAGACTCACGTCTTGGTATGCTGTGAATATCTTCTGCACTTTAGACCATAGAATAATTTAATGAATTATTTGTATATCTCTTATTTTTCATTTATTTTTCTGATAGCACCTGATCAGTTTAATCTTAATTTTGCTTTGTTAGCTGGAAGCCGTGTAAGTCAAGAGCTAAGATACACCAAGGAAAAACAAGGAGAAGACACTATTTTTACATCACAGATGCTCATTCAGACCAACAAAAAAGAAGGTGCCACAGTCCTTACACAGGAGGCTTTGTTACAGCACCTTGAGGCAGCGCTGGCAGCCAGCAAGGTGCAGGTGTCTTTGTACGGAAAGTAAGTCATATATCATAGCTTCTGGGATTATGTACCTTCCTGATGTCATTTCTTTGTTAAAGAATGTGTGATATTATTGTTTTTATAGATCATGGGACTTGAACAAGATCTGCTACAAATCAGGTGTCCCTATCATTGAGAACGGAATGATTGAGAGGGTAAGTAACCAGAACCTAACTGCACTCCCAATGTCAGTTTAAAATTTTACTGTATTATTTACTTTTTTTAAAATTGAATATTCAATTTTTTTCTCTTTTTTTCACATGACAGATGATTGATAAACTTTTTCCATGCATGATTGTGACCCCTTTAGACTGTTTCTGGGAAGGCTCCAAACTTCAGGGTGGTTCTGCCTATCTACCGTAAGTAATCACACATTTGGAAACATTGTGCAGCATGAAAAACTTTAAACTTGCAGAACATTCAGTTAATTTCAAGAATTGTCATTATCAATTTCAAATTATCATTATAAAGGTGTAAAGACTATTTACTCTCTACCTACAGCCTTAGGTCAGTCATATTGCTAGCTGGAGTCCAGATTCAAATTGGCTGCCTCCTGACTTATTACTCTGAAAGTGTCATTTATCCTACCTAAAAGTACAGTCTGATGTCCTGTGCCATAGGATTGAAATTACATCAACTGTGAAAGGTGCTACATAAAAAGATCCCTCTGTTCATTAGCTCATCTGAATAAGAAAATCCATTCACTTGATTTAATAGATGTAAACAACTAGTTCCTTTAAATAGGTGTTAATATAGTTTTAAACATTTTTGACTTGTCCAAGAAGTTCACTAACATCTTTTTGAATTTATGCTGTCATAATCAGTTATTTAAAGTCCAGAACAATTAGCAAGTGTATATTAGATGGAGAAAAAGTGGAAATTGTATTTTTTTTTCTCAGGCATGAGGTTGGTATTACAAAATGGTCCCACAAAGAAGCCAACAAACACACACATAAAAATCTGCAGTTAGCAGATAATGTATGAGATAACAAGTGTAGATCCACATTTGTATGGATTTTTATAACTGTGATTGACCAAAATTAATTTAAAGCTAGATAGTGGAAATGATAGGATGGGATGCTGGTTGTGGGGAGGTGGGGGTGGCAATGGTTTGCTCATTGTGTTTAACAATGGTTAGCATTCTTTTAGTTTACGAGTGTGTGTCCATCAGTGAGGGACCATGGGGGGGGGGCTTGCTTTGTCAGCCACCGGTAACACCACTCATTCTCATGTTAATCAAAGCTGTAAGTTGCCCAACAAATAAAACAGACATTATTCAAGCCACGGGCCCACAGACGAAAACAGCAAAAAGATGGATACATAGAGTTCAATGTCTTCTTTTTCTTAATTAAAGGAACTCCTTTATGACAATGAGTGGGGAAAATTGTAATGAGCTGGCTTTTTGTATCTAAAAAGTGGTGTGGAATTTATTTTCCATTTAGTATTTTAAAAGGCAACATGTGTAGTATAATGTTTACATATTAATTCTTTTTATATACTTAATAGAGATGTAACATATCCTAAAAATTAATTAATTTAGACAATGTGCAGATAAAT
>JANRMT010062856.1:107300364-107319375 GCA_026402145.1 Polypterus bichir lapradei
CGAAAAGTGATTAGAAGGGGTGGGATCTGTTGCTTGGGCTAATGTCCTGTACTGCTTCCGCTTGAGTTCAGCACAGTTCTCTTTTTTTTTTTCTTTTTTTTTTTTTAAAGCCAAAAAAAAAGAGAGAGGGGTAGAAGTGAGAGCGAGTGAGTGTGAGAGGGAGAGAAAAAAAACTTTAGAGAACAAAGAGCAGCAATCTATGGAAAAACAAAAGGGCCTGGGCTGGCTCACTCAAGCAAAAAATAGGAGATAAAGGAGCCTCTCTTTGCAAGCAGAAGCAGGGTCGCTTGGTATGTGGGAATCGGAGGGAACTGGCTTTATTTGAAGCTACTCTTCATGAATTATTAGAGTGGTATTCTGCCCAGAGTTTCATTTTGTGAGTCCTCCAGCTTGCAATTCTGCATCTCTCTCCCTCCCTCTCTTTGTGTGTGTGTGTGTCTTTCTTTCTTTATACTCATTTTTTTCTTTTTTTCATCTTCTATTTAAGAGTGGTGCATTTAAAATTATTTGAAGTGATGTTTCAATACAGAAAAGACCCACTCTGTGTGTAATACAAAATTTGTATAGACCTTAAAATTCATTTTGTTATGCAAAAAGAAACAGATATATGTGATGAATTAAATGGCAAAAAATCATTGTATGCATTGTTAACTTTTATGAGCTATAATGGTTTGATAAAGGAGTAGACCAGCACAAAAAACCAGTACAAAACCAGTTGCCTTGACCAGTACAAATAATATGACATTGCAAATGTCAGAAAAAGTGGTCTTGCCTATACATAGGCACCAAACTATTTTTTTTTCTCTATTCAAATATATGTAGTGAAAAGTAGACATTATTTGAAATTGAATCATGGACATGTAAGAATTAGCAAAATATATTTAGTAGTTTACTAGAGGCCATTGTAGAGGCATCATGGATTTTGGGTTGCTATGAGAGAAACTCTGTATTTTCCTTCTTCTTCTTCCCCCTCCTCTTTCTTTCTCTCTCTTTCCCCCTTTTTATTGAGAGTCAGTGAAATGAGCTGAAGGGGCATAAAACGTGGGGTGGGGGTGGGCCAAAAATACACTCATTGTAACTGTGAGAGAAAAACCTACAAAAGGATATTTTACAGATGAAGAGATTAATGGTTTAACATCCCCTTAGAAGAGAGCTGTAACTTGTGGGAGGGGGTGAAGGGAGTGATGTGGCAACAATCAAAGTGCCAGCCTGTTTCAGGAAAGTCAGAGAAGGAGAGAGAGAGAGAGAAGCAGAGAGACATACGGCTGCTTTGACTGTAATTGAACTTTTAGCAATGAGGGAGGTTTCTTTCCATTAAACACCATTTAAGTAAGACATAAAAGTGCACATCATATGTAAAAAAATATATTTGAATCATGAAAGTATGAAAACATAGCTCTGATGTATAAAATATATGCAACAATAGCCAATAAACATTGAAACAACCTAATTTAATTTGATATATAGTAAAACTGTCCCTTTGTGGAAACACTTGTGATACCTGGTGTATAGGAGTGTGTTTATAGAAAGAAATGTCATGAAATATTGCCTTAAATATTAGATATGGTAATGCCCTTTAAATTGTTAGATATAATACATACATTTTTTATGAACTGAGGCAAGCACATGCTTGCTGTGGACTATTAAAATTTAAAAAAAGGCAAAGTATTGAAGTTTGTTTTCAAAGTCAAACTAGAAGAAGCACTTTATTAATGGCACTTTTTCACTTTTTGTTCTATATTTTGAAACTCTGTATTGAAACTCAAAGTATTCTGTTACTTTGCCATCCCAACCTCACCATTATATTTAGAAAGACACTCAAAAAAAATGGCATGGCTAATAATTAGAACTATGGAAAAAGATAAGACTCAACAAAAAAGATAAGCATTGTAGACTAAATGCATTTCAGAGACTTCCAGGCTTGTCCTCCTTCAACTACCACCCCCTCATCCTATGCACAGTATCAAGATGTTTGAACACCAAAGGTAATTGTCATGACTCTATGTACAAAATTAAGAAATGGGAGAGAAATGGCCTGCCTATCGGCCTTTGCCTGCTTTGTTGCCCCGTGTAACAGGATAATGTACGCTACTTTGCTTTGCATCTGGTGCTGGCGATAAAGACTTGAGAAGAATTCTGAGCACATCTCTCTGAACAATCAGAGCTTGGTGGTGGGATATAGTCAGGCAGGGTACAAGGAACAAGTTAAAACTGGTGTTCATTAGTTAATCACGCAAAGCAGCTGATGCAACTGTTGAAATAATTTCTCCTCTCTCACCATTGTCCTGTTGCAATATTCATGAGAGAAATCCCTAGAAGAGTTGTTTCTGGTGGGAAGGAATGTTTTACTATTTATCAACACGTTTTGTATGTCCATGTTTAATATTGCACATTTACTTTTAAGTTTATTTTTCAATGGAATAATCTTTTAGTGTATCTTTTTTTTTTCTAGTGGAAAGCAAGATATCCAATGGATGAATCTGGACCCAGTGCAGTTAATGGAAGAACTGGGTCAGTTTACATCTCTTGAAGGTTTCCGTGAAATGCTTGAAAAGGCCCAAGTTGGTCACGCCTATATGGACCGCCCTTGTTTGGACCCATTTGATCCTGATTGCCCAAGCAGTGCACCCAACAAAGCTTTGCATAAAGTGAGTTCCTACAGAGTTACTAAAATGCATTGTTCTTAGTTAGTATTTATTAGGTAATGAAATGTGTACCTCAGTTAGTAGTTATATGGATAAAGTCAAAAAATTTCAATACACAAAATGTACTAAAAGTACAGTATACCTGTTATTTCTTTTCAGACACCAGATATTCCACTGGAACTGCATGGTGGCTGTCATGGCTTCTCCAAAAAGTTCATGCATTGGCAGGAAGAACTGATTCTGGGAGGTGTTTCTAAGGACTCCCAGAATAATCTGTTAAGGTGAGTTTAAGACAGAGGGCAAAAAAATCACTACTTTTCTAAAGAATTCACTGCTTGAAGAAAAAGATGTTTTTCCTTCCTTGGAGGACTGCAGTGAATGCATTATTTGATCTACCACCCTTTTTAATGAAGACTTTTATGAGCATCTAGTTATGTATAAATTATATTGAAGAATTACATAAAACCATTTGAGTTTCATAAATCATGCAATAGACAGTCATAACAATGTATACAGAAGCATGGGTATGATTAGTTGCACATTTAAAATTAAATAGAAAATAGATGAATACTGCTGATATTTTGCTCATTCAGCAACAAGGGAGTGCAGCACTAACCCTAACCCTAACCTGTCTATCTGATTGTGAACTGCACATGTTCTCACTCATTGCAAGGTACAGATTCTTACTGTACCCTTACTTCACCCAATAAATAAATAAACAGGTATTTCGTATAGCTTGTCTCTGTTCCACAAAGGTTTAGTTCCTTTACATATTTCAACTTCGTAGGAGTAAAGGAGACTATGAAAGGAGTACAAAACACTTAAATGAAATCAAAAAATTACCTTGTAACCTGAACTTTGGATTTTCATGTGTTTAAATGAATTTCAGAACTACTGTGAAAAGTAACTGAATGCCAGACACTATACCCAGATCATGACCCTGGCAAGTCTCAATGGAAATGATACAACACTTAGCTATGTTTTACAAATGTTACTCCTGGGATATGATCTTTGAAAACTTTTTTCACTTTCACATACTGTAGGTGAATCATTTTATTTTTTATTTTTTTTTTCAAAAATAAGGGCCTCTTTTCTATTCAGAGGCATTGTTTTTGGAGTATTAGTGTCCAAAGCAGAACAAATCTTTATCTGTCCAAACAGTTTTATAACTGCATTGTCGTGGATTAATGTAAATGCATCAGTCTGTTCTGAATATTGTCAGGCAGTTCTGTCATCTTTTGGACCTTTTTAATTTTACACTATCACATGTGCTGCCATTAACACCACATATTAATTTAAAGACATAGGACTGTAATGTACCAAAGTCTTTATTCATGTTTGCTATTACTCTGTAGTGCTGAAGCCCTCCAGACCATGTATCTCCTTATGAGCCCAAAGCAGCTTTATGAACACTTCAAAGATGACTATGAAATTCATGACATCAACTGGAATGAAGAAAAAGCCACTGCAATCTTGGAGTCTTGGCAAAGAAAATTTGTTGAGGTATTTTTCACCATTGTCTATCACTTGATATTTTGATTGCCTTATTATAGATAGATATTGAACCTCTAATTAAACTTGGGTAAAAAATTATTTTTTATTGTAATTTTATTAAAAGATGAAATTTGGCTTCCATTTTTTTAAAAGCCACTTATCTTATAGAGATTATAGGAGTATTGAAAGCTATTCCAGCAGTAGAAGTCAGAAGATGATCCATAAACATATTATTATTGGTAATAGGATGGCATAGTGGTGTGACAGAATTACTGTCACTTAGCTGGATTCTAATTTTGAGTATAGACTGAGGTACTTTTGGTGTATATTTTGTGAGTATAAGTTAAAGCTATTACATTGGTGTCACCTTAATGGTAAGATTTTACTTTTTGCTCTTAAAGGCTATAATCCCAGCAATCATTAATGAAGTAATTTTGTACAAAAATAAATTTATATGAAGTCTTATGTGAATATTCTATAGAAATTACAACATATTTATGTAATAAACAAAAGTATTGTTTTATTTATGACTTATTTTTTTCCAGCCAGCAGAAGCAATTTGTACAGTTATCAATAATTATTTTTTATTCTGTTTGTATTGAAGAAAGCAAGGTTGATTAGGTGTTTCTCACAGGTGTGCTTGTTTAAATGTTCATTACTGCTATTATTTTTAACAGATAAAAGTATTTCAAGCAGTGGACTGGTTTTGCTTACACTTTGAATGTGAAATTGAATGGTGCTTGTGCAACATTACAAAATGTATTACCTGGGTTTCAAAACTGCCCAGAGATTTGTGTCATTATTAACACTGTCTCTTGGAATTGCACAGCTTGCTAAAAGATGTCTGTAATTGGCTAGTATCAGTTTTTGCACATCTTGCAATAAAATAATAGTCTACAATTACTAGATGCAGTAAACAAGCTATATCATAGTAGGACTGTATGTGAAAGTCAAACTAAATGGTTGTAGGTCTTCAACTGCCAATTTTAAGTATTAGGCCTGTGGTTTACCTTGCATCAAAATGGGGAGTCCCAAGGTTAATATTTTTTTCGGAAGGCCTTGGAACAGTGTGTATGCCTGAATTCCATCAATCCTCAACTGTCTTGTAAACAGAGTCAGCCGAGGAGGCCACTGACATACTCCAAGTTATAGGAACAAGCTGTTTTTGTGATAACTGACACCCTGTGCTGACTGAAGACTAGGCAGAAAGGAGATCTACATAGCCTAATGTGATGCCTCATAAGTATAGAGGGTAAAAAGGAAAAAGAAAGAGGGTATGGGGGTGTCACAAAGAAAAAGTGGAAGCCCCCCCCCCCCCCCACTCCCCCCAGAGGGCGTAGGCCATACAGAGTGGTGATGGAATGTCTCAGGAAGTCATGTGATCTCATTTGACCTACAGTTTCTTTGACCTTTGCCATTTGTGATCATTATTTTAAGTTGTCAGCCTTTTGGGGTAGTTCACATTACCTCAGTTTACTAAGGTTTTATATTTGAATCACAGGCTCTGCAATTTCTAAACACTTGTAAAGCATACCACAAATATCTGTGATGGTGATGCATGTGAAGTATGAGGAGGAAGACTGCCTTTTTTGGAGGCAGTACAAGTTTTTTCCTTATGGTCTCTAATATTTTACTGCATCATGAGCTATTACAAGGGAAGACTAACTATGTGCCTAATGAATCACCAGAAGGCAGATATGCAAAAGTATTTTGCAATAATCTGAATTAATTAATATAATTTAATTGCTTTTTAGGTAGCTCATCAGAGTATTTCCCAAAATACTTCTCAGAGCATACATGCTTTCTCCACCACTACCCTCAACGACATTATGAAATCTTTTTCTGATGTAAGTGTGATCCGAGTAGCAGGAGGTTATTTACTTATGGTAAGGAAAAACATTTTCTACTTAGATTGCAAGTTAATGCTTTTTTTTTGTACTTTATGCTTTTTCAAAAATAAAAACTAACCCTCAGCCTTTCTCTGTGTTGCAGCTAGCATATGCATGTGTTACCATGTTACGATGGGACTGTGCCAAGTCTCAAGGAGCTGTGGGCCTAGCAGGTGTCCTGTTAGTTGCTTTGTCTGTAGCATCTGGATTGGGATTATGCTCTCTCTTAGGGATTTCCTTTAATGCAGCCACAACTCAGGTATAAGAAATTTTTGATGTCCACTCTCATGGCATGCACATCTTGGGTTACTTTTCAAAACGTTTGATGTAAGGGTCTCTTATTTCTTTAGGTGCTCCCGTTTCTTGCTTTGGGCATTGGAGTGGATGATATGTTCCTTTTGGCTCATGCATTCACTGAAACTGGTTATAACATCCCTTTCAAGGTAACGACTTGTGTCTTATCCTCTTCCCTAGCTGTCAGTTTATCATGTATTTGAACATCTTTATATATATATATGAAAGAGAATAACTCATTTTGGTCTTTATTTCCATAGGAAAGGACTGGAGAATGTCTTCGTCGCACTGGGACAAGTGTGGCACTTACGTCAATTAATAACATGATTGCCTTTTTCATGGCTGCACTGGTTCCCATCCCTGCCCTGCGTGCTTTCTCCTTGCAGGTATTTCTTATTCTTGAAAAATTAAATTGGGAGACTGAAAATATACAACTCCCCATCAAAGAAACGTGACATTAAAATCAAAATATTAGAAAGTAATAGAGTAAAATAAAGTGTAGATTTTCTTGCTCTACAAGTCTTGTACACCAACAGGTATAAATCTGTGCATACCTTTAATGTTTTCCGCAAATCTGTCTCCCATCACAATCCTAAATTTAGTAAAAAAAAAAATAAAAATTGGTAACTCAGTTGCTCACATATTAGCCTTAACTTACTCTGTTTTGGGACACTTTCTCTTCCCAGTGCAGTAATATTTATTCATTTTTTGAAAGGCTGTGCACCCGACTTACCGAGAAATTAAGTTTAGGCCTCATATGGTGGATGGAGATAAGTCAATCTGCTCAGTGTATAGCTAATGAATAAGTGATATTATCATCCATCCATCCATTATCCAACCTGCTATATCCTAACTACAGGGTCACGTGGGTCTGTCCTTATAGTAATTTCTCTATAATTTTCCTGCACCATGCTGTGGTTCAAGGCTGTGTTCATCAAGAGACAATTAATATAATGTACTGTATTATTACAGATTGACAGAACTGGTTTATTAATTATAAGCTGTGTTGTTTTATGTATTTAATTATTTTCTACTCCTGTTCCCTCCACAGGCTGCCATAGTTGTAGTCTTTAACTTTGCAATGGTTCTACTCATATTCCCAGCTATATTGAGCTTGGACCTGCGTAGGCGTGAAGATAAGAGACTGGATATTTTGTGTTGTTTTTACAGGTAAAATAATCCTAATAAACACTACCAATTAATTATAAGTAGTTGGGGTATGAATTAAAAATATGACTAATCCCTGCTTCATTTTCTCTTCTTCCCTTACAGTCCTTGCTCAAATCGTGTCATCCAGATACAACCTCAAGAGTTTGCTGATGCCAATGATAATCACACGTACTCACAGCAGTCTTACAGAGGCCCCACCATTACAACCAGCACTCAGATTACAACTACAGTCCAAGCCTTCACACAGTGTGATGCCTCAGGCCAGCACATAGTAACTATCCTGCCGCCAACATCCCAGATCTCTACCAGTCCATCTGTGCTTGTCTCTTCCAATTCCGACACCTATGACTCTCAGCTCTTCATGGCTTCAAGCTCCACTCGTGATTTATTGGCACATCTTGATGAATCCAAAAGCAGACGAGAGTGTGTTCCTTTGCCGTTCTTTCGATGGAACCTTTCTGACTTTGCTCGTGACAAATATGCTCCTTTGCTACTGAAACCCAAAACAAAGGTGATTGTATTAGTAATGTTCATGGTGCTTCTTGGAATTAGTCTTTACGGAACCACAATGGTCCATGATGGCCTTTATTTAACTGATATTGTCCCTCGTGAAACTAAGGAATATGACTTTATCGCGGCGCAGTTCAAGTACTTCTCCTTCTACAACATTTACCTAGTAACAATGGGTGGATTTGACTATGCCCGCTCCCAGAGACTGCTCCTTCAGTTGCACAATAGTTTTAATTCTGTAAAGTATGTGGTGCGGGATGAAAACCAGAAGCTGCCTCGGATGTGGCTGCACTATTTTCTTGACTGGTTACAAGGTATTGCTATGATTTTTTTTTTCTCAACTATACCTTTTGTTTTTCTTAAATGTAATAGTGTATTAATGCTTGCAACTTAAACAGGCTTTACAGCATTGCATAACCGTGTTTACAATTCTGTTTTGATTATAAACCTAGGTATTTAGTAATAGGGTGTTGTACCGTGTTAGCCATTATGAATGTAGAGAAAAGTTAAGCAAAATGACACCTTTTATTGGCTAACTACAAAGATTACAATATGCAAGCTTTCAAGGCAACTCAGGCCCCTTCTTCAGGCAAAATAGTTAGCCAATAAAAGGTGTCATTTTGCTTGACCTTTCTCTAAATCCTAAGTATTGAAATTGTATGATTTATTCATGTGGTATATTTTGACTTGGGCAGCACGGTGGCGCAGTGGGTAGCGTTGCTGCCTTGCAATTAGGAGACCCGGGTTTGCTTCCCATGTCCTCCCTGTGTGGAGTTTGCATGTTCTCCCCGTGTCAGCGTGGGTTTCCTCCGGGTACTCCGGTTTCCTCCCACACTCCAAAGACATGCAGGTTAGGTGCATTGGCGATTCTAAATTGTCCCTAGTGTGTGCTGTATGGGTGTGTGTGCTCGCCCTGCGGTGGGCTGGTGCCCTGCCTGGGGTTTGTTTCCTGCCTTGCGCTCGGTGTTGGCTGGGATTGGCTCCAGCAGACCCCCGTGACCCTGTAGTTAGGATATAGCAGGTTGGATAATGGGTGGATGGATATTTTGACTTTGTGTGTAGTCTTTTTTAACTGTTTTAAATTATGGTTCTGATAGAGATATGTTTGGGTAGAAGATGTTATAGTTGGTATTTTGGGGTTTGGACATTGGTTCAGAATGTTATTCCTTGTCTCCTTCCACAGATTACGAAAAGAAAAGTGAAAAGCAGGGTTAGCTAGCTCCTATATCATAAGGGTAGAGGAAGAGAGATGGACTGAGTGAGAGCTGTTCATTGGTTGCCAGCTTTTCAATGTTTGCTCTAAGGAGTTTCCAAAAAGTTTCTTGAATTGATATAAGAGTTTTTGCTATTAAATATCTTGAGAACAGGAAAGCAGAAGAAATGGCTGCTACATTATTTATTTATTTTTTACTGTTTGGGCTGAGGATCAAACAGACTGGCATAATTATAAGGATGATTTAGTAAAGTAAATATTTATGAAAATTAGCTCACTTCTCCACAAATTACACATAGATTTATTTTTTGCTTGTTACACAGACAAAATGTGTAATATATGCATCATTTGAATATTATATAAACTAAATCTAGAAGATAAGTAGGTTAATTGACTTGCTAAGAAGCACATAAAAAGTGGAACCACAATCTGCACACTTGGCAGTTTTAAAGCATAGCCTTTTGCATATAATAGCTGTTACTATTAAGTATAAGAAGTCACAGTTGGGTTGGTATTATTTCTACAGATTTGTTGATGATGGCATGTACACTAAAATGGCATCACTATCTTACTTATTCCAGTGTGTTGCAGGGTGTATTATAATTTTTGTTTGCCTTTATACCACAGGTCTTCAAACAGCATTTGATTCAGACTGGGCAGCTGGCAGAATTACACGTGAAAACTATCGTAATGGCACTGAAGATGGAGTGTTAGCGTACAAGCTGCTGATTCAGACTGGCTCAAAGAAGGAACCTTTTAACTATAGTCAGGTATGTACACAGTTTCTTAAGCACTGAAAATTTCCTTATTAGGATGCTTATAAGAAATGTTGCCCAGTAACCTTACCTTCACTTTTTTTTTTTTTTTTTTTTGCCACCCATATAGCTTACCACAAGAAAACTTATAGATGAAGAGGGCATGATCAACCCTGAAACTTTCTACATCTATCTAACAGTATGGGTTAGCAATGATCCCCTAGGCTATGCAGCTTCTCAGGCAAACTTTGAACCACATCCTCCTGAATGGATTCATGACAAGTATGACACGACCGGGGAGAATCTGCGCAGTAAGTTATATAACCGTGTTAGTTTTCTATTTTTCCTAGTACCAAGTACTGTTAAATAAATATAACAGCACCTGGTAAATGTTGACAACAGGATTATATCTGTAACCAGAACTGTTTTCCTATGCCATTTCACAGTTCCTGCTGCAGAACCTCTTGAGTTTGCTCAGTTTCCCTTCTATTTAAATGGCCTTCGGCAGACAACAGACTTTATAGAAGCCATTGAAAGTGTGCGCTCAATCTGTGATGAGTTTTCCAAGAAAGGAATCCTCAACTATCCTAGTGGCTACCCATTCCTCTTCTGGGAACAGTATATTGGTCTACGGCACTGGTTCCTGCTGTCCATCAGTGTCGTACTTGCCTGCACTTTTTTCGTCTGTGCCATGCTTTTGCTGAATCCCTGGACTGCTGGTATTATTGTAAGTTGAATGTTTATTTTTTTTTTCTTTCATAATTAGAGTCATGGTGTGTCAAGTATTCCTGAGAGACAATAATCTGTCTGTCTAAAAGTATTTTTATGAATGGTTTATGTGATTAGCAATGCTTTCTTTGATACTCCACCAACAAGTGGAAAATGACTTAGACATATCAGTGTCAAAATTTCTAAAATAAAGAATCAATCATATTGAGCCAGCTTCTTGTATGGTGGCATCCATTAGCCTTTGATGAAAGCAGCTGGGATTTCACAGTCAACCTAGCAGGTCCACTGCTCTCCAAGTCATTGTCAGCAAGCCCACCAAATAAAAGGGATTGGACATTTTGATTGCCCCAAAGTTATCCCTGTGCAAATAATTATTTTTTATATACATATGCTTTATTAGGTTTGTGTGCCAAATGGATGTTGCACAGGTTTTTATACATTATTGTTTATTACTAGGCAGATATATTTATTTTTCTTTTATTTCATTAAGAAAATTACAAGTAAAATTTACACATGGAAAAAGTGAAATTTGTATAAAAGAGATACAAGTAGGGCAAGTGGAATCATTTTAAAGTGTGGACACTTTAAGCATCTTGCAGATTTGATTGACACTAATTAGATTGACTTTATCTTAACACCTTCTTCAAAGTTCTATGTTTAGGATATTTGGTTGGTCTTTCTCCTCATTCATGTGCCTTATGCAATAATGGCACGTCTTCCTTTCATCACAAATTATTTATTTCATGATAGTCATTTTTTAAAACTTTACACACTTTTTTTTGTTACTTGATGTTACTTCTAAAATTTCTGGTTTGTTAACTGAGTTATGGATTTTGAAAAATTTTGTTATGGCTCTGCTTTTCATACAAATGCACTCATAATATGTGTTATTCACTCTTTAATTGCATTATCTGACTTTATCCTATCCATGTATTTGTTAGGTCTTCATTTTGGCTATGATGACAATTGAGCTTTTTGGAATTATGGGATTGATTGGAATCAAGCTAAGCGCAATCCCTGTGGTGATCCTGATAGCATCTGTAGGGATTGGCGTGGAATTTACAGTCCATGTGGCACTAGTGAGTATTTCTTAAATGGGCTCCTGAATCTTTTCTATACCCTTTTCATTTTCATTGCCATTAGCCCAACGGCTTACATAAAAGCAGAAGTTTATAATTGTAAACTAGCTAGTGGCAATGTGTCTATGTCTAATAGGAGAACGCCTCAGTCATTTTACTCAATTCTGAATTTTTGTGCATAGACAAAAATCATCCACTAGCACATGTGTGTTTGTGCACATTTTGCATGCTCAAACACCTACCTACATACTTGGCGTATAATTCTCAGTTAGTGTTAATGGCTGTAGTTGCTTCAAACTGAATGAGTTCTGTTTACACTTCACCCCACACTTTAGTTTTGATTTTTAAAAAAGAGTCTAATGCTGTTTATTTTTTTTCAACATGTTAGCTGCTGGGGTTTTAATCTGCATTTTTTCTTCTTTTTTCTGTGTGTGTGTGTCTCTTGACCACTCTCCAGGGCTTTTTGACAGCAATTGGAAATCGAAACCTCCGATCCATAATAGCTCTAGAACATATGTTTGCCCCTGTAATGGATGGTGCCATCTCGACTTTGCTAGGTGTGCTGATGCTGGCAGGGTCTGAGTTTGACTTCATCATGAGGTAGGCTTTATGAAATTTGTTTTGGTTAAAAAAAAGGTCTGATCTTTTTGAGGAATGACAATAGAAAGAATTTATGTTACAGTAGACAGTATGCCTTTCTCCAGGTTTTTTTTTTTTTTTTAAAGATTATTTTCACTTGGCCATATCAGTTGTACCCATCTAGCCTCCACCTGATTAAACAGTTTTCACTCTGGTCTTACATATCTTATCTGTTGAAAATGTTTTAATCTACCGAGTTGACGTAAATAACAACCTTCACAGAGCCTCTAAAACTTGTGTCCAGAGAAATGTTTGAGGTTAAAATATTTTCATGGCTCTGTATAGTAGTAGTTGAATCACAACTTTTCCTTTGACTTATTTGTATGTAACTGCATGAGAAGGTCATTTGTGCAAGGATTTCCTGCAGCAGCTGCAGCAGTAAATGAATGACACCAGACAAACAGGCTTGTGCCAGAGAAAGTAAAACAGGAGGGTGACAGTGAAATGGGGTGGGGGTGGTGCATGGAATGATCTGTGCTCCAAGACAATGGCTGTGGGAGGTCCTTTGGAGACACTAAGGAAAAAATCATCCCTCTGGCAGTGAAATTGCATAAATACATTGCCGTAAACATATTTCCTCTTGGTGGCACTCAGAATAAACAGCTGAATAAGCTCTGCATTTCTGCTTTGACCCAACACCACCTACCCATCCCCCACCTCACCCACTTCTCTTTCTAACCTCGAACTCCAAATGGAAAAGATTACAGTTTGCATAAACAACAGAATTCCTAACACTCAGCCTCTTTTGGAGGTCTGGCCCGGCCCAGGGACCATGGATAGTTTAGTTTTTCCTCCTTAAATAAATCATGGTCCATTTTTGGAATGTTGACTTAGTAAAATAAACAAGTGAATTTTGTTTTTTCTTACTGGATAGCTATTGAAGACGGGCCTCTCTGTGTAAATAGTAAAAAGTGGATGTTGGCAATTGGCTGCTTTATTCTGACATTCTTATGTATGTTTTTATGTTTTTGGTTCACCCTTAGAGTACAGGCTGAGGGTATTACCACAAGTTTATTTCTGAGTGATGGCATATGGGGAAGACAGCACCAGACTGGATAATTGTTATTTATTTATTTATTTATTTATTTTTAAATTGCCATCCAGCTTTAGTATAACACGCAGCACCTTTTGAAACTCATGGAACACTTCACACCTGGTGGTGCGTATCAAGATGCAACAAGGAGAAAAATGCTTAAAAGGAAACTTCAGACCAAAAAAAAAAAAAAAAAAAACCATCTGCTGGGTGGTGGAATTTAGAAATAGCTCTTTTAATGAGAGGTGGAATGATGGGTGGAGTTTGAGACATGGGGATGTATGAGTTTGGTCTCTGTGGTCACACAAACCTGGCTCCATAGCGTGACTTCCTCCATTTGTAGGAATTAAAGCCTAGGCTTCTTGTGCTTATCCTACACTGCCCTCCTTAAATAAACAGCAGGGCTTTTCAAGGCAGACTGGGGTCTTGTGGTTACAAGTTGGAGCCTCTTTAATGCAGGGAGTTGTGAGGAATGGCGGGCTGGGGTGGTTTTGTGTGTATGCGTGTGTGTGTATGTAGGGGGGCACAAAAGCCCAGCTCTGGTGCACAGCTGGATTTAAGCTCAATAGGAAAGAAAAACAACTGGGAGAATAAGTTGACAACAGCTAAAACGAAAGCCTCCACATTCATGGCAGCAAAGTGCTACTGAGGAAATATTCATATTTTAGAAGTCCATTCACTTTTTTTTTTTTTTACTTTAGCAAAAATCTCACTTTGACTCCTTTTAATGACTAGCAATTCTATCTAGTGTGCAACATTTGTTAGGATAGCATGCATATGTGCCTGAACTGGAAAATAATTCAGGGGTGCCTTTCTTACATTTTATACAGTGGTATGCTCTGATACTTAAATTTAAGGATGTGCACTCATTCAAGTGCAGCCTAGCGAGGTTAAATAATATACTTAGGACCATACAGCAAATTAGAAATTTGATTTGAACCCGTTCCTTCAAGCATATTGTTTGAAGTCTATTTAATTAGCTGCTGTGAGCGTGCCAACACATCTGTGCTGCAAAGCGTTTATATAAATAAAAAAATTAAAAAAAAAGTTATTTCTGTTTGGCTTGTGACTTTAAATTGGCACAGTATGAGCGGAGTGTAAGTGTGTGTATTAGGGCACCCTGCAGGGAAGTGGTGTCTCAGCCAGAGCTGTTTCCTGCCTTGATGCCGAGATAGGCTCCAGCTGCCATGTTATATAAAAAGCTGGCATCTGAATATGGATGGCTGATTATTAAAATGCTGTCTCAGATCCCATGCCCTTTATTAATTTAAATGTCATCCTGTGTAATGGCCTTTACTTCTGTCCATGAATGAGATGCTTTTTGTTTGGGCCCCATTAAACCAGTAGCTTGTTTGAATTTATTTCTTCAGACAGTGAAGCTAACATGTAGCGTACACTGGCAAGCCTGCCTGTTTTTATCGTTTTACTTGTCTTCATTTCCTTACTTTCTTTTTCTTTTACAGTTTGTGTAAATACCTTTTATAGCTTTAATAATAATTGATATGAGGACCATAATAAGTTACTTTGAAGAACTGTTGGATGGATGGATAGATAGATATTTTATTAATCCCAAGGGGAAATTGTAAACTTGCCATAGTTCAAAAATGAATTAAATAGTAATCAAATATTGCTGGGCTTCATTTATGTTAATCAGTTTTGGACCACGCCATTTCTTGTCTGTTTGCATAAATCTGGGTCTTTGTGTACACATTATGTAATTAGTAATTTGTAAAGTTTGTGTTTAGTTCTATCTGTCAAGTGGTTACAACATTCTGTGCCACCACTCAGTAAAGAGCACTGTACAAAAAAAAAACACTGAATTGCATTGAATTGTGACCAGGGCGCTGTGTGGTATATCATTGTTCAAACTGAGCTGTACTTTTCATTTCTCCCAGCTGCCTTTTCTGCTGTCATAATATTCTTGCATGTGTACTAGATTTCACCGCTTGGTTTTAAAATACTTAGATGGTCCCATTACCGCTGGGATCTGTTTCCTGGCAAGCATGACTGTAATGTAGCAGCCTTTTAGCCTTCAGGTTATTAATGCCAAGGGTGTAAGTTGGATTTGTGTCAATGTCCCAGTCCTAGAAGATAAATAATCTTCACCTAATGGGTAATTTGGGCAATGTAGACCTCCTGGATAGGGATTTCTATAAACAATATGACACCCAGATCCTGTCTGGCAGACATGGGACACCATTAGAACTACTTACATAATAGGACAGCATTCTTTGTACTGAAAGATTATGCTGTAGCACCGTGCAGGTAAATCTGTAATCAAATTGACCTTCCAGTAATGTAGAGCATTTGTTTGCTGTACTGTAGTAGGCCGTGTAAGCACCTTAAAAGACACAATAAACTGATATCAAATTTGTTATGATGTTTACTGTTATTTAATAGTTACCACGCACAGAATTAACTTTAGGCAACTCTTCTCTATCACACTACAAAACAGGAATCCTGAGAAAGGTGTTTTGTTGCTTCCTACCTCACTGATGTTGTAGTTTATGGCTGCCGGTTCTCGGGTATAGAATCTGCACTCTAATGTAAACACACATTTTCAGGAAGCTGTGCTCTTATGGTGATAGATGAGGGTCCCTCAGGAAAACTGATCAACATGGATTTTCAACTGAGGAATTTCTGTTGCTTTGACAACAAGTCAGTAAAAAGGAGAAAAGGACAACAAAAAATGTACAGCTTTGAAAACTACCTTATTTAATAGAAGTAAATATTAAGTAGAATTATATGAAGACTATAGAAATGGATTCACACTTTCAAACAAGTATTTTCTGCTAAATAGAGCAGTGATTTATCCGTTTCTCTGAAAATGCATTATTTAAATGTACAAATGTGGGAATTTTAGGTTTACTCCAAATGAATCTGGCAGAGCAGCACATGAGCACATATTTCTGGATTAAGGTTGGTTTAGGATTCTTTTTTCTTCAGGGGCTGTGTTTCTCTTTTCTATTGTTCATTTTTCCATTTGTGTGTCCATACCTGCTCTTATATCCCATGCACAGCCAGTTGCAGCACATGCAACTTGTCATTTGAACAGCCATCTTGCTCTTTGATTTGCTGATTACTTACTTACTTCAATAAGTTGTGAACTTAGAAACATTAAATTCTCCTTGGTTCAATCATATTCTTTTTTTTTGTCTTCTCCAGATATTTCTTTGCAGTCTTGACCATATTGACTCTGCTTGGTCTCCTAAATGGATTGGTCTTGCTGCCTGTGCTCCTATCTCTGCTTGGTCCACCAGCAGAGGTCACGCCTATGGACTCTGCCAATCACTTGCCCACACCCTCTGCAGAACAAATCCCACCACCACCCATGCATGAACATGAGCTGTACTCCAGATGTTACCCATCAAGGAGACATGAGCATGCGTTCTCTGAAACTTCGGAATCTGAATATTACTCTGAAACCACTACTGCATCCAGGCTAGGAGATGAAGAGTACCAGTACTGGGACCAAAATGCATATATAATCCCACCCACTAACGCACCTCCCTCCCATATTCTTCTAGAGGCCAGCAAGAACCCAAGCTTCCCCAAACTCACGGTATGTGCTGTCCTGTTGTTTCTTAATAATCCTTTTATTGTATAAGCACGTTAGAAATTGGTGGGAAGCCACCAGAAAAAAAAAATAGAATCATGTTAAATTGCAGCAACAAGTGTGGTCATGTTTTCCATTTTTATATAGACAGTGAATTTAAATCATTTGTTTCTGACTTTTCACTGTGTACATTTCTCTGTAGGTTGTGAAGCCATACAAGGAGGGGAAAGAAATCCTTACCACGAAAGGACACTTAAATGCACCTGTACAGACCACTGTGAGCTCTGTCAGTTCGCAGATTTCAAGACAGGACAAGAAGCTGGACTTCCACCACGACCAGGGCTCCCAGAGGCAACATCTATCCTCAGACAGACCCCAAGGCCCTGGAAGGACTAATTATTCCAGTTCTAGTTCTCACAACAACAGCAAGCTACACCACCCCAGGACTACACTGCCTGCGTATAGCACGGCTACCCGAATATCTGGGCCTAACAGTTCTGTTACCACAGTGACTGCCACCGCCTCAGTGACTGTAGCTGTGCACCCCAGCCTGCCAGGGTCATTCACGGGCTACACACATGAGGGGTTTGAGGACAGTGAGTCAGACTGCATGGAAGAGCCCCTTCCACCTTCATATGTAGTTTCTGAAAAACAAACAGCAGCCAACAAGGTGGATGTCTCAGAGAGTCAGGACCTGGAGTGTGACAGAAGAAACAGAGAGACCTTAAACCAGCATTAGGTGAGTGGCAAACCCTGTGAAATATTAAAACGGACCAGAGGGGTCTAAGCTGGAGATTATTTGATTGCAGGTGATCAAGAATGTCAACAACATGCATCTTGTGGATTAGTGACTTGCTGTAATATATGAGTTAACAAACATTTCTAGTTTGAGACAGTGTTTTACCGAGGTATACATTTAGCAATGTGCAACATATGATATCTAATTGAAAATTATTAAAACTTGGGGTAAAACTCATCAGGCCAGGAATACAGTGGCCTTGGAACCAGGAGACCAGGGTTCATGTCCCTCGTGCGCCCCCCTGCCTTGAGTCCGCATGAGCTTCCTCCGGGTGCTTCAGTTTCCTTCTGCAGTCCAAACTCTTGCAGGTTAGGTGGATTCCCCTGCTGCGTGTGTACAGTATGTGTTCTTGCCTTGCACCCAATGCTTACTGGGACAGGCGTTACGATCCTCGTGACCCTGCCCTGGATAGCTGGTTAAGAAAGTGGATGGATGAGATGAAACTCAAATCTGTTTTGGAAGCTCATCTTTACTTTTTCAACTATAAGTAAGGCGGTTTTGCATTTGATGTCCTCAAAAGAAGAAGAGAGCATCTGGGCAGTAAGATTACCTATCTACCTGCTTCATTTGGTGTAGCTGCTCAGATTGCACCATGACATTTTTGAACTTTCGAATCACACAAGTGAAGCTGGACATCCGAGCATTTTTTCAGATTCAAAACTCTTAAAACTGAGCAAATAACAAGCCCACTGATAGCTTTATAAGGAAATCCTTACATTAGGTATCTGTATTAACAATGTTGCACAGCCAGTTACACAAAAGCCACATCTTAAGATTTCAGAAAAACAAAAGGCAAAGACCAGAGACCCCGAGGAATGAAGGTGCCAAATTGCTGAGAGGCGCAGCTGTGAGGGGATCTTGTACGAACAGGCCGAGCTGCTGATAAGATCATTTCAGCCAAGGCTTTCAGACGCTTCTGTGCCAGTTGTGAATGAACTGTGTATTATGTGATATATTTCTTTTTTCTTTTTCCTTTCATGTCAACCATTTTCTCTTTCTTTGCAATCTTACAGGTGTTGCTGTAAAACTGGCGGCCAAAGAAGCCACAATCGTTGGTGTGAAACGCATCGCCAACTGCTTTCTGGACACACTGGCCTTCAGATCTGCTCTATAAACTGTAAATGTCCCTCAGAAAGACAAGAGAATTTATTTTAAAATGGGAAAAGCTCCTGTTCAGAGATATAAATATATATATGCATATCAAAT
>JANRMT010062856.1:107319775-107354489 GCA_026402145.1 Polypterus bichir lapradei
AAAGGCTATTTAAGAAGTACTGTATGACTTTGTGTATTCTGTTTTGTAGATATTATGTAAGGAGTTACGAGTGTCGCTCATGTTTATAATATTAAAGAGATGTATTTTATGTAAAATAAAATTTAATGAGAATGGATGTAATTATATTTGTTTATCAGTGTAAAAGAAAATCAGTATTTTTATTTGCTGCTACTCTGTAAAATATATGTGTCAAAACAGTCTCTTGCTGTTAAAGCACGCAGCATCCCCTTCTAAAGGAAGCCCCTGAGTTGTGTCCGTAGCTTTTAGGAGTTCGCAGTCAAACTGCAGGCCGGGGACAGAAGACCCCCGTTTTGTTCTTGCTTTGTGTTTTGTTTTGTTTTTTTGTTTTTTCTTTTCTATGCAAACTCAAGTCCTGTGCCAGATTAACTGACCCCCAGATGCAGCCACGAAAGCTTATGAAGTGGCCTAGCGTCTGTCTGTCCGAGTGCGCGCCCTTGTGTGACTTCACGTCGCGTAGAGGGGGCGACGCTTGGGCAGACAGTTGGTTCGGAGGCCACGGCACTTGTCCTTGCAGCACTCCAGCAGTGCACGTTAAGGTTGCGTATGTGGAGCGTTTTTGTCGTTGTTCTTAAGTCCACCCATCCCATCCCTCTTGTTGTTGTCATCGTTGGTTTTGTTTTGAGATCTGCTTATAATAATAACTTATTAAAATGAAGAGGCATTACCTGCCGGTGCCCTGTGAAAGCTCAGAGCACTTGCGTTTTCACCGGACGTTTTCCTTCGGAATCACTTGTAATGTTACCAGTGTATAGGAGCTAAAAGTGAGTCGCCTTAGTTGTAGGGCTGCGGACGGCTGCTTTGTGTCTTTTTTCCACGTTTTGAGTCTGATCTGTAGACAACTTGATCTGTCTTTGTAATACTTGAAGCAACCTGACTAAGTGAGTGTAGTGGGCACGGTTGGCATCTTCTTATTCACATCAGTTTTGGGGTTCCCTTCTTTTGTGGGTATTATGCAATAGTTCACTAAACGTTTTTTTAAACAAAAAGGGAAATGAAATCGTTAAAGGGAGGTGTGAGTGTGTGTGTGTGTGTGTGTGTGTGAGAGAGTGTGTGCGCTCAGCCTTAGCGCAGAGGCATTGCCCAGTCGCCACAGCACATTTATTTGGTCAAGGGTGCTATTTCTCTTTGAAATATTATGTAGACCTCATGCAAGCCAGTATTTTTAAATATATATTTTGTTGTATTTATATGTTTATTTTATTTTCTTGGGAAAAATTATTGCAGTATTGGTCACATCACTGCCAGTTTAAATGCAGGGAGTGTTTTGTAAAATTTAAATGGCAGCTTTTTTTTTGTGTAAATATGTGAAAAGGGAAGAAAATGTAAAATATAAATGAATAAAATAAATGCAGCTACTGTAGTTTGTTTTTTTGATAAAGTGAGAAAAGGTCTATATAAACTTGTCAAAAATCTGAAATTGTTTTTGTGGACTTAGAAGGAAAGGGGAACAGGGCAGGATTTGATGTAGTGTTATTGAAAGTGTTTGTTATGCCATCTAAATTATTTATATCAAATTTTTATTTTTGTAGTTTGTACAGAAGTTAGCCATTTGACTGAAGTTTTATTTTTAAAAGAGTAAATATAAATATATATTATATATATATTATATAATTATATCTATTTGTTCCATTTTGTGGGAGGGAGTGTTGGAAGGGGAGGGTGTGAGAGGTTCTGCTGTATCCGTGGAGACCTGGTGCCTCAATGCATACCATAATGTACTTAGCACATGACCCTCATGTTCTGTACCCTTTCTAGGAGATGAACTAACAAAATAAATTAAGTGAATAAGGGAAGCTCTTGTGTTGTGTCACTTCACTGATTCCATGTGTCAGCTGGCTTTCTCCACTCGCCCTCGCGCCATTTCGTCTTTCGGGCACATGGCACTGCCGCCTGCACTTCCACAGATTTTCTATTCCTGCTTTTTACAAAGTCTTGGAGCACTGGGCCTGTGACAGGATCAAGCGCACGACGCAGCTCATGCTAGTGGGGACAGTTTAAAAGTACGCACACTGAGGGGGTGCGGAGCAGAAAAGACCCCTTCACGGTGTGTAAACCACCACACGGCGATGGTCACTGAAGGAGCGCCAAGGGGCAAAGTGACCATCCAGAGTGTTTGGGCTTCAGAAGAAGACAAGTGGGTGGGCAGCGCACGACTTTCTCTAGATAGTATAGTCTTTTATTACAGTATGTGGCAAAAAAGTCCTATCGTATTTAACAAATGGAAACTCACCTTACTTAGCTGAGCTGCAATGCAGCCATAAATGCAAAAATGAGCAACGCATTCAGGAACGATACGCTCACAATGAAAAAATATTAGCATTTTATACCATTAAATGGTGCCGAGCTTCATCCACAGCATGGGGCTCCTTCTAGTGATGGAGAGGCGTCACTCCCAAGAGGGCTGCCTGGGTCACGTTCAGCTATTCCTGAATTGTGGGCATCTAAAATGTCAACTTGCTACATACTGTGGACCTGTCTATGAAAAGTGTTCACATTTTACTGCTGCAAAACATTCAATCCCTGTCGACTGAATTTGGATTTTTTTAAACACTGACCAACAGAAAGACCCTCATCAATATCAAAGTGGAAACCGATCTCTGCAAAGTGGTCTACCATTACAAATATAAAGAGATCTGTAAAATCAGGCAGTCTGGTGAAAACAGAAGTTTGCCTCTGATTAACAAATAAATATCCTGAGCCATGGTGACCTTCTGTGACCAGAGTCTGACACCACAGTAGTAAGCGACTTTCTGAATGTGCCAGCCCTCCTCTGTATAGGAAAAAAAAGGCTCTTGGCGGAGGTGACCGGGTGTGGGCAACACCGAAACACCCTTTGTGGCCCAACCATACAAAGAATCATTTTCTACTGTTGGTAGAACACTCCACAAAAATCATCAGAAGGAAAAGAATGAGCCAATTCATCTTACAATACAAGCTCCAGTGTGGAGTGTGCATCTGTTTTATAACCACATGCAGTAGTCTGCTCTTCCTACCTTGTCCAGTTCTCGCTCCTTTGATCAAGCCAAGGAAGACACATTTGGCAAAATCTGTAGAACAATGAATTATTCTCTAGGAAGATCTTGTGTGAGATGAGCACTAGGGATGAGTGACATGAAAACTTTTTTCTGGCATTGTGAGGGACAGCTGGGACACTTCCTTAATGGAAGGACAGGCTTATGAAGGGCACTACCTCAGATTCCCACAGGGCTGTATGGGAACTGGTATTTGTCGGCTCAGCCCTGTTGGATTCTGGGGGTGCTGCAGGAAATGCTGAACCCTGTTATACAGGGCTCCTGCCATACCCAGAAGTACTCCCGAGTCACACTTATGAGACACTGGAAGAACTCCTGAGGTCCTGAATATAAGGAACCGCCTACCCTCATTCGGGGAGCCAGAGTCGGGAGGGAGAGGACAACACTTGCCTGAGGAGGCTGTGATGGAGAGAAGAGACAAAGTGCTATGGTTTATTATACTGTGCGTTATTCTGTGCTTAGTGCAGGTGGGTAACTGGGGAAACGTTTCCCACTACAAAAAAAGCTTTGTGTTGTGCTGGACTTGTGCCTGGTGTCTGTTGTGTTGGGTATTAGGGAGCTGGCACGCCCCCTGGTGGTCACCACACTTATACTCTGATATACTGTGATGCCCCATACCCTCCATGGACCTTGCCATGGTTCAACCTTGGGGCATCGAGTAGTTGTACTGAGAATAAACCAGGGTGCATGAGAGAAACACTGACAAGATGTTAGCAAAATTAACAGTCTTGATTTAAAAACAAGGTGATAGGAGAATATCGGTTCTTAAGAAAAATTGAAGTGAAAAAAAATCACACTAGTGAGCCCATCAAAAAGAACAGCTCATTTGTGTATAATTCCAATGAAATTAAAAAAAAAAACAAACATTCAAAGAACAGACAAAAACTCCATGACTTTTGTTCTCTTTCCTCCTTCCTTGTCCAGGCTGCAAGAAGGAATCGGCAAAAATGTTAAAAAAAAAAAAACTCAGTAAACCCCCCAAACATCACAGTAACGACTCTAGTCGCGTTCCCTTCTCCCTGTAAAATTTTTGTTTCCCCTTGGGGATAAATAAAGCAGAATCAGTCCATCTATGTATCTATCTACTGTATCTACCTATCTTTCTTATTGTGGCATCATGAAGGGACCGCCAAGGACATTTGGAGCCAAAACACAAACTTAACACACTAGAGGGCTCTGCCCCCTGCTCGCTTCACTCGCCTACTCCCATGTGGGTGCTACACGCTAGCCACTTCGCAGTTCTGATGCTTTCGTATGGGGATTTAAACAGATTGTTATTTTCATGGGAATTGTTACATATGCATAATAAACCTAATTATTTTACATTACAGTAAGTAATTAACCATATTAAAAAATTGTAAAATGTAATAAATTGAAAGAAAATTATGTTTCATGTTGCATTAGGCGTATTCGTTGCGTTATATGTTTTCATTCTGTTTAGCTTTGAAATTAACACAAATACTTTTTAAACTTACACCATCCATCCATCCATTATCCAACCCGCTATATCCTAACTACAGGGTCACGGGGGTCTGCTGGAGCCAATCCCAGCCAACACAGGGTGCAAGGCAGGAAATAAACACCAGGAAGGGCGCCAGCCCACCACAGTCAACTTACACTTTTACTGTAAAACTTCAGTAAAAACAATATTTGGAATTAACGTTTCGTCAATATCACTTTGAATTTTGATTCCGTGTTTGGAGTTACATCGTGACAACGCAATGTATAACTGCCCGCGAGTGAATATCGTTTCTTTCTCTCTAATAAATAAACCGACTTTTTCAAATGTTTGTCCGTGTGATTTGTTAATTGTCATAGCAAAAGCTATTTTAACGGGAAATTGTAAACATTTTAATTCAAATGACATATCAAGATCTCCTTTAGTGTGTAATGTTTCCCGTGGAAGATGTACTACATTACCTTTCTTGTCACCTGTTAAAATTTTACATGTCAGAATTGTTCGACCAATTTTGAATGCAACTCATGCATAAATTACGCAATAACATTACGATACATCCTTCTTTCAACAGTAATTCCGCCAGTGGAAGACCGGACGGTGTTAACAGTTGTAGATATTCTACGGGATATTGTAAGTTGATGTTTTCATCTTCCGCACCATCACCACAATCTGTTTCAGCACAGTCTATTGATACTCATTTAACCAATTTGCCGTGTAACCGATCAACAATTTTCGCATTAATTCGTTTGGCTTCATCGTTTCTCGGTGCTAGGATTGCCCGTGTACCCATTTCTTCTGTTGATAACCCTTCGGGATGAAATTGTTCATTAAGATTTGGACATAATAAGTCTTCTTTTATTGGAAACTTAATGTGAGGAAAACATAAAAATTTATAAGAGCTGAGAGCGCAAGAACTGTGTCTGACAAAAGCATTCCCACGGATGAGAGGTGGGAGGACCGTGGGCGTAGGCCGTTAACCTTAAATGGTTGAGAGGAGGGCAGGACTTGATAAAATCTCTTGGCAATAGTCTCGTTTCGCAAGACTTGAAAATATCTCTTGGAAATAGTTTCCTCTCTTCCCAAGATTTTCTTTTATAATAGAAAGAAATGCAAGGCCCTTTTCCCCTTCATCATCTTCTCAGAAATAAAAGACTTCTTTAAAAACTCAAACAAAGTAAACATCCCGCTCATCACATTTATTCCCACCTCTCTGTGATCCCAGGGATAAATAAGAGAAGTGGACCAATGCTGTCAAGTATTCTTGATCAGGCTGTTTCAGGATTTTCACACTGCACGCTCCATCAACAACAGACTACGAACTAATAAACTACTTGTTTTATACTTGTCTTGGTCCCTGAATGAATGTACTTGCACAATGACATTAAAGAAGAAATCATTTCGAGGCATGTGTAATGTGTGCTGTATTTTATATTGCATTCTGCGACAGTCCAGAGCTATCTTCTCAACATCACTTAAATGGAATTTGTCTTCGGTAAATAGCCTATCAGTAAACTATTTCAGCAAAACAGTCATGACGACAATTAGCCAATGACTGACTTAGTAGATGACACCAAGCACCTCCGTTTGATCAGTTCACTCTGACTGAGTGACTATGACCATCACAATACACGGACTGACTGAATGAACCAGTATGCCCCCTACTGGTCTGGAGAAACACTGCAAGTTCATTCACAAACTGCAGACAAGAGACTTGCGATATGTTGAATTGCAGTTCAGTTCACTGATGATATATGTATGGGAGATTGCGTTAGAAAGGACGGGATGTAAAAGAAGGAGATTAATCCAAAACTGAAATCAACGTAGTCACATGTTGTGTTTCTTTCGACATCTAGGCTATAAAAATATTTGCTTATTTGATTAATATGATGTATGAATTTCTTATTTTGTTGCTTGCTTTTTATATTGTTTGTAATGTTTAGTGGTTCAAGTCGTTACAGATTTGTAGATTTTAAAGCAGAATATAGCTTCTTGTTTTTGATGTGAGAGAATCAGTGATTCAAAGATTTGAATCATTTTGGTAAACTGAACGAAAAGAATCAAATCACTAAAAGGAATTGTTTTACACCTCACTAACTTCCACCCAAGACGACACCTGCTGTCCTTCTTCCCCTTCTTATATGCCCCCAGAATCCCTTCCACCAATCCCGACAGATGCTTCTCCCCAACTTCTTCCGATTACCAAGCGCTCCTCTACACTGTCTGTTCTAAAAGTGGTAACCCATAAGAAAGGTCAGAGTCAGAGTTGCCAGGTCCGCGGTTTTCCCACCTAATTGGGCTATTCAAATATTAGGAGGTCATGGGTTGCAGGTGGACTTTAAGGGGAACAAGAAATTAATTATAATGGATGCAAGTGGCTCCTAATGCTGAATAATACTGAATTGCTAGCAAACAAAAGTCTGAGACTGACACACATGGAAAGGAGAGTGCTTCTGTCTACTGTCACACTTGTGCACTTAGAGGACAGTCAAAAGGCTTAATCGTGGGTGAAAGAACAAAGAATGGGGGACTGAAACAAGGCACTAAAGCTTTTCTCTCCTCTCTAGAAAAACAACCGAATAAACCAGTCCTACCGGTCATCACATCTCATCTGTACAAAAGACTCCTTGTCCGGCTCTGTGGAGTCACCACACTTCCGGACTTCCTCCTGATGACCTCGGTATCGCACCTTCTCATGTCATCTCCGGCCACTGCGATCAACGTCAGCTCCGCTATTCTCTGCATTTCCTCCCTGTTAATTGTACTTCCTTTACTGTCTGTATAAAAGAGCCAGGAGTGAACTTTATTTTGTTGAATGTTTTGATTCATTTTGGCCTTGATTTGAACTGGACGCTACAACCAGTATAAGAAAGGCTCCCCAACCCTTGACCTGTGTCTCTGTGTTCTTATTTTATCACACTACGTGATGTCATTTGTAGTATAAGTCTTGACCCAGTACTGTTAGCTAGGGTTATAAAGATGACGAGCAAAACCGCTGCTTTCTGTATGTAATTTGTCTGAGACTAATTGGCTGTGACATCAAGTAAAAACACACACAAGGGAAACAGGGACAAGGAGAAGTGAGCAAGACAGGAGAAGACGGAAAGAGAGACAGACATTGCAAGGTGACGTTTGCTTGCTATCTAACGTTAATTGCCCGTAGGCTAGCCTAACAATGCCAAGTAAACGGGGAAATTAATGGAAAAAGTACTGCAAATCAGAAATACGGGCACACCACAGACGGGTCCATTCATCGGATTGGCTGGCCCAGCACTGTTCCAGCCGTGGAATGGCCAAAAGGGAGAGGCAGCTTGATGGCTGAGGTCTCCAGGACTCTAAACAAATCCAAATCATATTATGTGATATCATCTACTGTTAAGTTCTACTCCATACTTCTAAAATTTTTATTGTTATACTGTATTGAGGATTTGTTCTGTTCTGTGTATTGTACTGTATTCTCTTTGACACCCACTGCACGCCCAGCCTACCTGGAAAGGGGTCTCTCTTTGAACTGCCTTTCCCAAGGTTTCTTCCATTTTTTCCCTACTAGGTTTTTTTTTTGGAGTTTTTTCTTGTCTTCTTAGAGAGTCAAGGCTGGGGGGCTGTCAAGAGGCAGGCCCGTTAAAGCCCATTGCGGCACTTCTTGTGTGATTTTGGGCTATACACTGTACAAAAATAAATTGCATTGTATTGTATTGTATCTGGTTTCCCATGCTGCAACAAAGAAGCGTAAAAAGAATGCTGCACCATTTTCAAATGCCAGAACACTGTTTGATACGAGCTGCTCATTAAACATATGCAGGGTGGAAAATTCTCAATTGACGTTCAATGCACGAATAAACACATTACAAAATACATTTAATGATGAAATGTATTGTACAGGATATTTTGAAGAAAACATCATGAAGGTGTGGTCCATTTCTCCGTACACATTCTGACAGCCTGTTGTGGAAATTCTGCATTGCTCGACATAACATGTGAAGAGGAATGGCAGCAATTTTCTCTTTAATCCTTTTTGGTTCAGCAATGGTTGCAGAACATGTGCGGTACACTTGGCTTTTAAGATGTCCGCAAAGAAAAAATCACAAACATTGAGATCTGGGGATCTCGGAGGCCATGGAATGTCACCGTTGCGTGAAATGACGCACCTTGCAAAACAATTGTTGAATAGCTGCCATCGATTGTCAGGGAGTATGCAAAGTGGCTCCACCTGGGGGCTTCTTTTTTAAGGCTGAACCTGTTTCTTCAAAATTATGCACCCATGTTGTAATCGCATGAGCAGACGGAACCGGATCATGACGTCCTAAATGGTAATGAGGCCAAAATTCTCTTTGCGCAGCAGTCACATTAGCACCATTCTTATAAAAAGCTTTCACAGCAAACGCTCATTGCGCACCACTCCACTGCTCCATTAACTAATGCCAAGTGGTTCTAAATGAGGTCGCAGTGGTCCCAAACAACTGCAGACGCCACAGGGACGCCAAAACTTATCGTTTCCCTATGCCACCCTGTATAACAAAAGACCTGTGTGTGTATGGAGCAGTCCGCTCTGCTCACGCTCAGCCACAGCCACTAGATGGCGCATGCATGCGGTTTGAAATGTTTTCATGCACCTCAATTCACACTACGAAAGACCTGCGTGCAGCAAACACCGCCACACAACAACGACGTAATGACACAGACGAAGAGACACAACGTCGAAACGAAGCAACTGTTGTGGCTCAACAACATTCAAGTGAAACACCTCAGCGACGGAGGGCAAGGCTTGACATTTTCACTAAAAACATTGTCTATTTGGAGGTATTTTCTCAAGACAAAGCTTAATAGGACTCATATGTTAGTGATATTGCTAAGATATGGTATCGCCAGTGTCTTCTTACGAAAGCCAATGGGGCAGCAGACACAGGTGGGTCCACGTCCTCTGCACTGGGTCATTCTTAAGAATTGCTGATGCCTTTCCAAGTTCATGAATATAGTAAAAACTGCTAAGAAGTCTTTTTTTTGTCTCAAAGACCTCACTCAGCTAGTTTATTAGAGTGAATGTTCCCATGAAGGAGGCATAGTTGCATCTTAGACATTTACAGGAAAGGGATACGTTTACACAGAATGAAATGCAATGCAGTGTTAGGGCCTGTGGCACATGACGATATTTTAGAGGACACGGGGAATGAGACCACTGATGTGACAGCCAAGAAGCAGCTTTGTGTGGTCATCAGATATTAGAGTAAGAAACTCTCACAAATCATCAGCAGTTTTGCTGGATTGATACACATTGCAGCTGGGGACTCACTTGCCATATCTAATGCATTATTCAGATTCTTGGAAGACAACAAGATGTTAGTACAGAATCGCATTGGTCTTGCAACCGATGGCTGTAACACAATGTGTGGGCCGCATGATTCAGAGATACAGAAATTTCTGGAGCAGAATCCTCATGTTACGGATATCAAGTGCGTATTCCATTCCCTTCAGCTATGTGCATCTAAAGCAGTGAATGTGCCACCCCGAAATGTGGAGTATACGGTTTCTCACACCTATGGTGTGAATGTTACTCAACGTCTTGAAAAATATGTGGAGTTATACAAGACCGTAACTGTCAGTGAAAAACCCCTGAAGATTCTGCAGTTGCCTGACACTATGTGGCTTGCAATCAGTGAATGCATCTTTGCACGGTATGAGGAGTTGAAGCAACAATTCCAGGGGACAACAGAGAGTGAAAGAATCAGAATTGCTCTACCTAATGTGCAGTTACAACATAAATCTAATCCACCTCAAATTTCTCCAACCCAGAGTGTCAGAGTTGAACAGGACTAATACATTTTTCCGATTTGAGACGCCCAACCCTGTCAAATTTCTTGAAGAATTCATAACATTCAACCATCAGCCTCTTCTTGTAGGCTCATAGCACTGCTGCAACCATTTTAAAGCTGGCATGACATCACTTTGTCTGATGAGCATCTGCTGCCTCTTGATGCTGTAGATTTTGGGGTACAATTCCGTCTTGCTTTACATGCGTCAAGGTGACCAAATGCTGCTGGATGTGAAAGGCCGGTGTAGGGACAACATGGTGATGTTGGTCAGGGAAATCAGACAGAGCTTTCCAGATAACATGAAATAGCTAAAGCAGGGGTTGCCAACCTTTTTCCCCTGAGAGCTACTTTTACAAAATGAAAATGGCCGAGAGCTACTCCTGTTTTCTAACGTTTATTCTTATACTGTAGCTTATTTCAACCCAAACAAACTGAATAAGCTTGTTTTGCCTGAACATTTACAAAATGCTGGTGCCCACAACTCACATTTTGCATTAAAACATCACAAAAAATATTTAGTTCATCTGCAAGTGCATTTTGTGTATCTGTATGCATTTTCTAGTGTATCTCACACTCACTATTGAATTAAGACATGAATGCTGTCAAAACTAAACATTGCAATTACAAATACTTACTTACTTATTACTTACTATTACTTATGCATTTGTCATTTTGTTCCATGTCACTGTTTCACTTCACATGTCCAGTTGCATGTGTGATGCGTTTTTTAGTTAGTGAGATGACTGGCACTGCATGGAGTCAACAAGAGAGGTGTATGGTGGAGTGGAGCCACTTAGGTTCACTCTTATGGAGTCATTTAAATGTTCGTCTGTCAGTCTTGTTCTGAACTTTGATTTCATGACATTCATGTCAGACTCACAGAGGTATGGAGACCCAAACAAAGCAGACATTTTCAGAGGTGCTTGGGGAAGATTCTTATAGTTATCTGGCTCTACTAAGCTCCAGAAATGCCGAGAATGCTGTTGAGACTTTAACTGCACATTATTTTGAAAGTTTACTAATATATAATATATAAAATCCAATGTCTGTCCTTCTGTGTGTATGTCTGTCCACTTTTCACAAGAGAACTACTTAACGGATTTAGATTCTTTTATTTTCTATAATTTGCTTGAACATTCTGGTTGATTTTGCGACTTCTCTCATTTCGCTATGTATCATAGTTTGCTTGCCGTACCGATTTATTTGCGCGAAACTGAGAAACACGCAGCGTGCCGGGGTGAGGGGACTTTCTCACTCACTCGCAGGATTCGGGCGTGTTCCTTAACACCACTTAGCTAGCGAATGAGAGAACAATTGAATTCAACTTTTTTTTGATATTTAAAATAAAGTGTTGCTGAGGTCTTGAGATTGAGTCCGGATATTCTCTTAAGTGTATGCCACATTGAAAAGATAGATTGCAATTCAGATTGTGGATGGTGATATGATTTTTTGGAAAGATCGTCCGCCCCTAATTTGACCAATCAAGGATTCATTAAACTCTTTGGCGAGCTACTTGGAAAGGGGTTGTGAGCTACCGGTAGCTCGCAAGCGATGTGTTGGAGACCCCTGAGCTAGGGGCTTTCAGATTTCAGTCACCAGGCCATGCTCTGTGTTCAGCTAAGGCAAAGATAGATGATCTTCCTTTATTTTTTATTTTTAAAAGAGATCCAAGGAAATGCAGAGCATCAGTGGAGTATCATGCATACTCTGAACTTGAAAAATAAAGAAGAAAGCAAAATCGAAGATTTGGTGGCTCTGAGGCTAGGGTGCTGCACTGGCAATCGGAAGGTTGCCAGTTCGAATCCCGTAAATGCCAAAAGGGACTCTGCTCTGTTGGGCCCTTGAGCAAGGCCCTTAACCTACAATTGCTGAGTGCTTTGAGTAGTGAGAAAAGCACTATATAAATGCAATGAATTATTATTAAGTTGCAACGCACAGCCTTGCCCTGTCTCTTCTTTTATCGTGTTTTAGTAATGCTGCTGTTGAGTGATCATTTTCCCAAATGTCTCTCATCTCTATATATATAAAATCCAATGTCTGTCTGTCTGTCCGCTTTTCACAAGAGAACTACTTAACGGATTTAGATTGCATTTTTTTCTATAATTTGCTTGAACATTCCGGTTGATTTTGTGACTTCTCTCGTTACACTAAGTATCACAGTTTGCTTGCAGTACCGATTTATTTGCGCGAATTCGAGAGAGACATAGTGGGCTGAGTACCTCCTCACTCACACGCCAGCCTCGGAGCGTATCTTACCTACACTAAGCTAGCGAACGAGAGATCTACTTAACAGATTTAGATCAGGTTTTTTTCTATAATTTGCTTGAACATTTTGGTTGATTTTGCAACTTCTCTCATCGCACTAAGAATCATAATTCGCTTGTGGTACCGACTTATTTGTGCAAATCTGAGAGACACGCAGTGGGTCAAGAGGAGGGGGAAGTGAGACATCAGGAGTGGGGAGTCGGTCTGCCTCTACGTTTTGGAGTGTACCGTGCCTCTCCTTAGCTAGCGATACCTTTATGTTTATTTGCTTCACTACTACGCAGGCAGAGCTGCAGGGAACAGCTAGTAAAGAATAAATTACACAGCAGAACGGAGCAGACACCTCTGTTAAACATAATGAGGATCCATTCTTACATGCAGAGGAACAGAATCTGCTGTCATAAATTCAAACCATCTGCAAGGGTGCTCTCTCTTTCTCTTTTTCATGGCAGAAATCTATTCAGCTCCAGTTGAGGAAGATGAGGAAGAAAGCACTGGTCTGTAAAATAAGAAAGCATTAAGACTGTAGCATTAAGACTGAACATTAAGACTGTTCTTGATCAAAGCAGAGTCGCATGGAGGCTGCGCAGTAAGGATATTTACAGAGTTTTCAGCGAAAACGTTTGTAAAGTTACTAAAGTGGACAGGACAGAAAATGGCAGGCAGAATTTCATGTGTACTTGTGTTTGTCTGTGATATGACCAACTGATAACAAATGGAAAGGACAGACCAAAAAGTCTATAAATAGTCAATGTATCCTGAAATTTTGAATCATCTTGGGATGGAAAGAAACCAGGCACAGGAGAGGAGACACTGAATGAAAGGACAAAGTGAGTGGTAGTAACTGCAGTTTGAATATGTTAAGCATTTGAATGTGTTCAGCATGCAAAATATTGGTTCAATTATTTCTTTGAGATACAGTATACTGGGATTTCAAGTATTGGGCTATTTTCAGCTTCCATTGGAGATTTTCTGCTAGGTTTGCAGTTTTCTCGCCTGATTGGGCTATTATGTATCGGTTACTTTTATCATTCTCAGATCACTGAGGGAGACCGTCTTCAATGGTATATGCCCATTCCATAACTCTGATATCTACGAAGGGGACCCCACTGTCTGGCGTGTCACTTTTATATGTCAGGTATTGGGCTAATTTCTCATGTCTGCATGCCGTTTTTGAGCTGTCCTTGGTCTGGAAGTTTTTTCAGGATCTGACAACCTTGACGTCCACCTGAATAGTAAGAGATGCTTCGACTCTCAAATACTCTCCGGCAAGCAATCACTTTCAATCTCTTCCAGTCCTTTTCCTCTCTGCGGTGACATTAATTCTTCCCCTTGCAGCTCAGTACCTCACACCTGGATGCCTCTTCACATCCTGAGCAGGCAAACTCTCAGGAGACCACCGCTACTCTGTCGCAGACCTGCACACCCACTTATCATTTTTCTCTCACTACCGGAGGGGCAGCACTTAAGCATGTTCAAGGTAAGCTCCGCCGTGTATTTATTTACGCTCAAATTCTAATCAATAAATAGTTACACACACACAGGCAGACACTGTCACCATGGCACGACCTACAACAGGGTCATCTCTCAGCATGACACACAACGTTTCTCTCTCTCGTCACTGCAGGCCAGTTGAGGTACATTCTTCTGAAAAGCCTGTCTGAGACATTAGAAACATCTCAGAAATATCATTAACTGAGAATAATGGCAAGATGTGTAGAACCTTAAAGGAAGACTCCACCCAAAAATGACATTTTTTTATATGTTACTTTATACCATGTACTTTGTAGTCATCACCATAAAAAAAAAAAATGTAATCAAATACGAGTCACTTTTTGATTTGAAGACCCACCTCTCACTGCCATTTGTTGGTCAGGAGTCCTGTCTTCAATTGAAAATATCCATCCCAAGAAGCTTAGGGTTTCCCAATTAAGTCTGGGTGGATAATTTCGAAAACAATTTGATAATGTTTTTTAACAAAAAGGCATGCATTTTGCATGTTTTGAGCAAACAGCTGGATAACTGACACATGGATTCTGAGATACAAGGATGAGCTGGTTGGGAAAGAGGATGGATGGTTATATTTATTTATTATTACTGAATATTGTTTGGCTAACACCTTTATCTAAGGCTACTTACAACAATTGATACACGTTATGTTTCTTTTGTTTTTCCAAAATCAGGCACAGGCAGGTGAAGTGACTTGCTCATGGTCACACTGTGGTGAGATTTGAACCCATAATCTTAGGGTCTGAAGCCCAAAGTCAACAGCCTCAAACAATACAGCATTCAGCCCGTACCCCAAACAGCTGGAGGGAGACATATGAACGAACATAATCCCACCGGCTCTGCCCCTGTGTATTCATTTGCCTGCAGCTCTGTGGTGGATGTTTCTACTTAACAAACATGGATGGGACTGTGAAGACGCCCTGCTGAGTCACATCTGGCAGTAACCTGGCTCAAGCATTTTCTCCTCAAGCTGAATGAGAGGTGCTCCATTGCTTCAGAGGCCATCTAGATAACCTATTTCGGACATTTTTTGTATGGTTGTCGAAATTGGATCTGTGGTTGATTTGCTTCTACATTTACGTTAGGCTGTTTAAATGCTTTATGTGCTCAACCTGGAAATTTGATGGCTTTGCTCACATGTAAGCAGAGCTGGGAAATTCCATGGAATTTCACTTGTCTTCTTATGAAAGTTCTGAGATGATTTTTCCTGTCTGCTTCTACTTGACTTTATTCAAACACGTAAGGGCAGGCAACCAAGTAATGAATACTAAATTGCAAAAATACAAAGTGTCATAAAAAAATAGTATCCAAAATCTTTATAGTATCCAAATTGAATAGAATAAAACAGTACATTCCAAGAAACGTAAGGCAAAGCTATTTCCACTCGCAAATTAAAAGCCAGGTCTGATTTGAGTTCTTGAACTGTAATTGTTTCAAAGTTATGCCCTAACTGTCTATCTGGTGCTGGGAATGCATTCTGGAAGGTCCTGAACATACAACGAATATAAGGCTGTAAAATCTAAAATATTCTGTTTCTAGACATTGTACTGATTAGGGAATCCATTCCCGGGTGGGTTTATCCATTCCCAGGAATTCGGGAATCCCGCATGTCATTCTCGGGAATCCTGGGCTCCCAGGGATGACACAGTGCACAGGCATCTCACATGTGAATGGTTTTAGAACGACCGACACTTATTTTTAATAAAACTACTGCAATATGTTGACACCAATAAAAGACTAACCTTATCTACAAGCAGTTCATGCTGTCATATAAGTACATGTATCTAGTTAGTAATAAGAGTGTAGAAAACACAACGTGTCGAGCATGTGGTCGTCCAAGCGAGAGCGCACCTTCGTGCAGAGTACACCAGCCGCTGAGAAAGCACGCTCTGCTTCCACTGAAGTAGACGGTACAGTCATCAGATACTGATACACTTGTTCTAAACAACGCCCGCGCTTGCCGTTGCTCTGAAACACCATTTCAGCTTTTACTGCTGCATCCAGTTTCTTGTCATCATTCTGTGATGGCAAGTTTCTTGGCACAGATAATGCGGATGCAACAGACTGATGCATTGCAATTTCAAGTTGCTGTTCAAAGCTGTTGTCTGACAGACGTCAATGAAGTCTGCCCCGTCCCGGCATTTGTGAGCTATAGAGTGCAGACTCCTTCCAGTCCACTGTGCTCAGTCTTAGTGGGAGCCGGGAGACTGACGACTGCTGCAGGTCTGTTGTGGATTGAATTAATCGGCAACACACTACACCGTGGGCCAAAAAACCGTGCCACTTAATTATTTTCAACTATAACTCTGTTATTTCTTGATTGATTTTTACACTTTTACACGCATATATGCAAGCTTGGCCGTTCCCGGTTTCCCGGGAATTACAGCAGTTTCATTCCCGGAAATGCGAATGGATCCCCTAGTACTGATTCCAAACAAACTTTGTCTGATCCGGTCCTGGAAATTTATCAATCCCCATCCAAGTGGCAGCACCTTGAACAAATCGCTGCCCCACTGTGAAGCCATTTGGATTCCAAACTGAGCACATGCAGCGTCACAGGACGCAATGAGCTAATGACTTGTGTTGCCCGTATTGAGATGGCCTTCCCTTCTTCCATGTTTCTGCTCCTTACTCTGGCCGTTTTTTCAGTCCTCATGTAAGTTAAATTGTTTATTAATCCTTAGCTTTTCTCTTTTTGCTCCTTTGCTTCACATAATCTGAACCTTCTTTTATTCCAACACTTTGTCTCCTACGGTGTAAACCCGTTCGTTCTGATACTATCATGTGCTTTTTAACAGAGATGAGCTGCCCACTATGGCTTGATGATGACCACTCTCTGATGCAGTCATCCATATCATGAGTTCATTTAAAGTTTTTTCCATATTTCTAGTTATATAATCTAACGTTAAGAAAGTTAATGTTTGTTTATCTACATGAGACACATGACACATGACAAATTATTTCAATACCAAATTCCAGTTATTGTTATATACACCGCAGCATGCCTGTTTCACTGCATTTTCCCATTTTCTCAGGGGACTGACAGGCAGTGATTGGCTCGCCATGGAAATGTGCGCCTAGTGATTGGCCATTTTTGCAAGAGTCTTGCAAGGTTTGATTGGCCAAAGTTCTATTTTCGGTTCCAAAGACCCGCCTCCCCTCCTAAAGTTTTCTTAAAGTGGACAATACTATTACTGCATAATAAAAACAACTAGGGGGCTTTACCCCCTGCTCACTTCACTCGCCAACCCCCAGGCCGGTGCTGCGCGCAAGCCACTTTGCAGTTCTGCCGCTTACGTATGGGGAAGCGGATGTACAATTTAAACAGATTGTTATTTTCATGAGAATTGTTACATATGCATAATAGAACTACTTTACATTACAACGAGCATCAAGATCTCCTTTGTTGTCTAATGTTATCTGCGGAAGATGTACTACATTACCTGTCTTGGATACATCCTTCTTTCAACAGTAATTCATGTGGTGGAAGACCGGACGGTGTTAACAGTTGTAGATATTCTTCGGGATATTGTAAGTGGATGTTTTCAAATTCCGCATGATCACCACCAACTGTTTCAGCATAGTCTATTGATACACATTCATCCAATTTGCCATGTAACTGATCAACAATTTTCACGTTAATTTGTTTGACTTCGTTTCTCGGTGCTAGTATTGCCCGTGTACTCATTTCTTCTGTTGATATCCCTTTGGGATGAAATCCATCAACAAGATTTGGACTTAAGAAGTCTTCTTTAATTGGGAACTTAAAGTGAGGAAAATGTAAAAATTTATAAGAGCTGAGAGCGCAGGAAATGTGTCTGTCAAAAGCATTCACACAAATGAAATGTGAGTGGACCGCGTGTGGGGTTGAATATGGCTGAGAGGAGGACGGGACTTGAAACAATCTCATGTGAAAAGTCTTGTCTCGCGGGACTTGAAAAAAATCTTTTGAAAAAAGTATTTTTTTATACAATAGAGAGATAATAATAATGCTGATAAAGATAATAGTTAATAATAATTATAATAATGCAGCGCTGCCCAGAGTATTAAAAGAACATATGGTGACAATAGCAAATTATATTGTAACAAGGTAATTGTAATATCATTAAATGTCTTAAATATAATAGACAGTTTTTTTTCCTCATTACTCAGCTCAGGTTGGATGGTTGGGGGACAAAGTCAGAGAGGCGAGACTGCGCTGGTTTGGACATGTGCAGAGGAGAGATGCTGGGTATATTGGGAGAAGGATGCTAAGAATAGAGCTGCCAGGGAAGAAGAAAAGAGGAAGGCCTAAGAGAAGGTTTATGGATGTGGTGAGAGAGGACATGCAGATGATGGGTGTGACAGAGGAAGATGTAGAGGACAGAAAGATATGGAAGAAGATGATCTGCTGTGGCAACCCCTAACAGGAGCAGCCGAAAGAAGAAGAAGACTCTTTCAGAATTACTGGCTCTTGGTATGCCTTACCTAATATTAATAATAATTATTATTATACTATCACTGCTATAATACTCTAAGTATTATAATTCTAAGTAATATATTTATACTACTACTTCTAGATCTACTTAATAAGAATGATGATGATAGTAGTACTAATAATTTTAATAAAGCAATGCTGCCCAGTCTATTAAAAGACACATGTTAACAATTGCAAATTATAGTGTAACAAAGTAATGTCATTAAATGTCAGTCAGTCAGTCATTTTCCAACCCGCTACAGTATATCACAGGGATCTGCTGGAGCCAATCCCAGCCAGCACAAGGCGCAAGGCAGGAACAAATCCCAGGCAGGGCGCCGGCCTACCACAGGGCACACAGACCCACACACAAAGCACACACTAGGGACAATTTAGGATCACCAATGCACCTAACCTGCATGTCTTTGGACTGTGGGAGGAAACCAGAGCACCCGAAGGAAACCCACACAGACAGAACATGCAAACTCCACGTAGGGAGGACACGGGAAGCGAACCCAGGTCTCCTAACTTTGAGGCAGCAGCGCTACCACTGCGCCACCCATCATTAAATGTCTTAAATATAATGAATAATAATACTGGTACTGTTTTTTTTTCCCTTACTCTTTCAGAATTACTGGTTCTTGGTATCCCTCTCCATGACTCCCACTAGTGCTCCTACATGAGTCTTTGTACTAGCAGTTTTCCTCTTAAAACAAAGGTTTCTTTAATTTACTTAACAAGTTGATTGTGTTGTTTTAATAGAATTAATATCTCCTACCGTATTGACATGTAAGAAATCATAGGTTAAATAACATTTACAAAATTTTATAAAAAATAACCATTTTTTGGAATATTGGGCTTGCTGTACTATTGCATTGCTCTCGTCTTTTAATTCCCTCACTCTTTTTTGTTTTTGCCTTCTCAGTTAACCTGGTAATCTGTTAGTTGTTCCTTGTAGAAGGCCCATTTATAATATTTTGAAATTTTCTTTTTTTTCAGTTTTTACTAACCTAAACCTTAAATTTGAACCTCTGGCAGTTTACTGCTTAATGTTTTACCACTTAAGGTCATTCATTGCATTTCAACTGATTAAATTTGAATAAAAATTGGAAAAATGGAGGTGTTCTAAAACTTTTGCCTGGTAGTGTAACCCTCTTCCTTTAGTTTCCCCAACTTGAACCCTGTGCCAAAGTTCTGATGCAAGACCACCAGCAAACTGACCCATAAGGCCTTGCTTGAGGCGGTCCAAGATGCCAACAGGTACTGTCTGGCCAGCTCTGGGCCAGACCAGGAATCACATGCGGTCAGCAGGTGGTGACTCTGGAGGCCCCAAGCTGGTGTGCTGCACCAACGAGCTCCAGTTTGGACAGTACTGGGGTCAAACTCTTTAATGGTTTCTGACTTAGTAAACCACCAGAGGGAGTGTGAAGGTGGGCAGGAGTCAGATAGTCCACTGACGAGCAACAAAAACACCCTTGAGGCCTATGCCCAGCTCTTCCCCAAAGTGCAGATGACCATCCGTCGTCGATGGGAGAGAGAGATTGGTGAGAAAAGCCTCAGGATGAGGGCAAGAGGCTTGATGGCTTTGGTGATCACGCACACCTGACGTTCAAGGCCTTTTATGACACAGAAGTTCAGGAGGGCAAGAGGTGAGTGGCATTGGGGTGGGAATGTGAGGGGAAGTTTAGAGCGAGCTAGTGGGACCCCGCTACCATTTGTTCACCTGTAATATGTGCTTCTTTTACACCCTGATATGATTACAGCAAGTTGATCCAGCACCAGACCACAAAGCTGGGTCCAGGATGGATGGGCTATAGCTCTATGTGTGGCAGAGAGACCAGGTGAGGGAAGCAACTTCCACCTCCTTCTCTCTTCTCAGAACCACCACCCCCACCAAGACCAGAAAAAGGACCATCACCACTACCACCAGCACTGCCCCCACTACCTCTCTCTCTCTCTGTGCCAGACTTTGTCGCCGAGATTCCCGATGACATGCTGCTGTTGCCCAGCATGGAGTTTGAGGCTGGTAAGTGACAGCTGGCCATAGCACATGGTGGTTTCTTGACATTTTTTTAACCTTACTTTTGTTTGAATTCGCTGTTCCCACTCCACTGGTGCCAGGTGCAAAGTGATTGCTGTCGGTCTATGCCAGGGATGTGGCTTTGCTGCTAGAGGAGACAAGGCCCAGGTCACCTCCATCTTCAGTATGATCCTTCCTTCCTTCCTTCCTTCAGAGCTGTCACTCTCCCTTCCGTCCTCCAGCGGACCAGGAAAGTTGTTGATACCACCAGCATGGCAGCCTGGGTGACCAACTTGGAGAACAGGCATGGCTAGATCCTCATCAGCATCGTCACTCCCACCGAGGGCGCTGGCCTGCTCTCCATTGTCACCAGTTTGATGCAACGGTACTGAGATGCAGGTGTGTCCCTGCCTCTGGTCCTCTACGTAGACCAAAACTGCTGTTCCCACTGGGGGCCATCTAAGGTGTCTCTCATATTCCACCAGTAGGATCAACTGTTTGGCACCCGATGCAATGCTTCTTGGTGGGTGTCACCACAGAGAGTCACCCTCTGTACAGCCTCGTTATGGTGTGTCTTTCCTTTTGTATCTTCGAGTGGAACCGGGGAGACTTCGACAGGGTGCAACAGGCCAAGGCCAGCAAGGCGTGGACGGGACCCTCGGGCTATGGTGTCAGAAACATCGCCCTCAAGGAACTGGGTAGCACAGAGGAGACTGGCAAGCTCATCAACGAGATTCTGGGGGCCTTCAGGATGCCAGAGACACTATGGGGATCCCGCTGTTGGACTGTGACAAGATTCAGGACATCTGGGAGACACAGAGGCACCACCTGAGTCAGTCAGTGTGCACCTGAACATGCAGACCAGGCAGCCGGTCAAATGGGGCATCATGCTGTTGGTGTTCAGGTGTGTGCGGGGCTCGATTTCACTGGAGTCTTTCCACCTGCATCTGGACTGCTTCATACTTGATAATGGCCCACAGGGTCCTCTGCAACCTGTATTGTGTGAGGGACAGAGTGGCATTGTATTCTCTTTCTCTCTCGCTCTCTCACACTCTGTCTCACCAAGTCTTTCAGAAACTTCAGTCTCCTGAAAGGCCTGGTGCAGTTGAATGTGGACCATACGGCACAGGCAGTGGAGGCAGCAGACCGCCAACTCGTCTTGCTACATTGGTCAACTCCAGCACTCCCTCAATCAGCTGAGCAAATGTCTGCTTGGCAAGAAGCTGGTTAACGATTACACGCAGCCTGTGAAATACACTGGTAAGAAGGACATCTGGCTCTGTGCGACCCTGATCTCTTTTTTTGTATGTTTGTCTGTCTGTCTCTGACCCTCCCACTTTTTCATTGTAACTGGTCCCCACTTTTTTTCCAAAGGGCAGCTCATCGGAATCCAGTATCTGTTTTTGCAGACCGGGTCAAATGCTGAAGGAAATGATAGGCAGGAATCCCGAACCTCCTGATGGGACAGAGACCAACGATGATGATGTCGACAACAACAGCATTGATGAGGGCTTCCAGGAGGAGGTTGTAGAGGAACCTCTGGACCACACCCTCTCCAGTCTGGAGGAGGACTTCACCCAACCAACTGCCAAACCCATGTCATCGGAGATGTCCTAGTCGCACCCTGCCAGCAGCACCTTACATTCCAGGCCAGTCAACCAGGAGACCTCCCCTGAAGACGTTTCAATTTGCAGGATGTGCCATGAGCTGGTTAAGTCTCCCCCGAGGAGTGACTGGGGAGTCATGATACACCTGTGGATTATCTCATCGGTAATTTGTCTCACTCGCACTCTCTGTCTCTTTCCCCCAACATGATAGCTTGGGACCTGACAGTGCCCTGGATTACCAGCACTTGGTCAACCTGGCCTGCACTCTTGTGGAACTGCATCACCACTCCTATGTGATGCAGTGCCAAATGGCAGAGATCATCGACCTCTGGAAACGATTGCCAGAGGACCACAGGGCCCTGGTTCACTTCCTGCCATGTCCCCAGGAAAGACTGATGAAGGGGAGGTTCCGGTGCAAGCACTCATACACCAGCGTCACCCCAGGAGTGGGAGCTTGCAATAGTAGGTGCTTGACCTCTTTGACGGCCTCCTTTCTTTTGGTTAGACATGTCTAAGACAGGACTGACTCTCTTCTCTTTCCTTCTGCAAGTCTACAGTACGACCAAGGAAGTCAAGCCACACAGATGCATGATGTCAACTACCTTGTTGAGGCCATATGCATCCAATTGTCCAGGATTCACCCTGACGGAATCACCATCTGTGGCGTGAGGTTGAACCACTGGGTAGCCATCAGGAGGAACTACATTTGCATCTGGGAGAACGTCCTCAGCAACCCGGTACTCCTGGCCCAGACCTGTATTCAGTTTTGCCCCTCAATCAGTACACCCTGTCACAGCGGTAAGTATAGACCAGGTGGCAGGGTCCTCCATGCTTCTTTTCTCCCCCTCTGTCTTTCCTTTGTGTCCCCTGAGTCACTATGCTTGCACCAGGGAGCTGGAATGGTGGGCTCTGGAGCAGACTGTGCCCATGCCAAGCCCCGCATCAGAGTCCATCCTGCAGGCCCAAGCCAACCACCTACCAGGAATTCCAGTTCCCTGTCCCTCCAGATCTATCTGGTCAGACCACCTGCCAAGCTCGGGGCCCTGCAGAAGTGGTACCTCCCATTGTTGGGTACCCCCCCTGTGCCATCTGAGGACCCTGCCATTGCCACTTTCCCAGTAGGCCATCAGTGCTGCTCCTTCACCACCAACGCCAGCAAAACCTCCTGTGCCCTGCACCACAGCCTGGCGGCACAGGAAAAAATAAGGAGGCGGAGGAGCTGGCGTGTAGCAAAGGGAATCCCCCCAAACAGATATAAAAGGTGGGGGCCTTCATCTGCCAGTGCTGTGGCCATCCAATCAGTAAATAGTTTTGGGGGGGGGGGGGTGTTAATCCATTTACTTCACTGTGTCTGGCAAAAATGAGCAGGAGTGGCTGGAGGAAAAAAAGAGCGAGAAACATGGTGGGCTGGGGGGATGCCCATTAAAGGTTTTTTTTAATCTGCTGATGGAGCCATATTATAACATTTTGTTTCTTTGTTTTTATACAGTATATCAGACATGTCCTTAAGAATGGGATTTTGAATGCTTATAAGGAGGCCTGCTTAAGATTTTGTTGAAATCTCTGCAAGTGACTGGGGCTTTGTATGTTTATAGGAAGGCCTCCTCCTCCTCTCTTTTTTTCTGTTTTTCATTTTCTTTTTAATTCTGTTAATTTTGGGCTTCATCTGCAGGTTATTAGTAAAGTTATTAGACTGTAAAGTAATTTTTGTAAATAACTGTTAAATTATTGCCCATTTTATTTTCAAATCTGTGGACTGCTGTATATAGTTGATGTCATGATTGTTTGTTTAATTTGTTACATGTACATAGTTTTTAATAAACCAGCCTTGGATCTTTCTGTTTGCCTGGATGCTGGACCCCACAGATCGGAGCAGATCCACTCTGCTAAGCTAAGCTCAGTGCCAGTGACTGAGCCTGTTCTGAGAAGACTGAGAAGCAGCCATTACTTCAAGAAGGGAACTTCAAGCAGAAACCCCTTTGCCTGAAGGGGTAATGTTTTTCCCAATGAAGTTGCAGAAGACACAGCAAAGAGCACAACATGAACAAAGGATCAGGACGCAAAGAGAAAGAGTGCACTGCAATGCAAGAAAATCCTCCTCTTGAACTCAGTAACTCCACACAACAGCAGACACCATCCTTGAAGACTTGGTATTGTAAAACTGTTTATCTGTGCCGAGATCAATTGGAATTCTAAATATCCAGGAAACAGCCAGCCTCTTGTTTGTTACACGTTTGTCTCCTCCATCTTGCATTCTGCCTTCTATGTGGTGTGAAGCCCAGGGGAGCGAGTTTCTCACACAGCACACCTTTATTCCTGTTTTCCCCACAGCACAGTACACCAAACACCAAAACACAGTCCAGGCCAAAAGCCTTTCCTGCTTCTGCTTCACCCTTCTTCTCCGGGTGTGGCGGAGGTGCTGCCAAACAGGGCTTGGCAAATGTCCAGGCGCCCCTTGGTGGTGGCCACAAGCCCCAGCAGGGTTGAATTTCAATGCTCCAAACCTGTGACCCCGCTGCTAAGGGGTTGGGGGGGGGCTGGAATTTGGGAGGGAGTGGGGGGTTTGGTTTCTGCCCTCTTTAGTGTCCAGCATAAGATCTCTCCCCCAGTCCTTCCATTATCGGGGTATTATATCTGGGTAAGGGCCCTGGTGGTCCGCCACAGTGGATAATCATGGAGTTATCATATTTTTGTAATCCTTGTGCTTATCAATAACTTATCAATAACAACGCTGCTTTAGTTACTTTGATATAAGCCCAATGGCCAGAGTCGTCCTCCTACGGAGACAAATAAGGAAAATAAATCAGGAGCCTTACTAAATTAATTAATTACTGGCATTGCCAAAGGGAAAGTGATAATGAATACAGTTAAAATCCCTTTTTTTCCTACATATTTTGTCACTTCTGAGCGGCCAGGTTAAATCACTCGCCTTTCCTATACCATCTATGCTTTAAGGTGCTTTGTTAAAGATGGCATTACCAAAAACCATTGCATTGTCCACAATAAATAAACACCTTATCATTAATCCATTTCTAAATATAACAGTAATAATATCAATAAAAATAATTACATTTATATAGCACCTTTCTGGCTACTGAAAGCACTTTTGATCAGGCAGTGGGAAGCAACTTCAGCCACCACCAATGTGCAGCATACTGCTGGATGACGATGAAGCAGCCATTGTTGTGCCAATGCGCTCACAACACAAGTTAACTACTAAGTGGTAAAGGGATGAGAGAAATAGTTACCAGTGATGACTAGGAGGCTAGAATGGACAAAGCTGTGAGGGGCAATACAACCAGGACATTGGGAAACACAGTACTGTTTTTGAAAGATGCCCAGTGATATTTTACGACAACAGAGGGTCAGGACCACAGCTTTAAATCTCATCTGAAGGATGACTCCAAGTTTTGTCAGGACCGTGTCCTCGTCACTGCACTGGGGCATTGGAATCAACACATAGAGCACAGGGTTAAGTGGCCCCTGATGGACTCACCAACACCTCTTCCAGCATCAATTCAAGCTTTCCTGGTGTAAACCCCAAATCTTTGCTAAAAACACAAAATATTTAGGAGGTAAAAAGTGTGATTGAGGGGACACCCGACTCCCAGCCATACACCGATCACCTGTATCCTAAACATAAATCATAAACCTAACATCAGTGCCCACTTAGATGAAGCAAGCATAAGAGACTGTAAGTGAACACAGTATCGCCAAGAGGAAGTGTGATTTAATCTAAGAACAGGTAAGAATTTCAAAAGGCATTTGCTGTAGACATGTGTCCTCCCAAACACAGCACAGAAGATGACCTGCCTCAGGACACTTACCTTGTAGGGCCGAAGCTTGAGTCACTGCACTAATGAAACAGCCAAGCGTTGTGTATTCTTACCGATGTTAAACGAGTACAGCAGTCTCTAGATGCTGAACACACTGAACGAGTTAAATGTAAACTGTTGTGAGGTGGCATCTGAAACAATAAACAGGCTTTGTTTCTGCTGTGGACAGCCACATCGTAAGCATTTCCTGCTTTTAGGACTGAACTTTTACTTCTGTCTCTTTTAAATGGGCTCCATGTATTAGCTGTAGTATTTCATTACAGAGGATGTCTACATGACTGGCCTAAGAACATGGTGTGGACTTACAAGCATTCTGTTATGCTGATATTAAACAGGAATGTTAAAAAAAAAACACTTGTAAACATAAAGCCTTAACCATAGTTCACGTGTATGTATCCATTTGATGTACCTGCTTCTTCCATTGCAAGGTCAGGTCTAAACAGACACCATAACCTGCAATATCAACCACAAGAGAGTCCAACAATGGACTGACACCAGCACAGGAAGAGGCTACACACTGGAATAGTTTAATGACCCCAACAAACCTAACATGCACATTTTAGTTGGATTCAATTAAAGTACCCAGAGGAGGTCAGGAGGGTATGGGTGCAAATCACTGAATGAAATATTAGGACTGTCAGCTGCTGTCTTGACCATAATCTTCTAGTAGCACAGGATAGTTCTCATTCCAAGAAAGGTGTGTGGTTGGGTCAGCTTGAAAAGGAAAAAAAAAGCACATTGTTGGTCTACACACTCCTTCTCTGTCATGAAGACTACCTGAAGGTGCTTTCAGGGTATCATTAAATACTTCCACATTTATTAGACTGATCATTATAATCACTACAGACTTAAAACACGAGTTTAGTCCATATTTAACGACTCTAACATCTTTATTACTTGTTCATCAGACTCCTCTTTATTCACATTTTGTTATGGTGCAGCCTTATTGACAGTAGACTCTTTTCTGTGACACTTGAAACTTTCCCATTCTATCATTGAGATGTTTCTACACCTTCTTTGGACGTGATTAGCAAAGACACACACCTGTCCATAGATCGTCCCACATTTTGATGTGTATCAGAGCAAAAATCAAGCTATGAGGTTGAAGGAATTGCCTGCAGAGCTTAGAGACAGCATTTTGATGACACACAGAACTGGTGAAGACAACAGAAGCATTTCTGCAGCATTGAAGGCTCCCAAAAGCACAGTGGCCTCCATAATTCTTAAATGCTTGGAGAAACCAAGACACTTTCTAGAGCTGGCCACTCAAGGGAGAAGGCCATTGGGAGGTGACAATGAACCCAATAGTCACTCTTGCTGAGCTTCAGAGAACTTTGTGGAGACTGGAAACTTCCAGAATGACAACCACTACTACAACATTCCACAAATCTTGGCTTTATGGCAAAGTGGCCAGATGACAGATGAAAACTCACTTGGAGTTTCCAAAACAGCACCTAAAGGACTCTCAGACTGACAAACACAATTCTCTGGTCTTATGAAACCAAGACTGAATTGTTTGGCCTCAAGTCTACTTAGACACCAGACACTGCTTATCATCTACACAATACCATCCAACAGTGAAGTCATGGATTTGTTTTTCAGCAGCACAGACTTTGCTGGCTAGAAATCATTGAGGGAAAGCTGAATTGAGCAAAGTAAAGAGATATCCCTAATGAAAACCTGCTTTGACCTCAGCATGTGCCAAAGGTTAACCTTCCAACAGGATAATGATCTGAAGAACAAAGGAAAAACAACACAGGAGTGGCTTAGTGTCAACACTGTGAATGTTCTTCAGTGGCCCACTCAGAGCTCGTTCTTGATCCCAATCGAACATTTCTGTGTAAACCAGAAAACAGGTCCCCATCCAACGTGACAGGGCATGAGAGGATTTGTGGAGAAGAATGGCAGAAAATCACCAAGTCCAGGTGTATGCAGCTAGTCGGTTGCATCATAATCAAGAAGACTCTGGGCTGTAATTGCTTGCTAAGGGGCTTCAATGAAGTACTGACTAAAAGGTGTGACTGAATACTTGCGTCAATGTGATATTTCAGTTTATTTGTAATACATCTGCAAAAAAAATTCTAAAATCCTGTTTTTGCTTCGTAATTCTGGGATACTGTGTGTCTTGTGATGAGGGGAAAAATGAATTTAATTGATTTTAGCATAAGCCTGCAACGAAATAGGAGCTGTTTTCAGAAAATTGAATATTTCTTTTCACAAGTATGCTGATGATAGATAGGTTTATATTCCTGTTTGTCACTCTGCAATTAATCAGTTGCACAATTATCTTTTTGAACTAAGATCTTGAATGGCTGACAATTTTTTTGATCTCAATCAAATAAAAATGGAAGTGCTGATAACTGATCCTCCTGCCAAAACTCAAATTGGTTTTGATCTTCCTGGCTCTTTGGCTGACTTTGCAAATATCAAGTCCGTAATTTTGGTGTCCTTTTTGACAGTAACCTCTCTTTTGAGAAACAGATTAACTCTGTAGTCAAGAATTGTTTTTATCAGCATCATCTTTTAGCAAAGGTCAAACCTTTTATATCTCCTAGGGATCTTGAGAAAGCTACTCATGCTTTTCTCTTTTGTTAGCCTGATTACTGTAACTCGTTGTATTCTGGGATTTTCAAATCCCTGATACGCAGGTTGCAGTTAGTTCAGAATGCTGCTGCCCATTTTTTGGTTGGGGCAAGAGAGTTTGATTCTGTTTCTCCAACATTAAGCTTCTTTACATTGCCTGCCTATTAGTTTCAGAAGTGACTTTAAAATTTTGTTGCTAGTTTTTAAATCATTACATGCATCTGTCCTGCCTGTTTATCTGAATTGTGTGTTTTACACCAGCCATCCAGAGAACTTTGATCTACCGGTCAGTTGTCTCTTATGGTCCCTCGCACTAAGTGAAAAACTAAGGGGGACAAGGGCTTTTGCAGCTGCTGCACCTCGTCTGTGGATCTCTTTACCTCATTACATTAGGGATTGAAGACTCTGTCTGTATACAGTTTTATTGTAGTTTATTTCTATTTATGTTAATTGTATGTTTTAATGTAAAACACTTTGGCTACAGCATTACTGATGTTGTTTTGAACGTGCTCTATAAATAAATTGACATTGACATAATAAAATGTAAAAAAGTTAGGAAATCTGAATACTTTCTAAAGGTACTGTATGTAATTTTGTATTTAGGTATTATTTTTACATTTTTTTGTATTTCATTTTATTAAATTACTTATCCTTTATAATTATGCTTTTCCTTAATATCCTGAAAAGCACTTTGAGCTACATACTGTATTTTGTATGAAGATTTACTGTCAAATATTGAATTCACTAGGCTACAAGGTCTACTGGGTATTTCATCTAGACCAGCATTTCCCAAACTTTGGGCCAAGGCGGCATTGCAGGTGGGTCATATCTGACCCCCATATGAAACCTTGCACCCCACCACTGCGAAATCCTGCTTGATTGAGAGCGGCAGTCTCACAGGTGCATTGAGACTGATCCTGGGCAACTTGCCCACCCTCCTGCTCTGATGATCGCGCTCGATTCACCCAGGAGGAAAAGCATTGACGATCACACTTGATTCATCTAATACTGTGGTGCTTGTGCAGGATCCCTCCGGGGGGGTTGCGAACACAATGGAATGTGAAAAATTGGGACTCATTGATCTATGGGGTATACTTACCACCTTCCAACTAACTTTTCTTAACTGATATTTGTGAGGTGCCTGAAGGCTTCACCAGCCCTAGAATTACAGTAGCCAAAGTGTGTCTTTTGAAATCCAAGGTTTACAATTTTAGCACAATGCGCTCAAGTCACCAGACTGCAGTTTTAGCTCGACTCATAGGATGGCCAAATTGAGAAATGTTTTTAAATTTTTTTCCTGTACTTTTTTAAGCTATTTGTTTTATGATTAAATAAGCAGATTATCAACTGCTGCTACTTCAGAAAGCACACAGTCACTACAGCTGGCAGGCCATCAATCTTAGCTTCTCTGCGCAATAATTTTTTGTTAGTTTACTGTATATACATAAAACTTACTTAGTTCTTATTAAATAAAAGGTTTCTGTGACAGAAAATCTTTCCACTTTTAAACCTTTACTAACTCAACTGCCTCTTCCTTGATTTATTTCAGAGTCTTCAAACAAGCTTTGTATAGTGTGACAGCAGGCATACACGAAGGCTTTGAGTAAGTCCCAGTCTGGCCTGGCATTCTGTAATGGTCTGATTAGTTCACAGTAACGTGATTTGGTTGTGAACAGTGGAACATGGCCACAATACACAGTACTTGAGTGTGTCTAACTGATTATGTCAATATTTACCATTGTAAACATTTTGAACTAAACTACAGCACTTAAACAATCTAAAATACAGTAAACAAAAGTGATTCCATCACATGGCTCCTTATTATTCTTTTCATGTTGTAATAGGATCATTCAGAATTCCAACGTATGGAGCACACATTAATCCCTCTCATTTCGCCTGAAAGAAAAAACAAGACAATGTCAAGTTTGAGAATTGTTATGACATATTTCTTTTTCCATTCATTACAACATCTGGTTCTGATATACCGGGGTCAAAATAAGCTGAAGCAAAGGTTTGAAAAGTGCACCAATGGATGCGAGAAAGAAAGTATAGGGATAGGGGATAGGTTGGCACTGTTTGTGGAGGGACAGTTAGCTACATCATTTAAATCTATGCGGTTATGTAACAAATTAAGAGTTTTCTTTGATAACTTTAGGTTTACGTTTATCTCCACCCTTGTGTCCATTTCCTGAAACTACATTTTTCTATTGCTAGGTGACAGTAAATATTAATACAAGGCCATCAGTTCATCTTAAGGCTCACAACCACACACAGAAAAACTCACCAGGACGACTGAAAGCTGCCATTTAAAGTCACGTCCACATGTAAACTCCAACCCAATGGCTGGTGAGAAGTTTCAAGTTGAATGTTTACATTCATTTATTCAAAGCTACTACAATACAAAAGTTCAAAATATCAGACCACTATATAATAAAAGAATACTGTTTGTGTGTATCTGGTCTCTCCAAGCAATCTGATTAGTCAGTTTGACTGTGGTGGTTCGGTGGTAGGGATGGTGACACAATATGTTAGGGGTGTGGAGTTGAATTCCTAAGTTTGACCATTTTTATAGTAAAAGGAGATAGAATGGAGCACTTAAACAACAAGTATAGTAACGTACTGAACAATGTTTGGCCACTAAATACTAACAAGGTGCAACCGGATTTTACTTCAAAACACTGGAAGCATTCACAAAAATACACATGCTGTTTTCACAGCGGGTAATGGGGGCCTGCCTACAAGCAAGGTGCTTCGAAATGACAGAGTCAGACAGAAAAATCTTTCCACATTTAACCCATTGTTGACTCAAGTGCTTTTTCCTTTATTTGTTTCAGATGCTTCAAACAAGCTTTGTATGGTGGCTTGATTAAGAGAGGAAGCACTGGGCAAGAGTGGCAGGGACAAACAAGAAAAAACGTAGGAGGAACACTGAGAGTACTTGTAGTGCAAGAAATGTCAAACTTTTTAACATTTATTCTATTACCTTGTGTAGCTTTCTGGTTAAGGTGTTTTGAACCTCAGACTTTGAGGGTGTAGGTTCAAATCCAGAAATGTAACCAATTGTATGTCAAATATTGTAGATAAATACATCAGCCAAAAATGTAAATGTAGTTATCCATAAAAGTATTTTCTAAAGTGCTTGTCCATATAAGACTTGTTGTGGAGACGGTGTCTATACAGGCAGCACATGAGATAAGGCAGGGGCCAAGCCCAATCTATCATAAAGCACACACTTGCACTAATTGACGGCAGGCCAGTTAAGAATAGTAAATCAGTCCAGCCTGCATAGAGAACCGGGGAGAAACATTTACACAACCACAGGAAGAACATTTGGCTTCAGGACAGGCAGTATAATTTTTCCCACATTTGCAGGAAAACTGACATGCTGAGGTTCAGACAGTTATTCAGTGGTCAGGACTAATCCATCGCCACGGGTTGTTTTCTCTTTTCTGAGCATCTCAACAAATCTCTTACTGTAGTTTTACTGTTAGCAGGGGTCTCATATACCCCACAATGCCAGCAGGATTTTCATTCAACCCTTTCTTTTTTATCGACTAGTACGCTTATGGTTTAATTGAGCAGACTAGAATCATAGTAATTACAGATTAGACCTATTAAAATATTCAAAAATATTATCTTTCATATCGAAAAGAAACCTTTAAAAAAGATAAGTCATGCGAGTATGTATGTTTGAAGTACATTTCACAGTAAACATTATAGCAGATTTAGATTTCTTGTGTAAATAAATGGAGGCAAGCGAAGTCATTTGATGAGCTTTTGTTACGACTTGAACCCGTAACACAGCACTATTTTTGGTCTAACTGTAGTCGCTAGACTAAATCTAACAATAAAAAAAAAGAAGTAAAAGGTGATACAGTGCTTCATAGACATTCCATTCATACATATTAGATGGGGTAGACTTGGTGAGAGTTAGAATATGGAGGAGAGCTAGATAAAACATAGCAAAGTAATGGAGTGAAACAGAAGCAAAGACAAACACACGCATGATAAGAGATGGAGGGCGATATGGGAGGACCAAGTATTATGCAAGTTACACACACACACACACACACTAAGAGACACAAAAGTGCAGCTGGCACAAACTGAGAAAACTTATCCCCCTTTAAATAGCAAGTGATGTGTGAGTAAGATAACAGCTGACGTCTCCAGTATGAGACAGCTCAATCTAGGTGGTAAAAATCAGGACAAACTGGCCTCTTTAAAGAAAGAAAGAAAGAAAAAAACAAAAAGGAGTAGTGGGAAGAGGACAAAAGAGACAACACATGATCCCCTATCCTGTCTTCTTGGGTGGTCAAGGGGATGGGTGCCTATTGTTTGGTGAACACAATAGGGCTGATTAGTAAGTTGTGTGTGTGTGCTGTCTGTGTGTGGCTGCTGTTTTATAATTTCTTTTTTTCTTTTTTGGTCTTTTACACTAATTTCTCTGTTCCTTTGTTTCCAAGGCTATTGCAATGCTAAGCTGAAATGTAGAACTTAAGTCTTAAACTTTAACATAACATTATAAAAAGAATTCACAATGAACAGCAGTTAATATGAGATGAGACCTGGGAGGAATATGGCTCTAGCTTCTGTGTCCATGAGAATGTGTCCTACAGTCTGCTTGCCCATCACACTTTTGCTAACCCTAACCCTAATTTCACAATTTACACTAGAAACTAAACAAATAACGTCATGCATAGGAGGAAGAAAATACAAATTCAATGATTTTCTAATTTGCACCTCTTCCCTTGATGTTCTTTGTCATGCTTTTTATCTCATTGACTGCTTGGGCCACAAATAATGGGTAAAAGCATACAGTAGTAAATATTCAGTTAGAAGGAGAACTATTAGGATGGTGAATGAATACAGCACAAACAAAGATTTACCACTGAAGCTCAAAATATGACAACATTTCAAAATGTGTGTTGATAGCTGTGAAAGACTGGTATGAATGAATACAGAAAGGCAGTGCCAAGGCACATAAATGAGCACAGTGTGGGGAAACTACATATTTGTACTCATTTATAGTACACTTACACCCATTTTCTTAACATTAAACCAATCCACCACATGGCACACTCATGGACACCCTACTCACTTGTCCTGGGATACTTTAAACTCTCCAGTTCAAACTAACTTAGATAAATGATATTTGTTACTAGAATGTAACTAGGAAACTAGGAAACACACATTGATATAGAGAGTGTGTGATGACTCCATCCTAAGAGGGACCAGGCAAGGGAGCAAATCAAAGACCCTGGAGTATCAACTACTACACCATTGACATGCAGAAGTATGCACCCCATGCCTGACACATCTCAGTCATCTCTTTTGGGATATTCCAACAGACATGACTGATTGTCATAGTGCCATGTTATGATAGTAATATTTGGGTTTTTCATTATTTTATAATTCAATACTCATTTTGTTCAGGTAATGATTTTAAACCATAATTCATATTAAAATGCTGATGTCTTAAATTTGGCAGAAAACTGGCTTAAGCACTTGGGCATTTTGGTTGTGTTATGCCCAAGCAACACATCATTGGATAAGCTTACTTGAAAGAAAATGCAATGGAGTTATATCACAAATGACAGCAAAGTAAAGTGAGTGCTTAATTTTCATTAATTGCTTCTATTATTTGGTGTTTTTAGTAAACCACAGTGCCTTTACCTCAGTGCTTCCCAAACTCGGTCCTGGAGACCCACTGTGGCTGCAGGTTTTTGTTCCAACCAGATTCATAATCAGTGACAATGCCTGATAACACTGATCAAGTTTAAGTAGCTGGGATTTTTTTTCTCTTATTCTATACTACATTCAGAAAAGCACAGCAGCATGACTTTTACATTTATAAGACATTTAGAAATATTTCTGCTTTTTCTATAGATTTAAATGCTTCACTATCTTTTGTTGTTTTCATTATATTTTTCCCTCTCTCTATATAGTTTTCCCACTTCGTTGTATCTTATTAATGACATTTTAAAAACAAGCGGAGCAGACACACTGGCAAACAACACGGAACAATTAAAGGCTGCAACTACTTTAGTGTTCGACCCACTAATTAGTAAATAATGGATTAATTAAACAATTAGAACACC
>JANRMT010062856.1:107354889-107396215 GCA_026402145.1 Polypterus bichir lapradei
TTTTTTTTTACCAGACTTAGTTTTCTAATTTCTATATTGTTCCCAAAGCACAGAACTTGGGAAATAACAGTTCACTTAATTAGCCCAGGAGTCCAATTAAAAACAGAAGCTGGTGGGAACAAAAACCTGCAGCCACAGTGTGCCCCCAGGACTGAGCTTGGGAAGCACTGCCTTTACCTTAGTCGGTTCAGGGTTAAGTAGCAGGCAATATTATGTGCAAATACTAAAGAGAGTCAAATATGGTAGGTGTATTTGATGTCTTTTGGCACTTAGGTGTAAAGTAGTTGCCTATGAATATGAAAACAATGTTGTACTGTGACTTAATGTGTCTTGTTAATTTACTTAATTATCTAATATTGTTTTTTATTTTTGTCAGTAAAGCACACATCTTACATAGTTCAAATGAGAGCAACAAAAAGTTTGACAACAATACTATACCAATTTTGGATATTTACATGATTTGTTTTATTTAAAGGTCCCTTTTCAAAGTAAAATATATTTCTGAATGGTTTAAAACATAATTTGAGTATTTTGAGTATCTTATCTTTTAGTGAGAAAAAGCCTTTAGATCAAGGATGTTCAACTTTGATGATGGAGGGCTGCAGAGGTCGAAGGGTTTCACTCTAACCCTTTTCTTAAGTAATGACACGTTTTTGCTGCTAATTAACTTCTTTTGTCTTTTAACTGTTTGTTCCTTAATTATCTACCAACCAATGATGAGATACAAAACTGAGCCAACATGTGACCAGCAACCTGTGTCCATCATACAACATCTGATAGTGATGGTAGGTGTGGGTCTCAGTAATGTTCATCTGCCCAAGTCTACAAAACATTTTGACAATGAAAAAAAGAAAACCAACAGTTTTGGAAATGTGTGTTATGGCAGAATGAGAGCACCAACAAACCATGGCTTTAATTAACAAGAACTGACTTGTAATTAAGAAACTGGTTGGAGTGCACGTGGTTAGAGCTGAGGCCTCAACTTAGGTGTTCATCTTTTGGTTCACTTCACATCTCATTTTTGTTTGGCTTCCATTTAAGGAGTAAAAAATAATTCAGAGGACTGAGTGTTGAAAAACATGACAATTCCAATGAAGGGAAAAGAAATGAATTAACAGTAGAAATTGGGAACTGATGAACTGGCAGGAAGGAAAACCTGCAGCCCCTTCAGCTTTCCAATATCAGAACTAGAGATCTCTGATTTAGATTTTGACTGAAAATTGGCTTTAAAACTCCTGAAGCCTTAATACTGGTATTCAAACTTAATAACACGGACATATATATGGATTGCATTTTCAAAAGTAATAAAGTTTTAAACTTTGAAATTAGGTGGCACAGTGGTAGTGCTACTGCCTCGCAGTAAAGAAACTAAGGTCGCATCCCAGGTCCTCCCTGTGTGGAGTTTGCATGTTCTCCCCATGTCTGATGGGTTTCCTCTCATTGTCCAAAGACATGCAGGTTAAGTGGATTGGTGGTACTAAATTGGCACTAGTGTGTGGTGGGGCTTGTATGTGTGTGTGTGTGTTTGCCCTGTGATAGACTGGCAACCTGTCCAGAGGTTTTTTCTGCCTTGTTACCTGTACTGGCTGATAGGGTTGCATGGTGTGGTGGAGCCTGTTCAGGACTAAGAGGGTTAGAAAGTAACTGACTTGGAAATTACTACATTAAATTAATAATTAGGGGATTCAACACGAGAATGAAAGTAGAAACTTCTCAGTATGTGTTATTAGTCAGCTAATGTCTCCTCCATTCACTAATACAAACATCAAAGGTCACAGCTTGACAAAGTGATATTTGAAAAGTGTATTTGTATAAAAGCAACTTTAAAGAGTTTGTTTTAATGAAAATATTCTGAAAATTCATGTTGTAATTTTGTTATATTGTTTGATTTTTTTTTTTTTTTGCATTGATTTTAAGCGGTGTTAATTTACGTCAGTGTTCAAACGTAGTAAGCACACATGGGCAGCTAAATCGGATTGGCAATGACGATCATATCATTTTCTATAAACCCCAAAGTAAAATCCCCCCAAGCGTATAAAATCCTCCAAATTTGTTGTTACATCATATCATTTCTACGGCTTGAATAGTAAACTATACATTTATATTAATCCATCTGTAAATCATTCTAGTTTCTTCCTAGTTGAATTCTCAGTAAGATGGGCCTCATCACTCTTCTGAAACAGACTTACTTTTAATTCTTCTTGCATAAATGGGAACTTCCCTACCTTTCTAATTTTGGTTTTCCCAAAAAATACATATCCCTGTATGTTATACTTGTCTCCATCTCTGAATTTAGCTAGGTTTCTGTTATTGATATACTGTCATAATTATATGCATCTATGTATATCTCTATTTTATTTGCTTTATTATTGCTACTTTTAACCTTAACACAAGCAGTTTTCAAAGCATTACTGCATTTTCAATGTATTAATGATTCAATTTCCACCATGATAAAGGGGTGGGTCGGTTAATGTCTAACTTGGGTAAACCTGCAACACAGCTGTTAAACCAGTGATATTGACAATTACTATGAGCTACACATGTCACATTTGCTTTGAATGGTTTTTATTATTACTTTTGTCCATTCCTTTTAAGTAAAGCAATAAACCTGGCCTTCCCTAAACTCCCTGTCCCTATTTCTTAGTTTAAACAGATTTCGACTAACCCGTACTCCTCTCTAATACATTGGAACCACTGCATTTCAAATGTAAACCTTCATGGTGGTATAGGTCCCACTGGTTACAATTCCATAAACCTATCCATCTCTATCTTACACAAAAAAATCAAACCAACATTTAAACGGTTAATATCTTTAAATCTCACCTCAACTATTGTGCTGCGGAGGCAGAACTTCAGAGAAGAAAACGCAGTCATTTTAGCTTAGCACCTAACCCCTTAAATTTAAAATGCAAAGCTGACAGCCTGCTCTTACCAATGAAATACGTTACAACTTGGAAAATGGTAATACAATCCACCCCTGCTTTCTGGCTAGGAGCCTATCCACCCATCCAAAGAGGTCTGTCGCCAATGCACCAGGAAGGCAAGAAACCATAAAAGATTCTGTGTCTGAAGCAGACACTGAAGTAATTGAGTCCCCCACTATCACTTCTTCCCTCTTTTTGGGCAACACACTGGGGGTTCCTATTACTACCTACCACCCAGCTGTAAACTTTTGGACACCTCTAACTCCAGAGTTGATGTCATTGCACAGTGTGGACCCTTTACATTGCAAGTCCACATATTACTCTACTTCTCTGAATTGGAGCCTCCTCCCACACCCTTTAGGTGAAAGACATTATCTTTATAGAGGACACCCAGACAGGATCTGTTAGTTTCCTACAACAACACAATTTGGTTTCAAGTTCAGAGTCTCTGAGCTCAAGAAAGAGGCATCTCCCATCTTCTACATACTTGTACAGGAGGGTACCCAAAAATAACCAGAATATTGCTTGGTGCGCAATCTAGACTTGGTTGGGAATTTCGCCACTAGATATAGCATACTTTCAGTATTCTATGGCAGTCTGCCAAGTGGTATTGCTCTGTATTGTTCATACAGCATTTCGTGTGGGTTTTTCTTGGTGCTTATTAAATGTGTTCTGTGATTTTTGTGATGGGTGATTGTAAAGAACAGCGAGTCTATGTTAAAATTTTGTTTTCTCTTAGGGAAAACAGCTGCTGAAACTGTACTGATGCTTGAAACTGCTTTTAAAGAGGAAGATTTAAGTAAAACAGAGGTCTACGAGTGGTTTTCATGTTTCAAACGAGGGGAAATATCACTTGAATACCAACCAAGATCTGGCCGACTTTCCACGATTAAGAATGACAAAAATCTTTGCAGTTCAATTTTTGAAGATCGTTATTGGACAATTGAAAAGATTTCTGAATTGACTTGTGTGTCTTGGAATTCTTGCCGTTTTCCCTACTCACCTCATCCTTCTTCATGTGACTTTTTCTTGTATCTGCATATGAAAAAAGAATTTAAAGGAAAGCGTTTCTGTACTGTAGAGGAAGTCAAAGAAAAATCACTGGAGGCATTGGATAACATTCCTCTTCAGCAATTCCAAAAATGTTTCCACTAGCAGGAAAAACATTGGGACAAGTGCAGAGTGGAGAGTACTTTGAAAATGACTAAAGTAAATTTCCCCTTGGGATTAATAAAATATCTATCTAAAGTTTCAGTAAGTAAAAATTATTAAAACTATTTTGTTTTTCAAATCCGGTTAATTTTGGGTAAACCCTCATATGTAGGCCTCCTGAAAACAGAACTCCTTAAATGAAGCCTCTGAAAATTCCAACACTAGACTCCGACATCCTATTGACATACTGGTTACATTAACTGCTACCTCTTAAATGGCCACATATTAGTCAGTATAGGTGTGTGAGTACCTCTCAAGATGGAGTGGACACCCATATAGGTCTGGTCCCTGCCATATACCTAGTTTCACTGAGATAGATCCTGACCTCCAGTGACCGTGGAATGTATTTTTATTGTATGTTCAGCTTAAAAGAATATGCTTTATAAGTCTTAATTTACGCAAACTTGAATTTTCTGTTAGAACACTAGATTAATCATTATTATTTCTTAATAACTTTTGTTAGGTGTAAGCTTTCCATTAACTGTATGCTAGATATGCACAAAAGGTATTATATAAAAATATGAAGTAGGCAATGAACTTTAAAACCTGAGATGTGCGTGGTAATTTAAATCTCGACAATTGACACAGACAATTTTTAATTATATATATATATATATAATTATTTGCTAATCTCTGGTATCCATTTATATTCATATGAGGAAATCCATATTCCATTACAAGTCCTTTAAGGCCTTGTTATCTGTAATAAGAACAGTAAGACTGCTAATTAAATCCAAGCCATGGTAAATGCATTATGTCATCAGAAAAGATCGAGAAGCCTCACACCTGTGCAAGTAAAAACAATTTAATGTAAAACTAGATTTAAAATGTGGAGTGAAAACCAACATAAGATCACAGGCTTGGCAACTTTCTTACATTCATGAGCTCAGATTGCGGTATGTTTTAGAAAATTAATTCATTAAAAATGATTAAATTATAGTATATCTAGTTTTGGCAAATTATCACATTAAACTGTCTTAAAGTGTGTGTGTGTGTCTATGTGGGTTTAACAGACAACAATGCACCACTGATTATCAGTAGATCGACCTAAAGAAATTTAATAGATGCTGTTGGTGGAATGAAGAATAACAGCTGAACTTTACCGATATCTTGAAGATTCATAGCTGTTAAACAATCCAGTCTATTGCATAAACAAAAATTGCACTAGGCAATTAAACTCTGATGCCCGAAGAACCAGACTTTTTTTTAAATTGGTGATAATGATCATTTTTAACGCATCTACATTTACAAGAACATCCATTCCAACTTGTATGCTCATGGTGCACACCCAAATAGATTGACAGAGATTGAGAGAAACAGAAGTGTGATAGCTACTTTGTTCTTGTAGCAGAGTGAACAGGATGTACAGAAATAATCCAAACAAATGAACCCTTTACTGTTAGTCCTTAAAAAATTAATCTACTCAGATTTTTTTCTGTAAATAAAATAATCAGTTCTAGTTTAAAATGTCTCACTTTATCTCCATTGCACTTTTAACTTCTGTGTGCACCTTCTCAGTGGCCCACTACTCTAATGATTTAAGCCTTGAGATTCATTTCCACACAAATACAAGTAAATTCATAGACTCCCTTTCTTAGATTCTGGAGGGCCATAGTAGCTGCTGACCTTTTACTAACTGAACTCTAATAAATCACCCCTTTACTTGAAAAAACTACTTTATTAAGATCCTTTATATTTAACTCATCTTGGGAGGCAAAAGTTGTGGCATGTAATACATTTATCAGTAGCTTGTTGTCTCCAAATTATGAAAAGGACCACAAGGGAATGAGGCATTTTCTTCATATAATTCAATGTTCTAATTACTCAGAAATATATTTAAACAATCAAAATACAAATTAAAAAATATACTATATAATACACATTAAAAATAGCTTCTCTTAATGCTAGAAGTGTCAAAAATAAAATAAGGGGGTTGTAGTTGTATTTATGATATTATAACAATAACAGAAACCTGGCTAAATAACAAAGATAGGGATGAGTACAACATACACAGGCATACATTTTTAGGAAAACATAAAAGAAGAGGAGGGGCTTGCTGTTTATGTCCAACAGAATTTAAATACAAATGGACTATGGACCCCATCTTAGTGAGGACGTCTGGATTTGTCTGGAAAGCATTAGGGAAAGAGTGTGTTATAGACCCCCCCATGCAGACAGTAATTTCAATGCACATCTTTTTTTAATATTAAAAAGTCAAGTTTACAGAGAGATATTATAGCCATGGGAGACATTAGCTATCCAACTATTAACAGGGCTAATCTTGCAAATGTAATCAGATGTAATCAGTGACTGTTTTTTTTTAACACAGTATGTTAAAGCACCAACCTGGGGTGAAGCCTGTCAACATTTAGAATTTTGTAATAATCAGGATAGAATTGAGAGTGTAGCTTCGATTGAACCACAAGAGTCAAGTGGCCATAATATAATGTAAGACAGGCACATACCTACATTTGGAATTAATAGGAAATTAAAAAAAAACCTCCACAGTGGGTATATAAAGCACTGAAAAAGAAGCTGCAAAGGAAAAAACAGCTGTATAAGGCATACAAGACTAATAACTCATGTGTTACAGGGGAATGAGAATATGCGGGCAACCATTAAGAAGGATATTAGGGAAGCTAATTGGCAGTTACAGACAGGAAAAAGAAAACAGAAATAGTAAAGGGGAATTTAAAAATACAGACAGTGAAATAGCAGATGCTCTAAACTCAAATTTTTCAGATTTTTCACATGTAAGAAAGTGGATAACCTCCCAGCGGTAAAAGAGACTAAGGAGGTACTGAGTGATTTGGAAATTGGGAGGGAGAAGTACTGTTTAGATTAAATAGGCTGAAAATAAAAGAAATCACCAGAACCAGATAATATTTTCCCTTGAATTCTTAAGAAGGTTAGGGAGTATATATATATATATATATTATATATATATAACATATAAATCCTTGAAGCATATTTTTAGAAAATTATTATACACCGTGGAAATTCCGAAGGACAACATTTTTCCAAGCTTTGCAATATTTTGTTAGTCACTGCAAATTTTTTTTAGATTCTAAGATGGTCATGCAGTGACCCACTATACACAGGTATTAATGTGAATATTATGCTTATTCCCCATGGACCCACATCACAGCAGTCAAGCAGGCACTATAAAAAAGTATGTATGTGTAATATTTCATCTTTTAGAGCTCTTCTGTGTTATATAATTGCAGGTATGCTTTCACATCTGTATACATATCGCCAGTTGAGAGAAGCAATCCCTTGAGTGCTGGTCTATAAGGCCTTTGTAAGCAGTTTTTTTTTATTTTACTAAGTTAGTGATAGGATCCTGTTACAGATTTTGTAGCACTATTTTTTATTTTCGTGTCTTTTTGTCATTTGATAAAATACTGCCAATGCAGCAGCATGTTTTCTGTATAAAATATTACTACTTTTATTTTTGAGAGATAAGGCTAATCAAAAGAAAATATAATCAAAGTTGTCTGTTCAGTAAGACTGCAGGCTTAGTGTTTTGGTGTTCTGTATAAAAATATATTCAATCCCTCCAGAGAAAATCAGACATCAGTTTTCCTGGATTAAAACACATGCTCTGCTTCAACTGTTGAACAGAACTTTGGTTCTTGGCAGAAAAGACTTCACAAAGATCGATTTTCAAGTTGTTTAGTACACTAAAATATAAAATGATCAAATTCAATTTAGTGGATTTGATTCAGCTAAAATGTACATCACAAGTGGAAAATTAAGAGAAATGCATTGCAAACAGGAAACAGGACATGGGTAAACCTCTTTGTACAAAGTTTACAAAGCGTTCAGTCATACTGTTAAAGCATGCTGTCCTTAAACATAATGATTATGTTAGAGGTTTTAGTTACTCATACATTAAGAATTTTATGTGAATATAATAACTGAATTCCAACTTACAATATAACCTTCTGGCAGCTGACTTTGAGACACTGGCAGTTCATGCTTTACTTATAGGATTAATAGCTTAAATAATATATAAAAATGCTTACCTGAAGATGAGAGTGTAAAAGAGTGGATCAAATTCCTAACAAGATTTCATTCAGAGCCCTAAATGTGTTTCTCAATAACAGTGATGAATGAGTAAGTGCCTACCACAAAATGGGGACTAAATTATTCTTAAACACATTTTTTAAACAATGATATTCCTTTACAAGGGAACAGTAGTTGCTAAATTATTAGAATTTTCTATCTAGTATGACAGTTGATAAGTATAAAAAAATCAAAGATATTTTTAGTCTAGAAATGAACACTATAAATAGAATTCTCAGTAAGCAAGGCTTAACTGCCATTTTGCTTATTAATGAATCTATATTCAAAATGTTTCCAAACATTTTGAAATTAATAATTGAAGGTGACTTCATTATTCATTATTAATAAATGGCTAGAGGCTGCATTACAGTATGTTTAATTTCCAAATTATATATATATATAATATATGTATAATGTGTGTATATGTGTGCACACACATACAGTGTATACATACATATTATATATACAGTATATGTAGTACTTATATATAATATGCAGTATGTTCCTGAAGTTTATTCAGTTGGTCATGACTTGCCATATTGTAACTTTGCACTTAACTACTGACAAGATTTGAATCTGGTACTGAAAGACTATGCTCTTACCATCCTCCAGGGCTTGGCATAGTGATGTAGAAATACTCAAACAATAAATACAGGGAAAGGACAAGAGACTGTAGCTTCTTCATAATACTTCTACAACTAACCAGGTTCCATACTCAAATACCAATGTCATTGTCTTTTCTTTGAAAAAACTGGCATGTCTTTATAAGTAAAAAAATGTTAACAGTAACAAAATTAAGGACTTCAACAAGGCAGATTTAACAATTCAGAATAAACATAATGACATCTGCTGAAGTAACTACCAGCGAAGCTGCTGGATGCATTCCAGTTTAGCAAATGAAAAAACGGACAAAAACACTTGAATAGAGGTTGGATAAATTGACCTATTAAGTCAAAAAAAAAAAAAAAACCTGAAATATTATTCTTTAAGATTATCTAAAAAACATGTTTTCAAAATATATCTAAAATATTTTCTGACTATGGTATACAATGTATAACAAGACTTGTGTTTGTTGTTTTGAATGTCTTCTCTAACCGGTTTAATGGCATATAAGCAGTATAAAACAGGCTGAGAGTGTGGTTATGTTTGCTTCTGTGTGATGCTCCTGCAGATTTGGAGTCCAAGTCAAAGCACATGTGCCGAAGTGATGACCTCACTGTCTCACACTGCATCCTGCTGCCGAGGGTAGCCTGCCTGTTGACACGACAATCTCTCCGCAGCATTTGCTGAGAAGAAGCTGGTGCTCAACATCATGGATGCTGCTTGCTGCTGTATACACTAAATCCTGTTCATATTTCAAAAAGAAACAAATAAACAGAAATAGATGAGAATATAGGCAATCTTTAAAAACATCATTTTTCTGGTCTTAAATGGAAAGCTCAGGATAATACTATGGTCCTGATGTTCTATACCCTTTATAATCTCCAGTTTTGTCTGATTGGAAATTAATTTTTATATTGAATGCTTTTGATTGCAGAATATTGTACTGAAATTCCACCGAAAAACTAAATTGAATCAAAATAAATTCTTATATATTCAAGTGTATATATAGGTTCCCTGGGCTTACAGTAAATATACTTATCCATACTTTATATAGCTGCCAAGCCAGATGCTGTTTATTAACTGGAAATGCTGCCAATGTTCCTCTGCATAATTTAAGAGTCTGAAAGAATTTTAATATGCTTAATATGTTGTCCGAATTACTTGACACACAGGAATCACCAGGATAGAAGTGATTCCACATAACATTGTTCCAGTTGGAATTCACATCAGCTGAATACAGGAGTGTTACAAATTATTTTATTATTATAACTAACTCTTCATTAGATGCCTATTTAAAAACCCACTCATTGCATATCATTTACTCTTACAAAGTGAACATTTTAACATAAAATAGCATTGTCTTATAAAGAGTAAACTGATAAAGTGTTTCTTGTTCAGCAATACTTTACATAATAATAGTGTTTACCAAGTTTCTGAATCTTTTCAATACATATGGTTAATATTTGGGGAAATTGTGTCAACAAGGTTTTGTGATTTACTTTTTTGGTAAATGTTTAAACCAATGAAATATGATAGGGTACACTGTGTATTGATATGTTACTTGTTGTTTACCTAATGCAGAAGATATTTTTTTTATTTTTAAGAAAAAAATTTAAATTACCTAAACTGTGGTTTGCTGTACTTAAATCTATGTTGGCTAGTATGTAACTAAACTGTTATTTTTTAAGTGCATGTAAATAAATATATAATGGCAACACAGCTAATCTGTCCAAGAAGAGTATGCCTGATTATTCTAAAAAAACTTTCTTTTAAAACACAAAGGTGGTTGTTTAAAATGTAATAAAATATTTCCAAAAAAATTCAGCAAATTTATACATTTCTTGGAGGACTATAAAAAAATATTATCTTAGCTCAGCTGCATCTCACTTTAAGTGATGTCAATAATTCTGGGATTCTACAATATCTGGCATTTTTGAAAATGCCAGAAACGTAAATGCCAGTTCATATACAGCTTGTATAAAGATAAATGATCACTGGTGAGAGGTGTGAAAACAGTCCTCATCTTATATTAAAATATTAACATTAATTCTGCATTACATAAAGTATAACATGTCCAAACACTAAACAAATATGAACTCATATGTGACACTTAAAAATATCCTATCTCTCTATTATAATAAAAAAATCCTGGGATGAGACAAGACTTTTTCAGAGAGATACTTTCATGTCCTGCCAGATGAGACTTTGTGCCAAGAGATTTAACCATGCCCAGGGCCGGAAATAAAAGACAAAGAGTAGATGACAAAATAGAACGTCATAAAGAATTTAAAAATGTTGGCGCGATACACATGCAGAGCAGGTTAGAGATAATGAAAGTACTAAAATTCAAAAGTTTCAAAAAAATTATAGTAAAGATCGCATTAGTGCAAACAAATGGAAATTATTACTCAGTGAAATAATGGAACAGCGAAAAGAGATCGAATATATTGTTCAGATTTAAACTTTAAGTCGGAGACTTGAAGATCGTCTAATTCGTGTTCCCATCAGGGAAAAGTAGTGTTTCTTCCCAATGAAGAGTTGTATCTGCGAGAATTAAAAGATTTGTTAGTTTTTGAAAGTGAAAACCACATACTGTACGTGAGTGTCAGAGACACAAAGTGGTTGGTGTGTAGCGCAGACCGGGGGGTTGCCGAGTGAAGCGAGCAGGGGGCCAAGCCCCCTAGTCAACACTAAAAATAATATGTACATTACACATGGTTTGTCTGATTTATTCCTGCCTTGTGTTCAGTGCTGCCTGTAAAAGCTCCTACCACCATTACTCCAAACAGGATTAAGCATGTTGGGAAAGAAAATAGATCATGCTTACTGAGAAAGAACATTACACCTACTTAAGCAATTAATGTTATATACAGCAACTAGCATTTATGGCACAATGGCAGTGGTTCACACTGATCCCTCACAGGTCCAGAGTCCTAGGTTTGAATCCTGGTCTTTGCACTATCCATAGTTACGAGGGTAGGTTAGGTTAACTAAATGCTCTAACTTGACTGAGTGTTGAGAATGCATTGGTTTCAGAGGTAAATGTTGAGTATTACCATTGAGCTGGTCTCCAGCTCAGGACCATACCTGCTTACCCTGACACTTCCTCTTCTACCTTTCATTGCTCTATAATTTTTATGTTACTGTATTAGACTGAAAGAATGCTCCCCACTTTTGTGAAACTAGTTTTGATTGTTTATTTGTAACTAAATAGTATTGTTGATGATAAACCCTAATCAACATCTTAATGTGCTCATTATCAACATATGTTTGCCTTCTAAGCAAATGTCTCTTACAACTTCTTTTGAGAAAAAACTATTCTCCAATTTGTTCATAAATAATAATTAGTGCACAATTTTCATGGGTGACCAAGTTAAAAGCCAAGTGTGTTGTTTGTCTTTATGGGTATATCGTGCACTTCTGATATGTATAGGGCAGGCCTTCATAATTACAGGCCTGAAATTTGAATATCTATCTTCCTGGGGTATGTTGAGGAGCACAACGCTGGCCAATCATAAGGCAGCTTTCTCCATGCCTGCCTTTTCTTTTTTCTTTTGTGGTTACCAGCAGAACAACAAATACATCCCTATCCCACATCAGAAGATTTTTTTTTCTTTTTACTTAGTAAAGACATAACAGCTGTAACTAGGAAACATCCAGTCTCAGATTTTATTTTCTCTTGTACAGAATACACATATTTAAGAACACATTCTTTGAATTTGGGAAGAGTGGAAGGCTTGCAAGTAGTTAAATTGATGATTTTGCAGGATTGGCAGCATAAATTTAGTGGCATTCTGTATATAATTTGGATGGATGGATGTTTCTGACCAGTCAGAGTGCACAGTGGAATTCCTGGTTTATAAAATTAATTTTGGACTAACAAATGTGTTCACAATTAATCAGCTTAATTTGAAAGAAGCAGCAATATACATTTTAAGCAGTCATGAGTAATGTAAACATGTGCTAAATAAACAGGAACCCACTTAATGCCCTTTTAATCGATTCATTCTGTTTCAAAATGTTTAAAGAAAGATATAAATATGAGCAGGTAATGTAAACTCAGTGCTTAGAAATTGCTTCTTTGGTTAAACAATAACATTTAGAATACAGGCCAGAGGAGGAAGACACAAAATTCTACTACTTTCATACTATATATGAAATATATTGTTATTATACAGTATATAGGTACTCTCACTCAATTTTAACAGTAAATGTCATTAAACAAAATAAAAATCATGTCCAATGTTTATTTTTTATAGAATGTAGAATGTAATTTTATATTAATTCGTCAAAGATGTCAACTGCTCTCTAACCAATACAAGTCTGTTATGGAAAAGTAGAGAGATTAAAGAAAATAAGACAATAACGAATAAAAAAAACAGCCAAGCAAATCAGAGGTTAACATAACTCTAAATGTCTCATATATGTATTGTTTATGTCATTAATGTTTTTTCCATGTGTAGTGCACCCCGTTTAGGAGTTACTATAATGTCAGAGGACATTTGTGTGACTTTAAGAATGGGGAAACAGACAGTATGCAATAAATCGCAGACTTAGATGAGACAAAGTACGCAAACTTGGGAATGCAGAAGAAATAAGAAGGTCTTCATGTGACTAAAAATTTTGAACAGTTTGCTAGTCAGAACAAAACCCTCCCAAAATTTTCACATACATTCAATGCATTTTATTTCTTTTTACAAATGCCCCCATGCAACATTTTATTAAGCTGTAATCTCCTCATTGACTTCATTTAAAACTTTCAAATTCTGAATTAAATTGCTGATTTGACTTCACAAGCTACACAAAAACAGCAACATTTATTTTGATAGCAAATGTTTATACGCATGATGTAGCTCAAAGTTCTTTACAGGATGTCCAAAGAAAAAGTTACAAGAAAAGAAAAATGAATTTAATTAGTTAAGAATAATGAATGAATAAATAACAAAACTAACTCAATAAAGGCTTATATAAACATAAACATATTATTAGTAGATAGAATATGATACTATATATACAGTATAAGGACTCTACCTAAGTCTATAAAGATTAGAGCAATTGTAAAGTCAAATGGCTAGGAGGATAGAAAATTTTTCAAAAAAGAAAGTTTAGTTAAGCTGTAAGGAAAAAAATGTTCAGGCGTTCCAACGGCAAAAAACATGCCTGACCCTCACTGGACATTCTACCTAACATAAATGTACTTAAGTAGTAGCTCATTGTTACCAGGCTTTGTCCCAGAGGATCTAATGCAATAGGTCTCATGGCCAGCTGGGGCATCTGCCTTCATTTACGCATCACAGGGGGCTGGAAATTGACTCAATCAGGTGGTGGTGGCTCAGAATGCCACAAGAAAGAAAATGGAAAGGACAGCAGAGAAAAGTACACTACAAGAAATGTTTATGTTGAGTAAAACATCACTTGTGGTAAGAGCTGAAACCGAGGTTCTTCTCCTTGGTCTCTTTATTAGTTTAAGGCTAGTCTTCAAGAAATGAAGTATTTTAGATGATGTTTCCTTAACATAACATAATATTTACTGATAACTACTTAACTACCCCTATAATCTTCTTTCCCAGGTAAGGGCTGTATTAGCAACTTGTTGACCTAGACAGACCAGGCCACACTATCCCCATGTTTGCCAGAGTACTCAACTTCTCTGGGAAAATTCCCGGATTCTTACAGAACACCCGAGAACTATAATCCTCTCAGCAAGTCCTGAGTCTGTTTTGGGTCTTATCCAGTATGCTGCACCTGGTACAAATCCTGGGGTAGGCAACCTGAAATCATCAAAACTATATTTCCACCTCAACAACCTTAAATGAAGCAGTTGTTATGATTGCAGCTCATGGAATGGCCAAAGTGGTGTAAGGCCTTTAAAACAGAGACAAAAAGCAGGCCAGACTCCGTACTAGCCAGTCCAGTAAACCTGACCAAACATCTGCAGAGGCCTCACCATCCTACCACCTACAAGCCTGTTATCAACAGCAGAAGCTCTTTATTATCAAACCCAGATGTTCTCGTGTGTGTGTGGGGGTTGTTGTTCATTTAATATTTGTTTATTTATTTACTTATTTATATCCATTTATTTATTTATTTTTTGTCTATGTTCACTGTCTGCGGGGACACATGCAAGCAAGCATTTCATTGTACATTGTACTTGTACACATGACAACAAACAATTGAATTGTTTGTATTTTCCTTTATAAGAACAATATGTCACAGCAATAGAAGAAATACTCTGTGGCACCACCACCACTTATGAACAACCAACCAGTGACCCAGCTGAAACCACCTTTAAAAGAGTCAACACCATTCTGAATAAGCATCATCTAAACTCACAGAAGTATTACAGAATGAAATCCAATGACGCAAGCTGCCCTGAATTCTATGTCCTCCCAAAAATACGTACATAAAACCCCTCTAAAATTCAGACCAGTTGTCCGCCTAAAAGGTGGTCCAACTTATAGCTTATCTAAAGGACTTTTTCAAATGCTCAAATATTTAACATGATTCAGAATATTCTGTTAATAGCGCAGAGATGGCATTGCAACGTCTGAAAAATGCATTCATCACTGAGGATGAGATCATGGTCTAGTTCGTGTTGCTGTATACCATGATTTCAATTCATCTGGCCACAGAAACTCTACAAAGCAAGCTAAATAAAGACCCCACCACAAACGACACAATCAAAGCTGGCTACGAACAATATAATGCATCTAGTTTCACTTTACCAGAAAGCTTTCATTTTAATGGGAAATGCCACAGACAAAAAGAAGGCATGCCAATGGGATTTCCATTATCAGGGCTCTTAGCGGAACTAGTAATGCAGCAATTTGAAGGCGCAGCTCCAACTCGGTACAAACCGAACCCTAGGATACCCTACGTTGAAGACACATTCGTCATGTTAAAAGGTGACCAGTTAAATGATTTCCATAACCACATCATCACAATATCCCCTGCGATCCAATTTACAATGGAAAAAGAAATAAACCAACGCATCAATTTCTTGATGTCAATTGAAAGACATAATGACACCACCCTGATTACAGGTGTTTATCGTAAGGAATATTATACAGATAAAATATTACATTTTGCTAGCAATCACCCATCACATAAATAGAGCTGTGTTAATACTCTTCAGAAGAGTTTAGACCCACTGTAATACCAAGGAGACTAAAAAGAATGAAAGTCGCTATCTTTTCCAACTGTTTTTTCGGCTACCCAAAGACATTCATCAGAAAATGCTTACATAAGAGACACCAGAGACCCCAGCAATCAATCGACTCCGCCCTGGCCCGATCTGACCCATCCCACCTGACACACTTCCTTATCATCTTGGGATATCGGAAGGTACAATACATACATATTCTGTCCAGATCAGGCATCAAAGTAGCACACAAGCCTACAAACACTCTGCGCACAGTATTTTTTTTTTATGTTAAAAGGAAGACATCAGCAACAGAGACACCAAACGCAGTTTACAGTATACCATTTGATTCATGTCCTGCTGTATATGTGGGGCAGACATCAAAAACACTCACCACATGTATACAGGCAACATCGCAATGCGGACGGAAGAAAGGACCAAAGGTCTCTGATTTACACACATACAAGTTCAACAGAATGCACATTTCAATGGTACTCCATGCAAGTAAAAATCAAAGTTAGTATTAAAAGTGCCAGAGAACTGGCTGAAAAGTGGCTATCCAATGAAAACACCATTAACAGACATTTGGACATGAACCCAGCATATGCAGGCTTGAAAAGAAGAACATACAAATAAAAAAATAAACTTTGTGACCAAAACCCTCCAAACGCCACCTCATTAATATAAATAAATAAATAAAATATACTGTATATCATTGGCATCTCTCTATCTTGAAAGATAATGGTAGCTCCTTGAATAGTCATGAGTCCTGCTGCAGGCAGCATCTAGAGAGGCTCAATAACCCAATCCTGGCATGGCAGTCTCTCCTGCAGACAAAGACTGAATGTGAACCATACTTCTGGGTTTTCTATCTACACTTTCTGCATTGTCTTCTGTCCTCCAGGTGTTGATTGTACTTTTACCTGCCCCTCTTGACTCCTTCTCGAATAGTGTGTCAAAAGACTCCTCAGTCATCTGCAAGAACTTCACAGCTTATGGAGTCAATGACTGCAAGTTTCAGGTCACGTTTGCAGATGTCTGCATGGTGCATTGTTGGTCAACCCATTGGATGGTGTTTGATGGCCAGTTCATCATACATAACATCTTTTGGTATGAGGCCGTCTTTCATTTGGTGGACATGTCCTAGCCATCACTGGGAGCCAGCCCACTGGAACACTTCAACATTTATTACTTTGTAGCACCAAGTGATGCAGAGGATTCGCCTTAAGCAGCAAAGATGAAAGCTTTCCAGATGGTTCTCCTGCCTGGTGTAGGTTGTCCACGATTCACTGCCATACTGCAGGGTACTAAGAACACATGCCTGGCAAATCTTAGGTTTGGTTTTAGAGGTCAGATGAATGTTTTCCCACACTCTCATGCTTAATTTGGCTATTGCGCCAGCAGCCTTGGCTATTTGCTTGTCGATTTCCTTGTCAAGCAACAAATTGTTGGTAATTGTAGAGCCCAGTCAAGTGAAATTGTCAGTCACTTGAAGCACTACATTGTCAATGCTGATTGATGGTGGTACTGGGATGTCCTGACCCATGATGTTCGTTTTCTCGATGTTCACAGTCAAACTCCCTACAGGCATGGGGAAATGGATTCATTGGTTGTTGGAGGTCCTCTTCAGTGTACATGATCAGTGATGCATCATTGAAAAATAGCATTTCTCTATGGGGGACTGTGTGAACCTTGGTCCTGGGCCTTAGACACACCAAGTTAACCAGCTTTCCTTGTCTTCTAGTGTGTAGGTGAGCACCTTTTGCACAATGTCTGAATGCAAAGTTCATCAGGAATGAAAAGAAGATGCCAAACAAAGTTGCAAGGACAACCTTTTACTCCATTCTTGATCATGAATGGCCCTAAAGTAGATGCCCACACCCTGCATGTCAACAAGGAAAGAGATGGTAATGCTAAGCAACTGTGGGTGGCAGCCGATCTTCTTCAATAGCTGTAACAAATTTCTCCTGCTCACAAGGTTGAACTCCTTAGTGAGATCAATAAAGACAACGTATAAAGGCATCTGCAGTTCTAGCCATTTCTCTTGGAGCTGACGTAGACAGAAAATCATGTCAAGTTTGGATCTCTCTGCTCTGAATCTGCACCGTGATGCAGGGTAAATGCAATCAGTAAGAATGTGGAGTCAAGGCAGGACCACTCTGGCAAAATGTTTGTCCATAAGGGAATACCCACAGTAGCTGTTGCAATCTGATTGGTTACAGTTGATCTTATACAGAACGGCTATCTTGGTGTTAAGCTTATCTTGGGGCACCTTGCCTTTTCTACAACAGAGACAAAGGAGCTCATATAGTTATTCTAGTAGGGGTGACTTTCTGCATTTGATGATCTCAGGTGGTATGCTGTCCTCCTGTAGTGTTTTTCAACATGTTAGGGCAGCAATAGCTTTGCTGAGCTCTTCCACCATAGGTTCAGTATCCAGCTTTTTCAGAACAGGTAGGTCTTTAACACTGTCAAGAGCTTCTTGGGAGACAGAGTTTTCTATGGAATAACGGTCCAGGTAGTGTTTTGCCCATTCATTCATTTGCTTTGTTATTGATCACCTCCCGTCTTTAATTTCAGAGGCGCATAATTTTTTTGCTGGTTTGCCTGTAGCTTGCTTGATGCCCTCATATATCTTCCTAATGTTGCCAGTGCCTGATGTTTGCTGAATGTTATCTGACAATTTGAGCCAGTAGTTATTTGCAGACATGCAGTCTGTTGGGCCTTGCTGTGAGCTGCTTTTAGGTTTTTCTGGCTTTGAAGACTCCGGTCACGCTTACACCTTATCAGTGCACTGTGCTTTGTATTGATGACAGATGCAAGTAAAGGGATGCTGGCCTCAAACCAGACTACGCTTGCATGTTCTTCCTTCCCGTAAGTTGTAACTGCAACACTATGAATGGTATTTTGAATAGGGGTCCATCTATCTTCTACACTTTGTGTTTTGTCATTGAATAGGAGCTTCTCAAGGTGCTCAATGAACTTCTGGTGTTTGTCTGGGTAAGCAGTCTTGCTGATGTTGATTCTCAGCTGAGGTTTCATTTTAGAATGGTAGAGTTTCTTTGGTTTGAGCTTTACCTTTGAGACTGTCAGCGCTGTGCTAAGCTCTCATGATGCCGAAACTGTTTAGTGAGTCTTGTTTAGTTACCAAGTTCAGCTGATGCCAATGATTGAGCCTTGGATGTCTCCAGGAAGCTTTCTAACATGTCTTGTTCTGAAAGCAGGTTTTTTTTTACACACAGGTTGTGATGACAGCAGAGTTCTAAAAGCCTCTGGTCATTTTCATTCAAATTCCCTATGCTATGACCTAAGACATTTGGCCATGATTCACAATCTGCACCCACCCTAGTACTGAGGTCTCCAAGAAGGTAAATATGCTCTGATGTTGGGATTTTACAGATGACAATGTCTAGATATTTCATAAAACTGATCTTTGACTTGCCTTGGGAAACCCTACCAGGAGCTTCCGCTTTGACTTCTGTTGTAGCTTGCCTTGGGAAACCCTACCCGGGGTTTGTTCCTGCCTTGCAACCTTTACTGGCTGGGATTGGCTCCAGCAGACCCCTGTGACCCTGTGGTAGGATATAGCGGGTTGGAGGATGACTGACTGACATAATAATTCAATAATTGTTCCCAACAAACTTTCAGTAACTTATTGAATTTTGTAGATCTAGCCACCGGACATTGTCTGAGTCTAGATTAACTTAACAGTACAGCCTCCCTAGAAACAAGACTGCAACATACAACCTCATTAACCGATAAATACAACAACAAAATTCGCCACTGACCTTTGCCCCAAGGTACTCCACCTCCAGGTAAATTCTAAGCAACACAGTGCATTTATTATGGACAATCTATAAGGATTAATTTTTTGCGACACGTGTGTGTGTTTCCTAGAATGAAGTCAGCTGCCCTCAATGTTCCATTTGTGTGATACATCAGTTACATGTTTATTACACTTTTGAACCACATTAAAGCAGTGCCTCATAAAAAAAGATTCTGTTATTTTACTTTTTAACTCTTAAGATCACACACAGGTATGAGCGAATGTGGATCTGTGTGTGAATATGCCCTGGTGCTTCTGGTATTGCATTCAATGCTTTTGGAATAAGCTCTGGGACAAACCTTTCTAAAAGGTTTTGAGCTCTGACACCTCCATCACATTCTAGGGTTACTAGGACAGGCTCCAGGTTCCACAACCCCAAATTGGGCACAGTATATTAGAAAAAATGATATATGAATAAATGCCATGCAGGAAAAACACTGATAATATCTCTTAGATTATATAATGTTTATAGTTTCTTTTTCTGAAGAGTTAAAAATAATAAAAGTTTAGAGAGTATTCACTCTTGAAATGAACAGCGTAAACAAGCAGCTAAATTCACAACAGAACTGATTTAAATGTTTAAGAAAGGAATGTTTACAGTTAAAACTGCTGTAGGAAGGCACATGCCATGTACCCCAGCACGCCAAGTCATAAAGTGAGAAGGATGAGTTAGAAGGACCCTGTCATCATCTCCATCCATCACTAATGAAGGGAGTTTCCTCTTTCGAAGCTTTGTTTAAAGCTTATAGCCACAGATGAACAAACCAAATTATTTTTCTACAAAGCCAAGCATGAGGCTCATCTATTGAATATTTAGTAGAATTGGCAAAACAATTAAACACAGATGTGCCCAAACTAAACAAGGCTTTAGTTACCATGCATAGTTAATTGTGAAAAAATGATGCAAAAATGTTTTTACATGTTATTAATCTTTATATGAATTTTCAAAAAGTTAGTAGTGTAATCATAATAGAAAAGGAATATACATTTTATCACTTAAGAAATATTGTGAAGATGGATTTTTTTTAAGATAATTAACATAAGTTGTTTAATCCGATGTGTTTTCTATAGAAGTCATAATGTACCAAGTATATTCTTATCTGTCATTTTTATTTTATGTACACTATATGCATAGAATACCTTTGGAATCCATCCTTATTCTCATTACCAACCTTTTTCCATCACATGGTGAGAAATAGATTAGATTAGATAAACTTCATTAATCCCATGGGGAAATTCTGATGCATGCAGCAGCAGAAACATAAATAGAAAAAACAAGAATAAAGGCTTACAGGACAATCATTCAGTCCATAAGTAAATAAATATATAAAAATAAACATATACCAGCAGTACTAAGCTTGAGGCCACAACCAGCTCACGCCAGAACAATTTAGAGCCATCAATCCACCCAACATACACACCATCAGTGTCTGGGAGGAAACTGGACTAACCAAAGAAGCCCGAAGGTGACGTATGTGTTAGATGATTGTGAGCTGATGAAAAATCAAACTAGAAATCTCTGAAGCATAAACAATAACATCAACGTTCGTCCTGATTCATCCTATTACTGTATGTTTTAGTCTTCAGGCTAAGCATGTTTAGCTAAAAACTCGATCACACTCAGTTTGACAATATAGTTTCTGTCATTACGCGTATCTTAGGCCAATTTATGAAAGTCTGCTTAGCTGAATAAAGAGACGCTATATTACACAATGCATTGGTTGACTCTATGGTGTTTTGTAAAGAAATGTGTATCACATAAACTATTGAAAATGTTGCTGATATTTTTGCTTTGCAGAGTGTGAGAAAAACATTTTGATGACTTGCAGGTCACTACTTCACTTTGCTGGTTCTGTTTCTTATATTGTGTTTTTTAAATTGTACCTTAGAAAAGTGCAACATGTTAACTGCAAGGAACAATTATACCTGGATAAGGTGTCTGTTTTTTCCACCATTGCAAAGATTCTAAATTCAGTATTATACACAGAATACATAACATTTTTTCGAGAAAAAACTGGAAGGCATTCTTATTGAGGGGATGTGGAAATGTAGACCCTCCTTCTATATGTTTCCATGTACAATAGTTACATTAGGGTGCTGCATATAGTGAGCTGGTTCAGAGGCTTCTGAACATATACTGTATACATATACTAGGGAGCTCTGCTCCCTGCTCGCCAAACCCTTTGTTTGGTTAATCGGATATACAATTTTAAAAGCTTTTTTTTTCCTTTGGAATCATTGCTTTAACTGGTGCAGGACCACAGATTCTCATAGCGTATGGTCCATTATTGTGTAAATCCACGTTTTGTGCATTGAATGATGCGAAGGTGAAAAGACTTTGTTTTCCACTCTTTACCTTTTATTTCTGACCTCGATTTGTCCTGGTATTTTTTCCATTACACCTGGTTTTGATGATTAATTACATTTTGTTTACGTTAATGCAATCTTTACTATGTTTTTTATTGATACTGTAGCAACTGACGTAATAAAGTGTCACAAAAGTTCTACTTGAACAATCGCCGAATTCGTAACCCCAAAAACAATTTTCTAGCACCCTCTCCAACACCTCCTCCCACGGGTCTCGCCTCCCCCTTACTGCATCAATCAGTACCCCGCTATCAGTCTTCCATGCTATACTCCGCCCTCCCTCAATCGGACCTAACAGTCACTTTAAAACAAAAAAGGCTTCAACCTGGCTGGGACGCTACAATAATTTCGAATTTTACTGCTTTCATATTGTGTACCTTTCTCTGCATGTGTATCGCGCCATTGTTTGTTTGAGCCTTTCAAATTCCACTGCTTTCATAATCTGTTATCTGCCTTTTTTTCTCTCCAATGCTTTTGGGTCTCTTTTCTCCGTGCTGCTCTTTCTTCACTGCTGAGAGCATAGGATCTATGTGTGCTACGTGCTTTTACATGACTGAGTGTTTTGCTGGCTGTCCGTACTCTTATTTACTAAGAAGGGCGTATCTTGCAAGAATCTCATGTTCCACGTCCCCACGAGACGGCCCTGGGACAATCTCTGGGCACCAAGTCTCATGCGAGACGCTCCGTGGCAAGTCTTTTTTGTCTCGCAGGTAGAGAAATTCCGAGAAGATCACGTCTCATCGCCCTGCTTTTCCTTTCTAGGATTTTTTTATAATAGAGAGATATATGTGTATATATACACAAAAGGCTTTTGAGGAAATGAGCTTGTTATCTCTTCTGCCAGCTTCACGTCTCAGTTATACCAGTTACTTTGTCTTATTATTTGGTGGATTCTACCACATATGAACCTTAACCTTTTAGCCTTTCAGCACTCAGAATGCGTAATAATATTGCTTATCTATACAAAAAGCAACATAACTAATCCTTATGTGACAGTAGTTAATACATATCTAAGAAATACTCATCCATTCATAATAATAAATAATTCTTTGCATTTATATAGCGCTTTTCTCACTACTCAAAGCGCTCAGCAATTGCAGGTTAAGGGCCTTGCTCAAGTGCCCAACAGAGCAGAGTCCCTTTTTGGCATTTACGGGATTCGAACCGGCAACCTCCCGATTGCCAGTGCAGATCCCTAGTCTCAGAGCCACCACTCCATCTACCCATCCATTATTTAAAGTGCTCTTCTAGGTCAGTGTAAAGGGAACCAGTGTCTATCGTGTTAGTCTTGAGTACAGGGGTAAACAAGCCATGGATAGGGCAAAAAACCATTACAGGTTCCATTTAGATATACCTACACTAACTTAAACTGTCATTAACCTAACCTATATGTTTTTGGGGTGTGATGGAAAACCAGAGCACCTGAACAAAAACCTATGCAGGCACAGATAAACTTCACACAAAACAACCCTTGAGTTGGGATTTGAATGCAGGCTTGCTAGCTGTGTGGCTGCATCCACCATATTGCCTAATGTGAGGAGTATCTTTTACTAAAACATACAGTCAGAATACTCAATGTCTACATATTATTTCAATAATTCTACAGATAGAATTCAACAGAATACATGTCCTGTATAATCTCTGACATTTGGAAAAACAACACAGAAAATGGGGAGATCTAAAGCTGAACCTTTATAATGTAAAGGCAACACCTATAATCATTACAATAGGCTGCTTATTTAGTAATTGAAATCTGGTATCAAAAATGAATAATCAATATTTTAAAAATCTGTTTCAAAACAATTATAGCATACATACTATTACTACCAGTTAGACATACAAGACAAAAAACAAGGCAGAACAATTAGTCTTATTGTTAAATTAGAAACACTTAAATGTTATCATCCAGAGATGATGAAATAAGCATACTTGAGAAAAAAAATGTAGTTTATCTCAGCAGTGTAAACACAGAACAAAAGAACGGGAACACGATCCCAGTAATAAACCACGTGGAAATATTTTGAATTTTTTAATATGTCTACTTATTAAACAAACAGCTAAAATAAGTCTTGCCTCAGCATGTCTTTTGGCCAGCCTTTATATAAAAGGTAATGCTCAAGGGAAACATTGCATTTGAGAATGTTGTGAAGTGAAACCAAAATGATAACACAGTTGGGAAAATCCATCTGCATAGTTTTAGGAGATAGGATCTTACAGACTATTTGGATTCCTAAGTGATGCAGCACAGAGTGGCATTCACAGACAGATAGACATAATCACAAAGTGCATTTTTGTATGGTGCAGACCTGGTTGTTGGACCAAAGTGATATGAGTGACAAGCCAGCCTAATATTTATTTCTGGTGGAAGATAATATGTATTTGGTAATAGCAAATGCATATACTGTATGTGTTTTGAGATTTTAGAAACCATGCTTTAATATTAACAGCACATTTACATTTAAAATAGTACCTGCTTTATAGTTGTAGAATTTAAATAGTATGTGCAACTTTCAAGAGTCACACTAAACAGTAAGTTGAAAAAGCAGTAAGTTGTAACACCAAAGGACTTAGTCTCTCATTGGCTGGCCAAGATGACCAACAGTGCTGTCAGACTGCCCTCTAGTGCTTTTCTCACAACTTGCAATATGAATTAGTTAATATGGACATTTTTGTATATTTTAAGTACAGGTCACTTAAATGAGTTGACTGAGACTAGTGAACTGAAATATGGACTGGAAATATCAGTTCCTTTATCCTGAAGCTGTATAATTTATTTATTAAAAGCAGCTCATTGTATCTGAGGTATTAAATAAAAGATCCCATTTAAAGTTGATTTAGGTTTACTTCACTGATGGATTATCTTAAGCATCTACATAAACTTAAAGGTATGGTGAAACTAAAACTCATTTTCTACATATTATGAAATTCTAAAGTATATAGTGATAGCTGATATAAAATAACGCTGTGTTCCTCCATGAAATGGAATTTGCATTTCCAATCTGGGCATTTATACGTCCTTTTTCAGTTGTATCTAAGCTTTTAAAGGTCATAATAATATCATGTATACAAGTGTGTTTCAGTGATATTACAGCACATGGTGAGCATTTCTTCAAATAAATATTTATAAGATGATTGTTTTAAAGATCCAAAGGGAAAAATCAATACTATCAGGGAAACAGTGGAGGCTGACTGGCTTGGCCCATCACTTTATATCATAAGGGCCTGAATTACAGCTCGAGACCGGAGCCCTGTGTACTCACATGTTTGACACTTCATTATATCTACCATTGTTGGAAATTTGCCTACTGGTTAGCAAGAAATACTGTGTTGCTAGTATAGGAAAGGGTGTGGGCAATTAAAATCTTTTTTGGATTTGGCATGTAAATCATGATTATTTTAAAAGAATTTACAATCCCAACAGAGAAGTTCTAATTAATGTGTTTCTCTACATGTATGGATGCATCTAGAACTTTATGTTCAGTACAGGAAAAGGGATAAAACCTTGCTAAACTAAGTAGATGGCCAGAGTACGAACTACTGCAGTGAGTCCATTCTTTGCAGGATAAGATCATAACTTCATGCACATATTAATTTAGTTTATAGCATTTAATATCTTGTCATCTTGGATGATCTGACAGGCTAGACATGTGAATCTAAAGCTTAAATAATCACATACAGTAATTATGTGCAAATTATAATATTGTCAGTGTGGTTCAATAAAGGGAAACCTGTCAGAACAAATAGAATAATCCAAACAATAGCAGAAACATGTATACAACTTTTTAAAATCAAAATGCAAGAAAACCTCAGGGAATTTCAAATTCATTCTATTTTCAAGATCTACTGTAGGACATGGGAAGACAAAGCCTAACATAGCAGTAACAGGTTATGACAGGAATCAGTTGTGGGTGGGACAGCTGTCTGTTTCAGGGTGTACAGTCTCATCCTCAATATTAAGTACATTTAAAATTGCCAAATACCTTGACAGTCCATCTTCTTTTGTTCAAATGATATATTGAAGAAAGTAAAAAATTGTATTCTCTCCATTCATTCACCCCATTATTAAACTCTCTTACTTCAGTACGCGGTCCAGTGCAAACTGAGAATCGACTCTATATTGGGTGCAACCATTCCATGCACACATCTACACTCACTCACTCTATTTAGAGTACTATTTATATAGTCAACTTGATCAGTAAACAAGACTGCTTATTTTGTGAAACTAGGGATGTATCATGCATAGGACTTTATAATTCATAGCTTTTTTGAATGATCTAATGTGACAGGGAAGCTGGCCTAACTGTATGAAGCTTTTTAGTGCTGATATATAAGTGCAGTAGGCCTGTTAGCTCACTCAAGCCAAAATCAGACAGAGCCCTATTTCCATGTCTTAAAAAAAAAAATAGAATCCCAATTTCCCTCACGCGCACACTGGGCGGGACGTCTGTTTATTTTGTCTGTCGAGGTGATGGGAATAAAGCACTGACCACTGCCAATTTTTGTTGCACTGAAAAAATATTAATCTGGACAGCTGGAATCCAGGGAGCAGACTTAAACATCCCTGTAGCCAAGACACACAATGATACTCATACAAACCACATTTCCAGATAGTGAATAAAGTGTCTGTCTTATGCCAGCGTACAAATCTAGTTGAAAAGAAAAGCCTGCATAATATTATTGCTCAAGTTAATTACAGCACTATTGTATCGTGCTACACCGACTGTCAGAAAGTTCCTGACTACAGCAGAATGAAGGAAGGGATATTATCTTCTTTTTAAGGATCCTTAAAAAAATAGAAAAAAATGCAACACAGTCATTGAGTAGCAATAATAATAGATTGTGTTGGTAACTGTATCACTACTATTAATATAACTGACTTGAAAATAAAACTAAATACCTTAAAGGCCAAGATTTTCAAAGTGTGTGTGTTGCTGTCCTACATCTCATAAGCCTCTCAGGTGTCTCATTTTTCCGAAAATGTATAGTCCACACTGCAACTGCTATTCTTAATTCTCATGCAGAAAAGAAGCCAAGATTAACTTGTTTTTTTTTTTGCAATGGAAAATTTGCGCAAAATTACAGGAGAAAACAGGCAAAAAGTAATCAAATCACCAATAAATCTACTTATCCTTATCTCTTTGCTCTCTCCAAGATATACAAATGCAATGGTTTTCTTGGCATATTATAGTAAATAACTCTAATATGGTATGGTATTTTAAGTGAACTTTCAAGTGTGTTAATGAAAATTAGAACTTTTCTTTTATGGCTCTGTTCTGTAGTGGTTAAGGATGCCTTCTATGATAACTTCACATTTCATCCCATATTCCTCCTTCAGTTCAATGGCATTCCTCTTTGGTCATCTGGTGACTCTAAACTAGATTGGCAGTTGTGTGCTATGTTCAACTGCAGTGAACTGGCATCTGTTCCAGGGAGTAAGGACATTAGGTCATTGCCTTGCTGCCATCTCGCTCTTTGTAAATCTAATCAGGAAGGATTTAAAAATGGATGGGGTTTTGGGAATTATTCAACGAATAGAAACTCAAGAACAATAAAAATGCTTTACATCTTAATAAAATTAAAAGTAAATAGTGTAAGATTATGTTTTTATCAATCAACAAGAAAAAAAAAGATCTTCAGTGATGCAGTGGTTACTGCTCTTACCTCACAACTCCAGGGGCCTGGATTGAAATACCAGCCTTTTCAATGCTTCTGTGGATATTTTTGTTGATACAACTTTATCAAAACCAATAAAAGATAGGAACTAGAGCAATAGCACAATTTTTTAAAGCCCTGTAAAAAGGAAGTACTCCAATGTTAGGGTTAGTGTTAGTCCCAGAGGGAGGAAAATAAACACTGAAAGGACAGATCAAAAAAGGAGTATTGAACCTGATGTGGAAAGGATAGGCTTTGCCTCCAGTGATCCTATACATATGTGGGATATGAGCCAGAAGGGGCTAAGGAAAAGTTGCTGTTGGTGATGCTTAAAGCAACATAGAGGTGTTGCTTTCCTTTTGAGCAGGAATACCTCACTCAGGTGACAATGTAATTTACTGGGGATTTTTATAGAATGTAAATATGCATTTAGTAATTGTTTTGCTGTGTAGGATATCACTTGTCCAGGATATAAATGATTTGTTGTGCTTTTCGATCAATATGTTATATTTTACATATCATTATGGATACGTTTTTCAAAATTAACTTAACTAACACACAGAATATACCATAGTATGATACCATAGTATGTATTTTCCTTCAGGCATCATTCACGTGTGTTCAATAATGAAGATTTACTAAGCAAAATGACCTCACACAGTGAAACGTGCTTGGCTCTTGGTGGCTCATAAGAAGCAGGTTTTACTGTATTATAAAGGAATGAGGCAACAACGGGATTTAGCAGTGGAAGTATTGTAATACCCAGAGTGCCTGAATTCAAATCACTCAATCCCCTGCAGCTCTGTTTTCGGCTAATACAGCTCTAATCCGATAATCCCCACATGAAACAATGTCTCTGTAGATTTCACCGTTACATTTATCTTGTATCTCTCAAAATACACTATGTTTGCCTGAAAGTACCCATAAAAAATAGAAAAACCTAAATTCCTTACCTTGAAGCAGACTATAGAATATCCGATGGTTAGAACAAAAGTAAAGCCAGATTCTAAGAATACATGATACAATTTATCCTTATAATACTGACCAATTCAACCACCTATTGAAAAACCTCGATATGTTACTGGCCAAATTAATATTCTACAAAGGCGTTATATGAATCAGGAAAATATATTTCATTGGGCATGTGTCTTAACTTGCATGAGCCTATAGAAAGCATTCTCTGTAAAGTTGTAAAAATAGTACAATATACTGTATAATTTGAATTACTGTATAATTACAGCATGATACATCTAAAGAGTAGGTTGCTCTGGTTTATCACAAACGTGACTTCAAGTATAAGATAAACTAAGCAGGGGATGGGGGAAAATACAAAAACTTCAGACTGGTCCTCTTTATCTGTAACTTCCATCTCCATAGTTTCAATATACTGTTTAGCAAAACTTGATTATATAATACATTTTATGAATTAACAAGTTAACATATGAACAAAAAACAAACGTTTCATGATACCTTTGGTAGATTTTAGAGCAACAGAATTTGTGAAGCTGTTTAAATGATTCTTACTTGAGTTGCAAAATTTTGTTTCATTAATCCATCAGGCATTCATTTTGGAATCTGGAATTGCAAGGAGCCAGAACTTCTGCCAATAACCAGTCTCCCCACACCATCTCTAATGCATGAACAACTAATACCATACTCCTGCACACTAGGCCAATTTATAATTGCTAAAAATTCTACACTGCATTCTTTATTCAACTGGAATGGCCAGTGACAAATCCACCTCTGCCTATTGGTATGAGCTCTCCATAAGTGAAGACCAAATAAGGAAAAAATTGAAAAAGTTACACACAGGAAAACCTGTGGGTCCATGCAGAGTTGGTCCTCAAATTCTTAAGGCCTGTGTTGACCAACTTTGTAGTATCCTCTTTCACTTATTCAGTCTGTACTTGAGGCTCTAAAAAGTGTCACTTCTGTAGAAAACATCCTGCATTGTTCCTGCTGAAAAGGAGGCAAGTGCCTTTTCACCTGATGACTACAGACCACTGGCACTTGTATCTCACATCATGAAGACCTTTGAGAGCCTGGTCTTGGACTAACTGAGTACTCTTGTGGTAGACCACCTTCAATACCATCCTGCCATACCTGTTAAAGGGGTACACTCAGAGATATACAGGTGGATGAGCCTGTGGTGTCTTGGATAATAGACTATCTGACAGGCAGACTGCAGTATGTGAGACTCGTAAGCAAAATGGCAACATCACAAGCGACAGTCCTGTCTCCTATTATCTTTTCTCTGCACGTCTTTGACTATAAATATAACACTAGGTTATAGTGCATGCAGAAAGTCTAAAGTGATTTTGCCCTTATGGGTTGTATTGATGAGTGAGATGAGACAGAGTACAGGAGTCAGGTGGAGGGCGTTGTTTCTTGGTGCAGAAAGAATTGTCTGCAACTTAACGTTAGCAAAACCAAGGAACTGGTTATTAACTTTTGGCGTACTAAACAGTCTCTATGTCCAGTTAATATTCAGTGAGTGAATGTAGAGGTGGTGTACTACTACAAGTACTTGGAGGTCCACGTCAATGACAGGTTGGACTGGTCTTGTGACTCAGAGGAATCATACAGGTTTCTTAGGAAACTACGTTCTTATAATATGGGTAGCGATATTATAAACACCTTCCATAGTGCGTGAATCCCTTTGTATCTATCTATCTGTCTGTTTGTCTATCTATCTATCGAGCTTCTGTAAAAAAAACTCATTTCGCCCAGCTGCATCGAGCACAAGGCATGCATTAATAATTTCTAAAAATCCTAAATTGTATTCTTTATGATGTGAAAACAAAACCCACAAATACAATGAGAACATACAGAATCAATACAGACATTGTTTGACCAGGCACTTAAACATAAGAAACTGAGGTTGTTTTGTATATTTTGGTGCTTACACCAATCAAATGAATGGTGAAATGAACAACAGAAAAAATACATAAAATATATTTCAAAAACAAGATGTTACTATATAGAACAAAAATTCACATTGTTATTTAACTTTAAACTGCAGAAACATAGTAACAAAACTGAAAGTTGACTAGGTCTTTGCATATATCCATTTTCCAACTCACTTATTCAATGAACATTTACAAGGTAAGACATTGAATTAGATGAGACATAAGTCCAGTGTAAAGGATAACACACACAAAAAGGTCAGTCACACTACACCATCTTTCTAATGACTTTTGATCACATACTTCATTTACAAAATATTGGCAAGTCAGGGGCATTCAGAGTGAACTCCCGTGACCACTAGTCTTGTGGTTTGACATCCCCACAGACTTAGTCAGAATGGTCTGTTATTTCCTTCAACAACATTAAATCAAAGTTTTATTTTTTTTCTTAAGTCATAGGGATGGACTGTGTGTGTGTGTGAAAGCTGACAACCAATGATTTCTCATCCAGAAGTACAATGCATACAATGCAGCCGCAAGGAATAAGGAACTCAGGTATTTTGGGACAATCAAACAGTAGACAGTCTTGTCTGTCCAACATTTTGTTTTTATCTTACCATGACAGAATAGAAACAAATCTAAAATTCTGGCTGAACTTGCCATACCTGGAAAGTCTTCATATAGATAGTAGCACTATCAAGCAGAACGTTAATTGGCTGTCAGCATGTGGTGAGCTTGAAATACTTTGAACATTTAAAACTGTGCTGGAGAGAGTATACTTTTTCATGCTCTATGCTTTCTAGATATGTAATCAGACATCCTCAAGATCCAACAACTGCAGTTGTTAAGTTTGAAATGCTCTCCGACTAGAAGTTGTGATTTGAGTCAATTCCTGAAAAAAATTGCAAAAATCTATTAGTTATAATCGTGGTAAAATAACTGGTTTCTAGAAAATTTTATAATTTAGCATAAAATTATATGCTTCACATTTTAAATGATAACATTTCAGGGAATTATTACAGGCTCTCTTCAAAATAGATCATTTGAACAACTGGTTTCAGACTTCATTGATATGCAGATGTCTGTCAAATCTCTTTACCTTACTTGTTGCCATCATTAACATAGAAAACAGCGGATGTTTGAGAACTTTCAGCAGTTTAATTGTCTCATATAGTAGTAAAAGAAAATGCAGGTGGCAACTACTTTTTGACAACAATGTATGAGATTTATGCGTGTTTGCTGACCACTTGTATTGAAGAAAGCAAGTGGCTATTGAAATGAAAGAAATAAGATACAGGAATAAAACCCCCCCACCCCCCACCCCCCTTTACCTCTACCCCCATTTCTGACTTTCAAAGATCCATTTTGGCAGAGAGTAGAACTGTACACCGTGAGAGATTAAGATATAGAAACTTAAGGCAGGATATAAAGCACAGTTGGAAAGGCCTGATTTGAAAGCAGATGGGTGGATGTGTAGAGATTCCTCAATTACAAAACTATTGGTATAGTTTTAAAGGCAGTACTGGAGAGAAAATGACAGGAGAAGTGGACAGGTGGATTAAAAGGCAAAGACTTGAAGATTAAAGAAATAGATTAGTAATGAGGTGTAAAACCTAAAGAATGACGAGAGAAGACTTGGTTTAATCCCTAAGAAATGTCCAAGAGCATATAAGAATGAAGAAAGGGATTTTTTGGGCAACTATAACCATACTTGCTAAGCTAAGCCTTATGAGCTAGTTGTTACTGCTGAACTTAAGATTAACATTATTTTTAAAACTACTAGGGGGCGTTGCACCCTGCTCGCTTCGCTTGGCAAAAAAATAGTAAAACGATGATTTGAAAGTAAATTAGGTTTTCTGTCGTGTTAGAGTTATTCATTGTGTTATATGCTTTTGTTCTGTTGGGCTTTGAAATTAACATACAAATACTTGTTAAAACTTACACTTGTACTGAAAAACTTTAGTAAAAACAATTTTCATCAATATCGCACTGAATTTTGATTCTGTGTTTGGACTAACGGGAAACTTAACACTTTAATACTGATTTCCTTTGTTGTCCAATGTTATCCGCAGAAGACGTACTACATTACCTTTCTTGGATACATCCTTCTTTCTACAGTAATTCGTGTGGTGGAAGACTGGACAGTGTTAACTGTTGTAGATATTCTTCGAGATATTGTAAGTTGATGTTTTCATCTTCAGCATGATCACCACTAACTGTTTCAGCATAGTCTGTTGATATGCACTTAATCAATTTGGCGTGTAACTGATCGTCATTTTTGGCATTAATTCATTTGACTTCATTGTTTCTCGGTGCTAGGATTGCCTGTGTACTCATTTTTTCTGTTTATAACAGTACTGAGTGTGTGGTTGAATATGGTTGAGAGGAGGGCGTAACTTGAAAAAAATCTCATGGACAAAGTCTCATCTTGCAGGACTTGAAAAAATCTCTTGAAAAAAGTCTTGTCGCGTCCCAGGATTTTTTTATATAAGAGAGATGAGACTAATAACTTATTTTCATATTGACTAGCTACTTTATTAAATATCTAACTGTGGGTTAGATTCCTGTATGCTCTTCTAAATTAGTTGGGGCATGAACTTGGCAAAGTGCAAAGAGTATATAATCTACCCTATGTTAAATTAAATGTGTCTTGTGTTATAGCAGATTAGCTGGTGGTAGATCGGTAGATCTCTCCTATAAATAGCTTGTTCCATCTCTAATCAAAGATAATTAATTGGATTCAAATCTGGAAACTACAGTGACTACACCATTATGTTATTTGCACATCATATTCTTGGAACTGTTCTTAGACTGTACTAGCCTTGAGCATTACCCTGAAGAAAAGGCAAAAACCAAATGAGTACACTCATGACATGAAGAAATGCATCTGGCTGGCAAAAACATTAAGATATTTTGGCGAACACATTTTTCTATTCATATGAAGAAGCCAAATATGTCCTCTGAAAACACTTCTGAACCCATATTGTCAAAAGCAGCTTTACTGTTGATACTCAACAAAATAGATTTATTGATCAACGGACTTTGATCATACTCTCATCCTTCCAGAATCCAGAATGCATCAGACTTTTTCTTAAATTCAATAATAGTCAGGGACTGTGCTTAAATTAATCTACTGCAACAATACCTTCTCATTTACCAACAAGCAAGAGTGGAACTTGTCCTCGTTGTCAGTCAGTATATCTCATCCATGACAAAGTACATTTACAGCGTGATGAAAAACTATTTGCCCTATCCATGGATTTTCTGTTATTGGAAATTTACAACAGTGAATGTTTTTAGGTATCCAACCAAAATGTAATATTTGGTAAAGGGCATCTAAATTTGACTATCATAGGAAATCAGCAAAGGCACAAATACTTTTTCACTCCACTATATATATATACATATTCCGATAAGCCTCTTTTTGTATTCATCCATCTTAGAAATTAACTGAATGACATTCACTTTCCATTGACACTGGATGTGTTGCGAGAGACCCCACTGGCCGCTTTTATCAGTGCTACACTTCTTACAACAGGACTGCCGCTGACTGGACGCATTATAGGTGATGGCCTATTCTCACTACACCGTGGACCTTTGTGCATGAAAACTCCAAATTATTCTGGGATACTCATGTCAGGGAGTCAGGTGTCCACTTTAATGTAATGTTCTGATCCAATTAAATCTTCACTATCTCTGTATTTTTACATACCTGGTTGTTGCCTTTAAAATAGTGCATATGAATAAGTCACTGTCTGGCAATAAGACAAGTGGAAAAGTGAAGTGGCTGATTAGTTTAACCGTTGTGTAAGAGTAAATTTAATCTGCAGTGCAGAGCCCAGATAATACTGATATTACTACAAGGGATGTTCAAAAAGTTTCTGCACTTTTATATTTTCGTTGGAAATAGTGAAGGCGGCAGGAGTAATAATAATTGGTTGTGTCTGAGAGTGTCATGTGACTAGTTCTGTCTGGCAAGTATGGAGATAAAATTGTCTCTCATAGAGTCGTCTATGAGTGGATTGAAATGCTCGAAAATGGTCGTACTGGTGTGATGGGTGCAGAGCCATTTTTGAACATTTCAATCCAGTCATGGACGTCTCTACGAGAGAGAAATTTGTCCCCATACTGAGCACACATTACAGAGATGAATTTTTGCTCCCGGCACACCTTCTGCCCACAAAAAGTGTATGACAGAACACTGTTCCTCTTTGGTGCAATTTATAACTTTCACAGCCATCTTCGCCACAGGGTGAAAACTCTTATACTGAACTGTAAGGGCAGCCGGAAACTTTTTGAACATCCCTCGTATTAACACGTGCATTTTCAGAATTGCACTCTCCACAGACAGTAGTGAACAGCCTTAGTGTGGAGATACTAAACAAATCCTTGGTTCAAAATGTAAAAAAAACAGTGCAAATGTAAACTAATGCATGTTTTATTACTTTTTAGTAAAGAAATTTATAAACATCAATAATTGCGGTGATAAACATAAATCCAAACAAATTTTTCCATTTTCTTTCTTCACCTGGAATGACTTTGAAACCAAATACACAGACCATGAAAAAAAATCTGCAAAATTAGTTAAAAATTATACTTTAAGAATTCATGACCAGTTAATAGGTTATGACTCTTGTCCGGGACAAACTTTGTGGGGTGTTGTCTGGATTAGCTTTTCTCTGGATATTCTGTTGTTCTTGTGTGTTAACAAGAACACAGGAACATAGCTGAAAACTTAAGAGCAGATCTTGTACAAATGTCAAAATATTTTTTTCTCACAAAGAACCATAGACACATGGAACAGATTAAAAAGTAACATGATGGGAGTAGAAATTTAAGGACCTTTAAATCTCAGGTTAATTTTGTTTTGGACAATCTAGGTGAATAGGACAGACAAGCTGAACTGTCTCTTTTCATTAGTTGTTCTAATGTTTGGTTAATTGGTGACTTTATATTTGCTTTGTATGATCATGTCTGGGTGTGTCTAAGTAGTGGACTGGAAACTCCTTCTAGGTGGATCTCTGCCATGTATTTGAACAAGTTGCTCAGATTTATGGATTGATGGTATTATTCTTATATTATTCTAGCACAGCCTGAAAAACAAAATGAATCTGATTGAGCAACAAAAAACTATGAAAATAAGAAATATCCAATTTCTAGACTAAAACCTTCCACTCAGGTGTGTAAGAAATCCTCAATTCAGTACCAATCAGAAGAAACCATACTAAATAAGACACTATATACCATCCGTAATACCATACCTAACTCCCAAGCAAATATTTGGGGTAAGAAGTAAAACTTGGGTAATTCTTCAATGATAACAGTTTGGTTATACATGTATTAATTGAAATAAATATTCTTTAAAATGACTACCTAGTGGACAAACAGGAGACATTTATATTCCAATTATAATTTCAAACACATCATTCATGTGAGCAGGGGCAAGCAAATATTAACAGCAAAATACTCTGATAAAGGTAATCGAATCAAACAGTTTAAACTGAAACTACAGTAACTGAGGTAAAATGACTTAAGCTTATTTGAACCAGCCCTCAGTAGTTTAAAAATAAATAAATAAATAAATAAAAAGAACAAAACAAAAAAAACAGCAATGACACTAAAGTAAATACTATGTTAACAAAAAATGGCAGTACAAATATGCAAAATACACAATACCAATGACAATGCACATGAAAGAACAAGACATCATAAAAGATAGTATAATACTAAATCCTGTGTAAAATGAATGTATTCTATGCTTATTATCCTGGGAACACCCTACTTTATTACTTTTACAAAAAATGTCAGCAGAGCTAACTAACATACCACTATTGGACAAACTGTATTAGATATACTTTTTAATAAAGAGTTACAGTTATGCAAGTTCTTAATACATGTACTGTACTGCTGCCTCAGTACTCTGGGGAACAGAATCTGATTTCTGGGCAAGTCACTGTGGAATGTGCATAGTCTTCCCATATAAGAGTGGATTTTCTTTGGGTACATCCTCCCACATTCCAAAGATGTGCCCATTGGGTTGTGCCCTGTACCAAACTCTACTGAAATAAAGCCATGTTTCCCTGTAACCCTGACTAAAAAAGGGAGCCACAGAAGTGAATGGACTTTCTTCAGTTTGACAACTTTACAGCACCAAGTCCATGTAAAAATAACTTCACAGAAAACAGTAAATGACATTCCAAATAACAAAGAAACACAATGCAATGCATAAGTACAAACACAAATGACCATACATATTTTTAATTACATCTGCTCCGATTTTTAAATACCAATATCCACAATCATAAGCAAAACAGTACAATCAAGTCAAACGTTGTAGCTGTTTTAATAGCTAAAGATTTTAGCTTTATGCTGCTTATTTTTTAAATTAATAAAGCAAAACAATAAATAAATAACACTCTGAATCAATTTCACACCATAGGTGGAAACACAGATATACAGCATTTTACAGGAATACAGATACAGTAATATATAGAGAGAAACAAATGCAAGGCAGATCATGCCAAAGACAGAAGCAAATTTGGAAATGAAGGTGGGCAGGTATGCAGCATATAAGAGGATAATATAGATTATTAATATTTAATCTAAACCTACAGAATGAATAAAATCTGTGTTTTAAGAATGGGCTTCAAAATGACAGTAAATCAAGTAGAAAAATATGAGATGCAGCTAATCTGCAAATATTCTTCACATATTGTAAATAACTGCACATCATTAGACTGAGGCAAGACAAGAGAGGAAAAAGTGCTTAAGATATTCACAACAATTGTTTCTTCCAGGTCTGTAGCCTGCCTGGCTCAAGCAAAGGATTAAAGAAATTTCTTCATCCTGCTAATTCGTTATCCATTTTGTCTTAAGTTACTTATGAGTACTTAAAACAGATTAAAACTGATGTAAAGAAAAAAGTTCACGGACAGGATCATTATTTAGAACTTGCCTATTGTGAATCTTGGTGTAGTTGAAAAGCCTGGAGGCTGTCAGGAGGGGTGAGGGGGGAAGAATTGCTAAAGGGTATACCACCCACAGTGACAAGGGCCCAAGCTGCTCTCATAGGAAACAGTTGTGTTTCAGGCCTCACACAGAGATCAGGGGCCACCCAGCCGCCTGTGGAATCTGTTTATTTTTATCCTTTGGGGAAAATTGTTCTTTGCGAGACATCTATTAGCAGCTTTGATTTGTCATGTGTCAGCTCTTTTCTCTCAAACTCGTATGCACACACCATAATTGATTGTGTTGAGTAACACAATTTTGAATTAAAAATACAGTAGAAAAACAAAAATTGTTTCAAAATGCAGCAGACCCCACACATGCTAAAATCAATAACTTCATTGGCTGCATCAAGAAGATATGGAGGCTTTTAGAGATTTTATATATACACACACACATATGCTTTAGTACTTGTAGTAATAACATCAGGAAAAAAGAATTTTGTGAGGAATATGGCATAAAGAATCTGAAAAGATATAAAAAGGTGTACAAAAACTAAAATTATGTTAATTCATAATGGAACAGTTTACATTCTAATGAGGCAGCCATGTCATACCCCCTCTATAAAGAGACTAAGAAAATATGCACTCATCATATGTACTTGCTTACTAGATTCCTTTGTGACTCTAAATTGGACCTAGGTAATTGACAGATAGTGTAGCACACACACTAACACATTCAGATTTGAATAAGAAATTTGACAAATGAAAGGAGACCATTTAGTCCCTCAAGCCCTTTTGTTTAGCTAATAGCTAAACTTTTCTAATATCTCATCCAGATTCTTCTTAAATGCTGTCAAGGTTTCTACTTCAACTAGAAGCAACTACTTTATGTCTTGGTAGTTTGTTCCAGAGTCCTACAGCTCTTTGCGTAAAGAAGTGTTTCCTGGCTTCAGTTTTAAATGCACTTTCCCTTAATTTTCACTGGTGTCCTCGAGTATGTGATTCACCTTTAAGCCGAAAGAATGTTTCTGATTCTAGTTTATCAATGCCTTTGAGGATTTTAAACACCTGGATTCGATACCCCCCCATCCCCCCTAAGTCTTCCTCTGCTCGAGACTTAACAGGTTTAATTCTCCGAGTCTGACAGAGTAGGACATGGCCTTAAATCCTGGTATGCATTTAGTTGCTCTCATCTGCACAGCATCAAGTTGCTGCTATGTCATGTACAGTGGTGCCCAATAAATGCACACAATACTCCAGGGACCTCATGTATAAACGGTGCATACGCAACACTTTTGTGTGAGATGTTGCTCTTGGAGGATATTTTGGTACCATTGTTTATTCATGGCTTGGGACTAGGGCACCACCAGTGCAGAGCTTGCTCAGGAATGGCAGCAGGTAGGTGTGGGTGCATCTGCACGCACAGTGAGGCAAAGACTTTTGGAGGATGGCCTGGTGTCAAGAAGGGCAGCAAAGAAACCACCTCTCTCCAAGACAAACATCAGGGACAGACTGAAATTCTGAAAAAGGTACAGGGACTGGACTGCTAAGGACTGGGATAAAGTCATTTTCTCTGATGAATCCCCTTTCCGATTGTTTGGGGCATCCAGAAAAAAGACTGTCCTGAGAAGAAAAGGTGAGCGCTACCATCAGTCCCGTGTCATGCCAATAGTAAAGCATTCTGAGACCATTCATGTGTGGGGTTGCCTCTCAGCCAAGGGAGTGGTCTCACTCACAAATTTACCTAAGAACACAGCCATGAATAAAGAATGATATCAAATCATCCTCCAAGAGCAACTTCTTCCAACTATCCACGAACAGTCTGGTGATGAACAATGCCTTTTCCACCATGATGGAGCACTGTGCCATAAGGCAAAAGTGAAAACTAAGTAGCACGGGGAACAAAACATCAAAATTTTGGGACCATGGCCAGGAAACTCCCCAGACCTTAATCCCATTGACAAACAAAATCCCATAAATTCTGACAAACTCCGAACATTGATTATACAAGAAAGGCTGCCATCAGTCAGTATTTGGCCCAGAAGTTGATTAACAGCATGCCACAGAGAATTGCAGAGGTCTTGAAAAAGAAGGGCCAACAACTCTCTGCATAAACTTAATGTAATTAAAGTCAATGAAAGCCTTTGAAACTTATGAAATGCTTGTAACTATACTTCAGTATACCATAGAAACATCTGACAAAAAAATCTAAAAACACTGAAGCAGCAAAATTTGTGAACACCAATACTTGTGTCATTCTGAAATTTTATGGCCATGACTGTATTTTAACCCACTGTATCTGAATGTGGTATCACAGCTCTACAGCAGCTGATCGGAAAGCTCTACGGCAGGTTGTGTCGAGAGCGCAGAGAATTATCGGGATACAGCTTCTAGCCCTGGAGAACATTTATAGCACACGCTGCCTCAGCCATGCACACAGTCTACTTCAACTTCTCCCATTTGGCAAATGCTTTAGAGCCTTTTCTGCATGGACATTCAGGTTCAGAAACAGTTTAATCCCAAGAGCTATAAATGCACTCGATCAGTCCATCAAGTGCTCCTGGCAGAATTGTTTGTACTTATAAGTACGATTACGTCACTGAAAACTTGCATTAGAGTTGTAATATTGCACAACCTGAGCCACTTTATGAACCATTTAAACTATCTGCACTATATGTACATGTATATTGTACTTATGTCTTCATATTGTGTATTTTTCATTCTTTTCATTGTATTATCATCATTGTTATTTTATCATTTTATAGGAAACTAGCAAAATACCTGTGCTTCGCAGCGGAGAAGTAGTGTGTTAAAGAAGTAATGAAAAAGAAAAGGAAACATTTTAATAATAACGTAACATGATTGACAATGTAATTGTTTTGTCATTGTCATGAGTGTTGCTGGCATATATACAGTATATATTATACACACACACATACACACGCATATAAACATATATATACAAATACACACACATATATATATATATAGATAGATATACATATATATATATACATATACACACATAAATATATATGTATATGTGTATATATATATATATATATATATATGCATATATATACATATACATATACACATATACATATATAGCAAAATACCCGCGCTTTGCAGCGGAGAAGTAGTATGTTAAAGAAGTAATGAAAAAGAAAAGGAAACATTTTGAAAATAACGTTACATGATTGACAATGTAATTGTTTTGTCATTGTCATGAGTGTTGCTAGCATATATACAGTATATATTATACACACACACACATACATATATATATATATTACACATATACATATATATGCATATATATACATATACATGTATATGTGTATATATATATAAATATATATGCATATACATATCTACATATATATACAGATATACAGTATATACATATCTATATATATATATTTCCTATATATATAGCAAAATACCCGCGCTTCGCAGCGGAGAAGTAGTGTGTTAAAGAAGTAATAAAAACTGCACTGATACGAAATAGCCTGCCCATTTAATTATTTAGGAATGGATAAATAAATTAAGATTTTGTACAAATAATGTTTTTCATTTTTCTTCCTTGATGGATTCTGGCACCCCCTGCAACAGTTGCTCGCACCCCAAAGAGTGTATATATATATATATATATATATATATATATATATATATATATA
>JANRMT010062856.1:107396315-107439857 GCA_026402145.1 Polypterus bichir lapradei
AAAAAAAAGTTAGCATTTACTCCCCCGGGTGGAATTGAAGAGTCGCATAGTGTGGGGGAGGAACGATCTCCTCAGTCTGTCAGTGGAGCAGGACAGTGACAAAAGTCTGTCACTGAAGCTACTCCTCTGCCTGGAGATGACACTGTTCAGTGGATGCAGTGGATTATTCATGATTGACAGGAGTTTGCTTAATGCCCGTCGCTCTGCCACAGATGTTAAACTGTCCAACTTTACTCCTACAATAGAGCCTGCCTTCTTAACAAGTTTGTCCAGGCGTGAGGCGTCTTTCATCTTTATGCTGCCACCCCAGCACACCACCGCGTAGAAGAGGGCACTCGCCACAACCGTCTGGTAGAACATCTGCAGCATCTTACTGCAGATGTTGAACGATGCCAACCTTCTCAGAAAGTATAGTCTGCTCTGACCTTTCTTACATAGAGCATCAGTATTGGCAGTCCAGTCCAATTTGTCATCCAGCTGCACTCCCAGGTATTTATAGGTCTGCACCCTCTGCACACAGTCACCTCTGATGATCACAGGGTCCATGAGGGGCCTGGGCCTCCTAAAATCCACCACCAGCTCCTTGGTTTTGCTGGTGTTAAGATGTAAGTGGTTTGAGTCGCACCATTTAACAAATTCTTTGATTAGCTTCCTGTACTCCACCTCCTGGCCACTCCTGATGCAGCCCACAATAGCAGTGTCATCAGCGAACTTTTGCACGTGACAGGACTCCGAGTCATATTGGAAGTCTGATGTATATAGATTGAACAGGACCGGAGAAAGTACAGTCCCCTGCGGCGCCCCTGTATTGCTGAACACAATGTCAGACCTGCAGTTCCCAAGACGCACATATTGAGGTCTGTCTGTAAGATAGTCCACAATCCATGCCACCAGGTGTGAGTCTACTCCCATCTCAGTCAGTTATATATATATATATATATATATATATATATATATATATATATGTGTGTGTGTGTGTGTGTGTGTGTGTGTGTGTGTATATGTATATATATGTTTAAATGTGTGTATGTATATGTATGTGTGTATATGTAGATATGTATATGTATATATATGTGGATGTATGTGTATATATGTATATATATATGTACGTATATATGTATGTATATATGTGTGTGTGTATATATATATGTGTATATGTATATATGTATGGATATGTATATATATATGTTTATGTGTGTGTGTGTGTGTATATATATATATTGCATAAATTTTTCTTCACCATAAAAATGTAAAGAGTAAATTCGCCTTACATTCCAACCAAAGATATTTGTGTCGACTAAATAGAACTTGAAAAGATATATTTTTTCGAATGTGATCACGCAATTCAGATCGAGTTGACGCGCACTACATCGAGCTCGCGTGCTATTGTGGTTTCGCCTGCGTGCCTCAATAAGTCACCCTCCCCTTGCTCTTACTTTTTTACAATTCATCTAATGATTACACTGAGTATGGCTTTACCAAAACAATCATTGATGGCAAATAAAGTATCTGTTATTCATAAAGCTTCAATTGGTGGTCTGTCTTTCTGCGTTAACCGCATATTTTTTCATACGTCTCAAACCAAGGGGATGCGAGGGTAAAATGAAACGGGAAGCGTTGATATATATGTATGTTTGTGTATATATATGTATGTATATATATATTGAAATAGTTTAACTGCGAAATAATGCAAAGAGTACGCGACACATGTTTAGCCCTAATTTTGGGGTCATCAGGCGTACATACTCAGTGCACCCCCTCTCGGGAATCGAACCTCGGACGTTGCCGCTAGAGGCGAAGCCTCTTCCATTGCACCACGGCGTGTGGTTTGTCTATTTGAGAGTATGTAGATCGGGGTATATATATATACTCGCACTTCGCAGCGGAGAAGTAGTGTGTTAAAGAAGTTATGAAAAAGAAAAGGGAACATTTTAAAAATAACGTAACACGATTGTCAATATACAGTAATTGTTTTGTGAGTGTTATGAGTGTTGCTGTCATCAAGGATTTGATTATCATTATTTCTTTCAATCAGGTTCGTATTTGTAGGATGTGTTGTGTTCAAGTCACATTCCGTGTTTGTCAATCGTTGTAAAGATAACAGGTTTCATTCATCGATTCGTTTCTTACTGCATCAATAAACAGCTCGTCTTCCTCTTTATGTGAGATGTGACACACTGCATGCACGGGGTTTTTTTACACTGTCTTCCTTTAGCGGGACATTGACTTTTTCCACCGTGTGCTTTGTTTCCGCAGTAGTTACACTAATGAATATGCTTGTATGTGTCAGACACTTCATATTTTTTTGCTGCCTTCTCAATTGTGTAATTCGGTTTTTGTTCAGCACTCTTTGGAACTGTTGCTTTTTGTCTGTGCACTGCGTCAGTTCACGTGAGCTGCTCGGTGTACATGCATCGAAGGTTCCCAGCTGTGCTGGTGCCATCTTCTGCGATGTCCACGGCTGTATTTAATGTTAGCTAAGACCCGGCACTTAAAAGTTTCTCTCGCAGTTTCGCTGAGTTTGTGCCAAACACCACCCTGACCATCTCATCTTCGTCTGCATAAGCACAGTCCTTCACAAGTGAATATTTAGCGGCAGTGTTTCTATTGGGTTGCTGCTGACGGACAGCCTTATATGGGCAGGCACTAAATTACGTGGGAGGCGTAACTCCGCCTCCCACGGCCATCGAGCAGACGTCTATTATAGTATATGGACGAAAAAATAGGTTCCAGTTATGACCATTACGTGTAGAATTTTGAAATGAAACCTGCCCAACTTTTGTAAGTAAGCTGTAAGGAATGAGCCTGCCAAATTTCAGCCTTCTACCTACACGGGAAGTTGGAGAATTAGTGATGAGTCAGTGAGTGAGTGAGTCAGTGAGGGCTTTGCCTTTTATTAGTATAGATAAGTTTATGGAGGATTTGCTATTGAATTTTATTGTACCATACAATAACAATAAATGAATTCAATTCAGTTCAATAGAAGAGAACGCATATTTACAGATGATGACTGACTTACAAGTTTATTTAGATTTCCAAGGGCTATCCTCTTGGAGCTCTGTGCTGTTAGAATCTTAGAATATATACTTGATATCATTTTTAAGGTAAAATGCATTAAAACATGTATATTACATTATACAGATACATTTTTAACTTCATTTAAATAATGTATACTGCTAATGATTAAACATGTGTGGACATGGTGGCGCAACGGTAGTGATGAGCTTGTGCCCAGTCCAGGAACTGTTGCTGCCTCTTGCTGTATGCCTACTGGAACCCTGGATGGATAGATGGATGGAATAAATAAAATATGTGCTACAAAGATTTTTCTATGTTCCTTAAAAGTTTTTAAGAATCTGCGTTCTAAGCTTACAGATGGTTTTATTACAGAGCATATTGTGTGGCGATTGGTTACACGAAGAAAAGGACAGGAATTGAGGGTTGGTACAATTGACAAAGACAGTACTGCTGCAATAAATTATTTCATCGTGGGCCATGCATGTTGCTCATTGCTACCATTGCGCCACCGTGCCCCCATGTTTAATACATGCTTTAATGTATTTCATCATGAAAATTATATCAAGTACAGTGGAACCTCGGGTCACGACCGTAATTCGTTCCAAAACTCTGGTCACAACCCGTTTTGGTCGTGACCCAAACTAATTTCCCCCAAAGGACTGTATGTAAATACAATTAATCCGTTCCAGACCATACAAACTGTATGTAAGTATATTTTTTAAAGATTTTTAAGCACACAAATAGTTAATTATACCATAGAATGCACAGTGTAATAGTAAAATAAATGTAAAAACATTGAATAACACTGAGAAAACCTTGAACAGAGAAAACTAACATTGCAAGAGTTCACGCTACAGCTTTACGAACCGCTCACTGTAAACACTTTTGTTTAATGAGTTTTAAGCACAGGGAAAAAAATTAAAATTTGAAAAATCCGTAATTTATACAAAAACTAACCATAAACAACAAAGAAAACTAACATTGCAAGAGTTAATGCTACAGCCTTATGAACCACTGTGAAAAACCTTGAACAAAGAAAACTAACATTGCAAGAGTTCACGCTACAGCCTTATGAACCACTCGCTGTAAACACTTTTTTTTTTAAGGAGTTTTAAGCACAGGGAAAAAAAACGAAATTTGAAAAATTCTTCAATTATACAAAAACTAACCATAAACAACCAAGAAAACTGAACTTGCAGCAAATCACCATGAATCTTCCTGGCTTTCTCGCATAACATCGCCTCGCTTACGCTATCCCCTGCAAGCTGCTTTTAGTTCAATCACAATAGCAAAAGTTTTTCCACCTCTTCCAGCACTTGAGGCCTCTGCTTGGTTAACACTGTAACTCCTTTTGCAACATCAGCTGCTTTAATGGCCTCTTTCTGCATTAAAAAAGTTGAAATCGTAGATTTTGACTTCTCGTACTCTGTGGCAAGATCAGTAACACGAATGCCACACTCATACTTTTCAATAATTTCTTTTAATTCAATTTCAATTTTCTTCGAACGTTTGTTCTCACCAACGCTACCACTCTTCACTTGCTTAGAGGCCATGGTTAATTGCAAAATTAATGCAAAAGTACACGAAATAGAGCACAAAGAGTTCACAGCGAATGCACGCATCTCTGACCTTGGACAATGTACACGGAGAGACTGAACACATGCGGAAATCATCGGTACTCACGAACTGGAAGGGAGACTGGCGGCTTTTTCGTCACCGAGTGTGTGGTCGTGAACAGATGCAGAAGTTTGGCAAATTTTTTGGTCGTAACCCGATTTGTATGTGTTCCGAGACATTCGTGACCCGAGGTTCCACTGCATATATCTTAGTATTTAAATTGTTCAGAAATCTGTAATATTATGAATAAAATGTATTCTGTGCGGAGATCAGTGCTTGTGCGCTCCTGACGGTGTAAGAGAAAGCCCATTTAAGAAGCACGTAGTAATTCACACGCATAGGACACATAGAAAACAAAGCATTTAACATGCTACTTTAGTTACGACGGGATTTGAGAAACTCTAGTAAATGAAACGTTGATTTTAAGATGAAGTTTACGACGTTCTACTATAATTACAAAATTAACTACAAGATTAAAGAGGAAATTTCGAGATTAAAGTCAACATTTCGACCAGTGTCATTTTTTTTTTCTCTTTAACCTAATACACTTCTATATGACACTCAGACGGTGGGGTATGACTCGCCTTTTGACAGCAACTTTGATATCTGACCACTTGTTTTTCATTTCGAGCACTGTGACTTTCTGAACTTGAACTTTTGCGTTTCTCCACCACTCTGTTTCACTTGATCAACTTCCTTTTGTTGTTTATACCACTACTTAAGCCAAAAATAGTAAATTTTTCCCTGCCTCCACTTTGCATTAACTGAAATTACTTTCTTCACATGCTTTTACAATTGTCTTAAACCAAACAAATAATGGAAGGTAAAATTTATATTGATGTGCATATTAAAATAAGCAAAATTATGGGTGGACTCTGGGTGGGACGGCAGGCACGTACATTACTTTTCACGTTGACCAGGACGTATGGAGCTGAAGTGCATGAAAGTTGGGTTACGCACAGTTTTGTGCATCCTTTATTTTGTCTGTATGCCGTGTTTTAGTGTGAATTCTATGCACAACTTAATACACGAGGCCCCAGATGAGGTCTTGCCAGTACATTATATAGTTTGAGCATAACATCTCTTGAATTAATTTCAACAGTTTTTATGACATAATCTAACATTTTATTTGCCTTTTAAATTATTCTCTGCATTGCTTTGTCAAAAAAATGTTGCATCAAAATATATCCTTAAATCCTTTTCAGAGGTTGCTTCCTACATGACAGTGTCTCCCATCTTGATGTTCCTTTTGCCCATGTGTTCCACTTTGCACTTTTATACATTAAGCTGTATTTCCAGGCGTTTGTCCAGGTCTTTTTGCTGCCTCCTCCGTGTCTGCCATTCCTCCAATTTTAGTGTCATATGCAAATTTGACTAACTATACCAGAATCAATGTCATTAATAAAAATCATAAAAAGTAATATAATGGTCCAAGGACAGACACCTGAGGGACTTCACTGATGACCTTGCTCCATGTGGAGCATTCTCTTCTTAACTGTACTCTTTGTTTGTCTCTTGACGGTTAACCAACTAGAGATCCAGTTTTACAGGTTATCTCTGATGTTTACAGCTCCTAGTTTCAGAATTAATCTTTAGTTTTGTGCTGTATCAAATGCATTTTGAAAGTCTAGGTAAATTACATTGTATGCTTTGTTTCTGTCAACTATTCCAGTTGCTTCTTCAAAAAAAATCTAAAAGATTGGTTTGGTAGGACTGCCCCACCTAAATCCATGCTGGCTGCTATTTAGAATATTATTTTTTTTAATATTTTCTAATTTATTTCTTTTTAAAGTTTCCATAATTCTGCATGACACAGAAGTAAGTCTAATTGGTCTATAATTACAAGGAATCGTTTTGTCTCCCTTCTTGATGATTGGAGTCAAATTTGCAACTTTCCAGTCCTCAGGTACTTTCTGAAGTGAGTGCTGAAACTACTAAAGATGTACCAATAAAATGTCCCCCCCCCCAATTTGTAAGATCCCATGAGGTCCAGGGGCTTTATTAGTCTTCACTATATTGAGAGCTTCAAACATAACTGACTCTTTTATTTTAAAATCTATTAACTGTCTGTTTTTACTTATGCATAAGGCATTCCACTTGCTTTTTCCTTTATAAACACTTCAGTGAAATAATTGTTCAGTTCATTTGCCATTTCCTTAGTATTTGTAATGATTTCTTTGATTCTCTTTTGTTTTTTTACCAAACAAATACTGAACAAAATGCTGTTTGTTTTTGGCTTCTCTAGAAATTCAGTTTCCCTTTTTACATTTTGAATATTTTATTTTGAGCTAGTGTTCTAGTTTGTTATTCCTCTATGTCAGAATCCTATTTTTTTTTTTTTAGTTTTCTTGTACAGTGACCTTTTCAGTTTTAATTTTTAATAATGCTCCTATTTATCCATTGGAGCTGATTTTAAAGTCTTTGCTTTATTGCTTTTTGGACAGTACTTATTTTGAGCCCGCATCAGAAGATCTCTGAAGTGACAATTTCTTGCTTTGTGCCCAGTACTACTTGACTAAGGTAAAGTCTTGCACAATTTTAATATTTGGTTGCTTTAAAAATTACAATGGCTGCAGTTTGAAGTATTATTTATATTTGGTACAAACACAACTTACGCCATGTACTCATTATCGAATAGATAATATAAAAAAAATAAGCACAACAATAAGTTCTGGATGCATAACCAATGATCACTAGGCACCAGCTTCTGACCGAGTAATTGCCTGAAATGAAGTTTGCCTGAAGTCACCAATGTCACAAATCAAGAATAAAGAGAAGAAAATTTTAAACAACAAATCGTAAAAATAACTTGGGTGCTAAAGAAAAATCAGCTTCAGTGCACTAAAATGTGTAAACTAGGGTACAAATGCCTAACTCGGAAGGTGAATTATCCAAAAGTTTAATGTCAAAAGTTACAATGCTGAAGAATGGAATGGTGAATATTTGGAAGTAACCCAGATCAAACCGAGTCCATGGCCAGAATTAATAACTCGGAAATAATGCACCCATCATTCAATACTCTAAACCAACTTTAGAAACATGTCTACACCTGGGGCCTCATGCATAACGCCGTGCAAAGAATTCACACTAAAATATGGCGTATGGACAAAAGCGGAAATGTGCATACGCACAAAAAAATCCAGATGCATAAATCTGTGCATACGCCAACTTCCACTCCATAAATCCCAGTCAGTTTGAAAAGTGACGCACATGCACACGCTTGCTGCCACTCCCCAACTCCTCCCAGAATTACACCTCTTTGAAAAAAATCAAATCAATATAAATAGCCCTTAAGTTCAGCAGCCTGTGAAAAGGCAATGGCAAAAGCACGGTGGAAAATAGAAGAATTTCAGTGAATACCAAGTGGAGGCAAGGAAAAACATACTATTACTTGGTTTAAACAGTGGTATAAACAATCAAAGGAAGTTGATCGAGTGACACAGAGTGTCGGAGCAACTGGAAAGCTCAAGTTCACAAAGTCGCACAGTGCCTGAAATAAGAAAAGTTGTCAGATATCAAAGTCGCCGTGAAAAGGCGAGATTTAGCCCACCGTCCAAGTGTCATATGAAAGCTTATTAGGGTATAGAGAGAGAGAGAGAGAGAGAGAGAAAAAAAAAAAAAAAAAAAAAAAAAAAATAGGGACACTGGGGGAAAAAAAACTCAATGTCAACTTTAATCTCGAAATTTCCAATTTAATCACGTAGTTTCTCATTAAAGTAGATCATCATAAACTTCATTTTAAAAACTTTAAATTTACTAGTTTCTCAAATACCATCGTAACTAAAGTAGCATGGTGGCGCAGTGATCGTGATGAGCTGGCGCCTCGTCCAGAGATTGTTCCTGCCTCATGCAAGATGCTTGCTGCGCCGTGTGCGACCTTCGATGAATTTACTGCAGCAGTACTGTCTCTTTCAAACGTACAATTCCTATCCTTTTTCTTTCTCCAAGTAACCAATCGCCACACAATCAGCTCTGTAATAGATGTCAAGCCATCTGTAGGATTAGAACGCCGATACTTCAAAACTTTGAATGAACAATGAAATATCCTCGTAGTACATGTTTAAATTATTCTATCCATCCAGTGTCGCGCCAGTCCCAGCAAGAATACAGTGCGAGGCAGGACCAATCCCTGAATGGGCACCAGCTTGTCGGGAGCGCTGTGACACCATGTCCTCACATGTTTATTAACAATATAGATTACTTAAATAATGTTAACATTTTATCTGTATAATGTAATAAACATGTTTTGCTGCATTTCATCTTAATTATATCATATGTAAATAAGCACTCTATAAAGTGGCTCAGGTTGTGCAATATTATAACTATCACAAGTTTACAGTGAGGTAAGTACAAAACAGTTCTATAAGGTGCACTTGGACTGATTGAGTGAGTTTATAGTTCTTGGGATGAAACTGTTTTTGAACCGCGATATCAGTACAGGAAAGGCTCTGAAGAGATTATCGTATGAGAGCAGTTCAAATAGACAGCATGGCTGAGGCAGCGTATGCTTGATGCTGTATACCGACAGCTGTTGTAGAGCTGTGATTCAGATACAGTAGGATAAATACTTGAGAGTAACAAAGCTAAAGCAGCTATGGTATTTGGAATAATATGGCCATTCTGTGGACCATTATATTGTTAAATTACAAGCAGATGCCTTAAACTAACAAACAATATGCAGTTAATTTCAGTGTATATGATAAAGCTGCATCAGGGGATGTGGATCAAAAAAAAAAAAAAAAAAAAGAAAGGGAAACCACAATGGAACAAAAGCTCTGCTTTGACGCTGGATGCCGCCAGTTTGCAAAACCGAGCGGAGAACTTGCGTACACCAAGCATTTAGCTGGTTTGAAAATGTGTGTGGCTTTACACCAAGTTTAGGTTTTATACATTGGGATGTGAAGGTGGAAATTTTTGTACGTACGCACCGCTTATACATCAGGCCTCTAGTGTTTTTCGATGTTATGCCACAATGATTAAAAATGGAACTACAAAACTGATGAAGTCTGAGACAAACTTATCACGAAAAGGGGACAGTACTTTAAACTTTTTGTAGTTTTTGGGCACAGTGATGCCAAATCATGTGGAGAACAGGAATGTCATTTTAAGAACAGCTTATGTAGTGACCTGGTTTTAGGGTGGATTTCCTGTATTGATTTTATTTGATATACTTTGTTAATCCAAAATATCTGATAGAAAGATGCGGTAGTAAAAAGATAACTGAGAAGACTATGTGCAAGCAGGAGACTGCCAAATATTGAATACGATGGTAAAGAACTACACTGTGACAACCATGGAGAATTGAAAAGTCACAAAAAGGATTTTACATTGGATGGTAACTTTAATTTGGCCACATACAAGTGTGCACCGACTAGGTCTGCATTGAACCAATTTCTGCTTGGTCCCACCTCCTGGGGATTCAGGATTAGTTCTGCGCTCAGGCATAGCCTACAGGTTACTTGTTACCCCTGTGCATTTATGAAGTAGTAGACTGACACATTCCAAAAGGTATATTTGATAACTAAAAACTTTAAATTGTCATAGTGTGTGTCCCTGTATAAGTTGGTTCTATGACTGTTTTAGAACCTGCTGTATTTGCTTGTGTGTTTGTTTTTGTGCCTTAGCATTATTTCCCATTTTATACTTTAGGTAATGGACAAAATGCTCCAAGAGATATTTACATCAAATCACCACAATTTTCCCAATATTTGACTCTTTCCTAAAATTTGCAAGTATTCAGTTTAGCATGGTTTGAAAATTGTTCTTTGCGATTGTTGGAGGCATCAAAGCTTAAGTATCTAAACAAAGAATAGGCTTGACAAACAGTCTTTAAAAATACCACAGAAGATTTTGTATATTACTTTGACATTGAAGCTGCAGATCAGTAATCAAATTTCTACCAATTAATTTTGAGTGAAAAGGTTTCTTCTGCAACAACTTAATTCTGATTGTATGAAAAATCATGTTCTCAGGCTATTCATCTACTATAAAATTTGTTCTTGTGTATGCCTATATTTAACATACATCTGAAAGATATTTACCTTAGGTTTTGAGATGTGTCCATGCTGTGAACAGCTCCTTGTGATGGGGTATTCTATGGAAAGTGTTATATTGACTAATATGCGATTGATGAAAATCTAGTATATTAACCAAAAAAAAAAAAAAAACCTACAGGACAACTTGCTTTCATGGTGTTTAGTACATATTACATACTTTCTACTGACATTATTAACCGTATTGGTGAGGCTACACCGAATTTTCAGAGCCTGGCCTGGATGCAAGGCAGGAAGAGCAAAAATATACATACAAAATATACAGGACGACAGACTATATAAGAGCACAGATGGCATCTTACTTTCTAGCAGGTCTCTAAAGTTTAACAAACACCACATAGTTCTCAGGAAGAAAATCAGCCACAATCTTATGCTTTGAAACAACATAACTCATATAATTCAATTTGTAAGACATTATGGGTTGAGCCTTCACATTTATGAAACCACATGTTCATTTTTTAACCAGTAAACCTTTAAAAAGACCCCCCTTCCATTGTATTTATTAAGGCTTAATCAAAACATGACCCTATAGAAACCAATCACTTTGGACAAAAAAAAAAAAAAACCAAACAAACCCCATAACATGCTGGAAGGTTAAAAACCTTGAACGTACACACCAAATATAAAAACCACCACTCACACCAAAAATAGGACAGATTTCAGTTTTTCTTCTAATAGAAAGCCCAGAAATATGACGCAGTGGTCTTTATTTACATTACAATGCAATTAAAAATGAAGCCACAACATTATATTGGCTACTGAAAAGAGAAACAAGAGGTACAGAAAAGGCAGAAAAAAAAAAAAGATACCAAAAAGATAATAGAACTATAAAAACTAAATCAAAGAGGGGGTTATATAATAATAAAAAAAAGGTAAACAAGGTGTCAAGTGCTATAGAAATTTGGTATGTTCTCTTATCAAAATTCACTAGTTGAGGTCACTTTATTCACATTTTAAAAAAAAAAAAAAAAAAGTGTTGTAAGAGGGAACAAACATGTATAAACAAGATTGTCATTCCAAAGCCACAAGCTTTCAATACATGTTTTTTGTCAAAAACATTTTGAACAGTAGTAGACCGGAGAAACATAGAAACTAAACCACAGCAACAGCACTGTAATCTTTAACCATAAAATTCCAACATGGTAAAATAACAATTTTCCATTCAAAATGCAAATATTAGCTTTCTGTGGTCAAGGAAAGTTAGCAACAAAGTTTAAAAAGGTAAATAGTAAATGTGTCCAATACACAAATACTGGATGTGCAACTTTGGGGGAAATAAAAACCAGAATATTCTTAAAACATACAGAAACACTAACATAGCCATCACAGACTTTATTACAAGTTACATGTACAATACAGAAAACTTCCATTTTTAAAACCGAGAGTCGTCTCATCCATATAAATTTACATGAATAGCTTTACAGACATCATTAAATCACCCTTTTCAACAAGGTTAAGATATTTTAATTGGTGGCTTTAAAATATTTGGCAGGAAAAGTACTTCAAAAATCACAACAGTAAATTTCACACATAGATAAGTGTTGTACACAACATGAGACAGGAGAGCAGTACAAATATAGGTCAGCAAATACATTAAATCCAAGTGGCATCATGAAAAAATACAACAGGAACAAACATTTGTTCATCTTTGAATAAAGATAGCATTTAACAAATAGTCACATTCAGGACTATATTTTTCTGACTGGAAATTACTACCAGTGTAACACTTAAAGAAATTTAATCTTACACTGCCATCTGTGGGATTTTCTAGAGTTGTGCACGTGCAGCTTGCTCTTTTTCCAACGCTGCATCCAAAGAGTTTAAATAATCTGAAAATGTTTCAAGAAAAGCAGTTTTAAATGTGATTTTGAAATTTAGCTTGAAACTATTTTCTGTGTTGATTACATTTACAGAAAAGAAAATGCATACCCTGTAAGACCAAGCCTTCATTTGCCACTTCTCTAAGCTGGCTTTTCACATCTACCAAGTCATACTGACGTTGCTCCAATAAAGTCATTATTTCTTTTCCTTTCTGAAAGTATCAAAACCAGTATTATAAATTTTCAAAGCACAAACCCAGTGCTTTTAAAATAACTTCCAGACCACAAAATGAAATGTATTCTACTTCTGGTATTGTATCTGAGCATTTTAAAACCAGAATTGTGTTATGTGTCCTAATGGGAGAGCAGGAGTTCATAGCACAAGATTGCTGAGACCCTGAGGAAGTTGCATATCCTGGAAATACAAACATACCTGCATCATTTCTTGGAATACTTCTACAATCTTTTCTTCCAGGTCAGTTACACATGACATAGCTTCATAGAAACTGTTAATTGGGCTTGCATCCTGGTGGGGGAAAAAAAAAAAAAAAAAAAAGTTTCCATAAAACCACCGGAAAAAAAAAAAAAAAAAAACACACAACTTGACTCAGATTTAGAAGTATACTAAAATATTAAAACACAAATATTCTTGTGGTTGCTATAGGTATGACCACTAATCTCATTTAAACATTCTACATGTCATACATGCACATTATATATTACAGTTTTAATGACATTAAAATCAAGCCAAAGTCAGAACAAGAGAAATCTGTCAAATGCACAGCTGAAAAATATCAAGTATACTGATCCTACTGAAACCATTTGAAAGTTTACTGCAAGTCATTACTTCCTCTGGAAGACAAGATGTCCCACTGACGTCCATTCCATTCTTGTCTGACTGACAGTCTGTTGCTCCATTCAGCTCTTTAACTCTAAGTATTTAAAAAAAAAAAAAAAAAAAAAAAAATCAGAAAATGCTTCAACAGTTCTCAAAGTAAAATTAGCAGTAAATGGTTTTCAACCTGGGGGATGAAGAAGCACTAACTTTTGCCCACATCTCCCCATTAAAAGTAGAGGTTATTCTAAGGCAGAAGTGGGCAAACTACTTCTCACATTTTATGCCGACATGCTGAATCATTAAAAAAATAAATAAACCAAGCTAATATCATAAGAATACCAACAGTCTGCATATTGCTGTAACATACATGGTTAAGAGTGTATTAGTGGTCAATTCACAAAACCAAAAGTATTTTAAATAACTCTCTTCAGTGAGACAATCAATTCAGTTGCAGGCAACACTATTGCTAAGGTGTAGGCAGGTAGATGTTTAAAGTGTACATAAATATAAGGGTTCTATGTACATTCAAAAAATTAAACTAGTCACATAATCGAACCTCTCCAAAAATTACCATATTTCTAACTTTATTTTACATTGTTTATATTGACCCTAGGAGTAGACTTTAAGGCTCACTGACTTTTACTGGTACATACTGTTCACTGATCTTTTACAGTTCAAAATAAACCCTTACCTGCAAATTAGTCAAACAATTCTCATTCAAATTCTTAAACTAAATCTTTATCTGCGAATTCGCTGCATGTTTGTTTCAAGTTCACCCTGAAGCAATATGTGATTATGTACACAGTTGTCATCAAAAAGGCAAGGGAGTCTTGACAGTATGTTGCCATGTGATGAATTTAAAAAAAAACAAAAAAAAAAAAAAAAACACCTGTTCTTTCCCAATTTGAAGAAACTCTAATGAGACAGAAATGTGAACTTAACCAGATTTACAGCTCAGGTTGCCATCATTTTGCTGTGGATTTCCATCTCACATGACAGATTTTTTTTTTTTTTTTTTATTTCCACTTTTGCTATTATTGTGTACAATGTTCCAGAGGCCTTGCAGCTGGAAGTAATGCCAGTCACCAAAAAAACTGCCTACCCTTGTTTTAGGAATTTAGGTAAACAATTTAATTCCTTTGTCACTGTACACAGTACAATGAGATTCAATGTGCAGCTCCTCTACAAAACAAACAATCTTCCCATAAAATGGCAAATTTATAAAAAAAAAACAAACCACACACCACGAACACATAAGTACACTGTAAATGTGTATGGCACAAAGTACTGATTGAGTGGGTCTCTAGCTCTTAGGATGAAACTAGTCTCTGAGCCTTGAGGTCTGTGCACGAAAGGATCAGTGGCGTTTGCTGGATTGGAGAAGTTCAAATAGACTACTGTATGGGCGAGTGTAATCCATGCAGATGCTGGTGGTTTTATTAAGGCAGCGTTCATTTTAAACCATATCGATGTCTGACTACAAAGATAAGGTTCTGTAATGATGCCAAGTAGATTATCTGTATGACCCACAATATAGCAATGATGTGCTTTGAAACAAATGGAAAATAAGTACAAGAAGAATATCAGAATTCGAGAAAGGGAAATTCTGCAGGTACAGACTCAATGGTAATTGGTGATGTACATGTGAAGTAAGGAAAATAATGCCTAAAAATGACTATGCTGCAACCAGTGGAAAAACAGAAGCAATATTGTCCTGCTGCCATTTAAAATTACTGGAGGAGATGAGGAGATGATTTTCCTGAACCAGTAAATTGCAGAAGCAGCATACACATACATACATACATATATACATATACACACATACACACTCAGCAAAAAAAGAAACGTCCCTTTTTCAGGACTGTGTATTTCAACAATAATGTTTTAAAAATCCAAATAACTTTACAGATCTTCATTGTAAATTGTTTAAACAATGTTTTCCATGCATGTTCAATTAACCATAATCAGTTAATTAACATGCACCTGTGGAATGGTCGTTAAGACCTTAACAGCTTACAGAAAGTAGGCATTTAAGGTCACAGTTCTAAAAACGCAGGACACTAAAGAGACTTGTCTACCGACTGTGAAAAACACCCAAAGAAAGATGCCCAGGGTCCCTGCTCATCTGCGTGAACGTGCATTAGGCATGCTGCAGGGAGGCATGAGGACTGCTGATGTGGCTAGGGCAATAAATTGCCATGTCCACACTGTGAGACGCCTAAGACAGCGCTACAGGGAGACAGGAAGGACAGCTGATCATCCTCGCAGTGGAAGACCACGTGTAACAACACCTGCACAGGATCAGTACATCCGAATATCACACCTGCGTGACAGGTACAGGATGGCCACAACAACTGCCCGAGTCACACCAGGAACACACAATCCCTCCATCAGTGCTCAGACTGTCCGCAATAGGCTGAGAGAGGCTGGACTGAGGGCTTGGCTTGCAGGCCTGTTGTAAGGCAGGTCCTTACCAGACATCACCAGCAACAACGCCGCCTATGGGCACAAACCCACCTTCGCTGGACCAGACAGGAGTGGCAAAAAGTGCGTGAGTTTCTGCATGACAGCAATGTCAGTGTTCTGCCATGGCCAGCGAAGAGCCCAGATCTCAATCCCATTGAGCACGTCTGGGACCTGTTGGATCGCAGGGTGAGGGCTAGGGCCATTCCCCCCAGAAATGTCCAGGAACTTGCAGGTGCCTTGGTGGAAGAGTGGGGTAACATCTCACAGCAAGAACTGACAAATCTGGTCCAGTCCATGAGGAGGAGATGCACTGCAGTACTTCAAGCAGCTGGTGGCCACACCAGATACTGACTGGTACTTTTGATTTTGAGCCTCCCTTCATTCAGGGACACATTGTGAAACATTTTTAGTTTATGTCTTATGGTGTTGACTCTTTTAGTGTTCATACAAATATTTACACATTAAGTCTACTGAAAGTAAAAACAGTTGAAAGTCAGGGGACATTTCTTTTTTTGCTGAGTATGAGTATACATATACATATACATATACATATACATATACATATACATACACACACACAAACAAAACCACATGCTATAATCGATTTAATCTAACAGGTACAGTCGTGTCAGGACTATGAACAAAATAACGGTCCCCCCAAAAATGACCAACTTAACTACCAATCCAGACCACTTTTCCATACTTCAAGACTCACAATATTGACTAAAAAAAAAAAAAAAAAAAAGAAGACGACAGACAGGTGCCTTCAGAAAGTTTTACTTCAAAATAATCATACAAGGTAAGTATCTGCAGGAGAGCTAATGGATGTTCTCTCGTTTTGGGGCTTGAAAGAAATCGCAGTCGAATGCTGACTTTACACAAATTTGTAAACTTAAATGGCCAAAACAAAATCCTAAATAGAAACATAACCCACTATTTGAATCAAAGTATACAAAATATTTGTACGCAGCACAACATCCAAATAGGACATTAATCATAAATGAAACAATTAAAACAGACTGTGGTTCGACTATGCATCCATCTGCTTCTGTTCTATTTATTTTTTAAAAATAAATGAGCTATTCTTTAACAATCCAACCATAAAAACAAAACTAGTTATTTTCAACGGCTAACAATTGTATGCAATATATGAACAACATGTGTCAATGCTGCAAGATGTAGTAAATAACTTTAAAAAAAAAAAAATTTACGTACTAGGGGGCTTTACCCCCTTCGCTTCTCTGCCCCCCCCCCCTTTTTTTTAATGTAAGAGAGATGACTCATGTTTATACTGTTCCATCTCAGGTTTATGATAAAAGTATTTGCACAATAAAGAAAATATTTAGATGAACACAGTATTTCACCACATATATTTCTAATTTTTCTTAATTTTGAAGGGCTTAACTAATCAGTCAACAGTTCAAAGTTTTGTTTGGCTTATTTTGATACTCAAACTGGTTTAGCACTTTTATTTGTTCTGTCAATTTTTCCTTAAATATGGGAGGATGAAAAATAAGACTTGACATTATATCTATTCCAGTTGACAGTTTTATTTAGCCAGCTACAGTAGTGTACCAGTTTATCTGCTCTGTTTCTACAAGGGAGGATTATCCAGGTATAGAAAACAAAATGTTCAGAAGAGGAAACTGTTGGGAAATATTATTCATTACTTACAAAAAAGTAATGAAAGGTTATATACTTTTTGATATGTATTATAAAATATTATGCATTACAAACTGGGCCTTTGCGTTGCATTTTTTTCTTCTAGTAGTGATATGAAACCCATACATGTGATCAAAATCTTTTTCCTTGGGGTGGTGCTAACCTAATTCATGCTATATCATGATAAATTAGGATTGGGGGGGACGGGACTTGAGGGAAAAAAAAAAAGTAGGCTATGAAGGTTATAAGGTAGGCTATTACAAATAACTTACAACTAATACCACAACCCACATTTGTTTGGGTGGGAGGAAAATCTGAGTGAGGTATAAGGAATGAAGGGATTCCACTCTGTCATCTGCTCTTAAGCTGCCGAGACATCAGTAGCACCTGCACTTTGGTGTTTTAGAGGTTAGGAGCACACACTGATACAGCGCATTGCTGCACCCACCACATGACGAACCAACTCAGGATCCCAGATTGGGACCCGAGTGTAGCCATGCAACGAGTGACACCTTAGCACCACAAAGGAACTGGTGTGAGGTTTACGGTGGCCAGAATGTCAATTCTGCCACCAACCCCAGGTTTCTCCCTGCAGGTTGGAGGCCCTACATGCAGGGTGGCATTTCAGGCGAGACCTAAAATGTTCAGCCACAAGTGTATTCATCATCAGGGACAGGGTGACCCACGGACATTCTGACTTCCACTCACACCTATACCTCAAAAGGCTCTATTGCAGAGGGTTGGGGTACAAGACACCACCATAGCAATGTTTACAAGTTTGTGTATTTGTTATCCAGATGTTCTGATATACTGCGTTATAAGATTGCTTTTCTTAGTCATTGTGTGAACACAGCAACATGCAACCATGTCAATTATTGATTCAATACAGTACACAGCATTTTATGTAACAATATGGGACAATCCTGTATTACAAGTAATGAGTGACAACTCTGCTAGTGTGTGTGTGGATGAAGATTATTAAGAAATATAGGAAACAATCAAGCGCTGAAGACTCATTTGGTGTGTCTTCACTGACAACGTGTGAAGTGTGGCCAAATTAACCAGATTAATGCATTTTGGGGATGCCAAAAAAAAAAAAAAATGTAATGCGTTAGTCGCATGCGTTAATGGCAATTAACCAGTAGCTCTAGTAATTCACAACTTGGGAAAATAGTATATAAAGGAACTGGATGAGACTATCTTCAGCCTGGGAAAAGTCAGAAAGTGCAGTTGAAATATCGTCATCCAGTGCTATTGATGTGCCAGGCCAACGAGGAGGGAAACAATTGTGTATACTACTAAGTTTCTGCCATCATGATAAAATCCTCTTGTCAGACATCTGTAAAGGTACTGATTTTCTAATTTGAGATTTCAGAATTAAAAAAATTGAATAAGTTCTGTTCTAGAGAATTTGCAGTCAATCAGGAAGCTGGCACCACAGCATCCAAACGCTAAGGTCAACAGTTAAGTAAACATTGCAGGTGGTTGGCTCTAGCTTATCAGTGCATGCTTCAGTGCGCTGGCTACTACAGTATCCACAATCTCCTCAAGAGCAGCAGGAACGTTATTACGTGTTACTATTTACACTTACTACAAAGGATTGTATACTAACTTGCACTACACATTTACTCTACACTTTTGTGTATATATAGTCTCTTCTCATTAAAGCTTTTGTTTGTGGCACTATAAACAGCACAGTAACCTTTTACTATCTGTATTGTAACAAAACTATCAATGAATGCAGGTTTTCAGTCCCAAAGCTTGATCCCGTTAAAATATTTCTTTGTTCACAAGAACATTTTCTGGAAGCTATTTACTTAAACAAATTAGCCAAAAATATATGCATTTATGACACTGAGCATACAACTGGATGCCTGACATTTAGATTACACAACACAGCTGATTCATGCCCATCCCTCCTTTTGCTATTCAATCCCACTGTATCATAAATTATAAAATTACTACTTTTGAGTGGAGTATTCAGTTAAAACAGATAAGTGCATTACACACAAAAAAAAATAAACTACTTCTTTCACTACTAAAAAAATGGGAAACTTTGCAATCTGCCTAGGCACATTGTTAAAGCACACTACCCCTTATTCAAAGAAAGCATTTTTTAATGTGATTAAAAATAAAGTAAAAAAATCGGGGGTTAAAAAAGTTAATAGGGATTACCTGTCTGCATATCTAAGCGTATTCAAAGTATATTCACAAGAGCTCATGCCAGGAGAAATCATTGCTATCTACAAAATTAAGGGAAAACATATTAAACTTTTGCATTAGATATCAAAACATTTAAAGATAGCAAATGAATAAACTTAACATAAGGCAAATTTTATTAGAAATATAGCATACAAATTCACAGGATTGAGGCATATGGATAAACTATTGTTTCTTCAACAATAAACAGTATCAGACTTTAAGTCCTACTACTACTAAAACACACAAACTACAGACAAGGCAGTTTGTATATCAAAACCATAGGTTTATCACACTAAACTTATATAGCAATATAAAAGTAACTAGATAAAAGTGTATAATGATATGACTGAAACTGGTATCTCAGATACAACTACAAAACCCAGCTGGTCTGCTCCTGTGTCATCATCTTTCCAAATAGCTCATATTTAAACAGAATGGATATAGAAATGTATAGTTCAAATACCAAAATACTACATTATATACAAATTATACACAGACCAGTGCTCCTTCAAAATTTCTGTCAACCACACAGAAGTACCTTTTATAGTGATAATTTACCTAAACTTCAGTTCCAGTCCAACATTAGTCCAAGATAGTGGGATAATGTCTAACTTACCATGCAGGTCTTAGAGTTTTCACCGATGAATGAATCTCTCAAAACTTGTGTAAGCTTACTCATTCTGAAAGGGGTATGAGCCTGGTTATTTCCAAGAGCTCGAATACACTCCTGAAACAGAAAAGCTCCTGTATTAAATTTTCTTGATAGAAGTATTGTTTTGGATTTATGTCCTATAACGGAATATTTTGAACCTGAAGTTGGATTAGTTTTTACTATTATACTACTTGAATAAAACAAACACTATTAAAATCAACAAAAAGACATTTACCTTTAAAGCTAGAAGACTTCTATTGATCTCAGCACCTTCGACTAAAGTCTGCCTGTCAGAACTGCAAACATCAGCTCCTCGCTCATTGCCCGCTAGATCTACCAAGGAGAATTTGCCATGGAGCCTGCCATGATGTTTTAAAATAATCTGCAAAACTGCGTGAGAGCGAGATGAGCTTGAATTGGCAAATGTCTGCCCTGAAGTTCTGCAAAAAGAAATCAAAGTTTTATTAAAAAAAAAAAAAAAAAAAAGTTTAGATTTCTTCCATTCAACAAAATATTCAAATAAACCTCATACCTAAATGAACTACCCATATCAATCAGTCTGATGACTTCCTCTTCAGACGAGACAAGGCTTTCTTGAAGTCCCACCACCTGAACTTGCTGCTTACTGTCCTCTAAAACACGCAACTTGTTTTTTTTGTTTAACAAATCAAAAACCTATACAAAAAGAAAAACACTGGAATTAGTAAATCACTGAATCAGAAACATGAATTTGACAGGATTTGTAAGTGATGCTCAGATTGCTGAACGGTTATTACAACATAAATACTAATCTAAAACTGGTAGATAGTTCAGTTCCACTTATAAAAAATGTTTTATATTTTAAAAAACTCTTTCCATAGTCAGTAGGTGCAAAGGAGGCAGAAGTTAGTTATTCCACTCCGTTAGTCTGCACCTAGAGAAGAGACCTTTCAAATATTGCTCCTTCATCAAATTGTCATTTTAATAAGACTAAGACAAACTTTTTGGATAAAGTTGGATAAAAACACTACCGAAAAAGTAGTTACCCAAGACATTATGAGAAAATGGCATCACTGTTACTCTGTTGGGGATGCTGCTTGAAAAATCTCCATCACTACCTTCATAACAACATAGAACATTTTCTTCACAAGACAAACAAGCTTAATTGTATTTCACAACCTCCAGTATGTAATTTTTCTACCACAGAACAGTACCAGCCTATGAGAATCTGGTTCAATGTCATAGATGCCTGCAGTTAACTCAGCAATGGTGGGTTGTATCACTGAAGCTTTGGATATATTTGATATAAGCAGGAGTCATTTACATTTCATGTGATCACACACCCCAATCTTTCTCAGACCTCATTGCTGACTAAGTCAAATGAGGGTGTTTCTGAAAATACAAAAAAATTCACCACACATTCAATCTGCGTGGGTAGGTTCAACGGTTAACAAAACATTCTTGAGCACATTGCACCTGCAATCTTAGCCAATCTTATAACTGAATTTGATGAGTATGCACAATTGCCGGACAATTTCTTATTAAAATATATACACGCTTAGGGCAAAATGTATTAAAAATATAGAAATTCTTTGAAGTTTTCTTTTTATTAGTTTATTATCTGATATTGTGTTAGGAAAGGTACATTTTACTTGGTAACATGGGGAAATCTGAATAGTTCTTATGCCTTGAAAGGATCTGCTCTTTAGCTATCCGATACAATAAATTTTTAAATTTGTTCATATATTGCATTCAGATTGCTACTGGGAGTAGTGTGAACAGAACCTCAGAAACTGGAAGGATCGAGATATTTATTGTAAGGTCCTTGGCACATGACCATAGATATGTACATTTTAACACAAATGAGCCCCAACAATATTTTTTCTTGGAAACTTATCAAGAAATGCCATTTATAGTTACAAAATTGTAAAAGCGTGAACATGGTTTTCCAAAAAAATTCCAGTCTTAGAAAAAGATTTGATGCTACAGCTATATGTGAAAAAAGGATGAAACTGACAAAACATGACGACATTTTACAGTTCATTGCCATAGACATAAAATTTGTATGGACTACCATTCTGTTGGGAGATTAAGAATCTTAGGGTCTATAAACCATCAAAATAAACTGAAACACATTCTAGAACTGACTTTGAATTCACTTGAAGAAGCAGACAAAATAAAGGATGATGGCAAACATTAATTAATGATTAATGATGTAACTCTGGTTTACAACATATTGTTTTGTAGAAACTTTATCCTGGACCTACTCCACTCTAGACAATTAGAGTCTGAACGTCACCTTTATAATAAACTCCAGACTTAAGATGGAATTTAGAAATTAAAGGAGAACACACAACAGGGCAGTGTAGCAGCAAGACCCTACAAAGGACAATTTATCACAAAAAAGGGGACAAAAGAAAAAAAAAAACAAAAAACAAATTTAGCGGGTGTCCTGGAAGGGTAACAGGCAGGGGGTGACAGTATAATTAGGGACAATTAAATGGGAGCATGTTATTACACCATTAGAATGCTAGATATCTGTTATGTAGACGATATACAGTTATATCTTAGTACAGACTCCCCTACAGATTCACCTCCCAGCACACTCACTGATCTTAAGCTATGGATGGAAAATAACTTTCTTAAACTTAATCCCAATAAAACTGAAGTGTTACTGGTAGGTCCAAAATCCCAACTTTCTAAGGCATCCAATTTCTTTGTTGAGGGTACACTTGTCAAACCTGCTCCTGTTGTCAGAAATCTTGGTGTTTTGTTTGATTCATCATTTTGAGCTACACATTAGGTCTCTTTCCAAAATTTCATTCTATCATCTCCGTAACATTGCCCATCTCCGTCCATTTGTTCTTTAATGATGCTTAAACTCTGGTTCATTGTTTCATAATGTCTCGTATTGATTACTGTAATTCCCTCTTCATTGGCCTCCCTGCAAAATCTATGCAGAAGCTACAGTATATTCAGAACTCTACAGTATAGCCAGAGTCCACACCCACACAAAGCGTTTTGCTCACATCTCCCCTGTTCTCTCCCAGCTTCACTGGTTACTGGTTCCATCAAGGATTAAATTCAAGATTCTGCTTCCCACCTTCAAAGCCTTATATAACCTTGCTCCCTTCTATCTCACTGAGCTACTAGTTCCTTACACTCCTTGTCACTCTCTCAGGTCCTCAAACAGTCATCTCCTTACTGTAACACGCACCAGACTCTCCACCCTGGGAGGCAGGTCCTTCAGTACTATAGCCCGTCAACTCTGGAACTCTCTTCCTCAGTCTCTCCGAGATTGCTCCTCTTTCTGTACTTTTATGTACATCTCAACTGAAAACTTACCTCTTCCAAGAACTTGAGATCTGGGTAATATTTTTTTATATTTTTTAATACTCTATGTAAAAGCAACCTTGAGTTTGTGAAAGGCACTCAATAAATGTAAGTTATTATTAATTAGATATCCCACTAAAAGCCATTTCCAGGAATGTCCAATTCTCACGCAAGAGTAGTTACCCCGGAGGCCTATTAGGTGACAAGACATTGCTCTTAACTATAATGGAATGAATAAGACCGTGTACCCCTCTAAAGCAAAGCATCCCAGAGGGTGTCTTTAAAAACAGGACATAGCACAGCAACTATAAATCTCTGCTACCACACTTCAGTCTACTCAACGCCTGCTAGATGAAAGTGATACAGAAGAAACCGGGAACACCTCCAGTGGATTAAAATTTTTTTATGGAATATTAATTTTATGGAATATTAACTGGTTTTAATATTTACAATTTAAGCAGTCATAAAAACACTATAAGCAACACTTTTCTGCATCTATAATTTGAAAGTAAAACACATTTGCACTTTAAAAGTGAATGCAAGGGTTATCCATTCTAGGCTAAAAAAAAAAAAAAAAAAAAAAAAAAACGCTAAAGTTTACATTTTGATGGTAAAACCAATTCACTTATATATTGGGTAAAGGATTTCACAAGTGGCATCAGAGAATACATGGAGAAAAACAGAAATTTATCTATTCCCGTTTAATTTAAAAAAAAAAAAAAAAAAAAAAGTGTTGACATTTAAAAAGGAATACCTAAATTAATGCAAGTTAATCAACCTACCTTGCCATTGTATATTTCGAAGAATGTCACATATACTTCAAAGTCAAGCACTGAATATCTTGGTTGAGAAAGGAGCAAAAAGACATCTCTTGCTAAAATAACAAAAGAAAAAAAAATTGGTAATTGCAAACTAAGCACAAAAACAAGTAACAATATTTATTTACTTGCCAGCAAATGCATAAATTCCATTAGAAGAGTTCTGATTTTTTCCAGTAAAGTCACCACCCATTGTCTGTAAAAGAAAACAATTTGCATAGAACATTAAGAAACATAAATGGTTTTAATACTCAGAATTTAGCACATAAACCATAAATAGGTAGCTTTCCAAAAAAAGCAATCATATAGATGCAATTTGCTTTAGGCAACTTATACTATATGAAGTACTGAATATTTAACAAAATGTAAGAATTAAGACTAAGTTTTAAAACAATGTTTGAGTAATAAATGCAACTTTTTAGGGATGATGTAACTCCACACTTATCCAGTGCCATATACAGTTTTGCCAAGCCAGATTCAGAATAAGTTACAAAAGAAAAAAAAGAGAGCAGTAAAAGAAAGTGATTAGTAAAAGTATAAATCCATGAGGTTAATGGAAGAATTTAATAGACTAAGGATGCTCTGATCAGTTTTTCGGGGGCAGATACAGATCACCAATTTCATATACAGAATGGCCAATTTTGATACTTTTTTGATTCCTTTAAAAAAAAAAAAAAAACCATTTACACCAAGTTCCAGTGTAATCAGATGTGTAGAAGCCTTACGTTCTATACAAAAACGATTACAAGTTTGGTATTTTTATAACTAATCCATAAAACTACAGGTATTACCTGTTCATTTTTTATTGACAAAAATTCTGTAGGTTCAGATCATAAATACTAATGTAAATAACATTACCCTAAATTTCATACTTCTCTGTACATATTGTATTAGCCGATTTTTTTTTTACTTATGATGTGATAAAAGAAAATAAAATGCTTCAATTACAAACGGTAATTTTGTTGACTTTATGCAGTAAAGTACCAATCCGAAACAAAGCTTAAGAGAAAAAAAAAAAAAAAAAAAAAAAAAAGGAGGAACTTCCATTTGTCAAGAAATTTAACTTTTCACAAATTGACTCAATTGATATTGGCAGTTAAACATTGCTTAAATGTAATCATACATGCATTTATAGTTTTTAATCATTAGTTGCATTAAGATTTGCTATTTAAATATACATTACTGTACTTATAGGTATTGTGTATGTGTTTTTTGTAGCAACTAGACATTCCTAATTTTTGAGGTTCATCATTAACAGAACTTGTGTACTTTTTCATAATTACAAAGTTTCAAATGTGTTAATGCAGAAGAGATTTAGGTTATATTGTAATTTTTATTACACAATTTATGAGTGACTTGAAATGTCAAAATAGGAGTACAGTTGTTTTATAGTTTGATGTGTTGCCAGCCTAAAATGTCAAACGTTGTCTGTGTCTGACACAAACAAATATGTAGTACAAACCTACCAAAAAAAAAAAAAAAGAAAAAAGCAGCAAATCAAATATTTAGGAGTTGTGTATCAAGAAGTAAAATAGAAAAAAATAAATTGAAATTGCTCCTTAGTACATAATAGCTTTGTTAGATCAAAGGGAAAATTTTTCTAATTGAAAATGCAAGCTGCTGTACTTTACATAAGCTTACTCACTTGTCCAAACTCAGACAAGCAATGCCTGTTTTAAATAAGGAAGAAAATAAAAAGATCTGAAATCATTTAAGCAGCATTTCCTGCCATAAATCTAATTGCACAAGAGGACTGCAAACCACTGTCTTAAAGAAGCACTACATTTATCATAATAGCAGATTGTAAAAAATTGTGACCAGCCAAGCTACCAATCATTAGTTTTATGTAAAAAAAAGAAAGAAAAAAAAAAAAAAAAAAAAAAAAAAAAAATTGTCTGATTCAGATCGATGGCCAGTCAAATCTGAGCATCACTAAAATAGAGTGCCAAGAAATACAATTTTGCAAAGGGGTCACTGAAGTACTTCAGGTGACATTTCTTGCAAACAAGCATGTTTGTTGAAATCTAAAACCCAAGTAAATACGAATCTTTCAACTTAAAGGCACATTATATAGTTCCAAAAATAACTTGGCTCAATACACTTACATGTGTTTTCCCACTTCCAGTCTGGCCATAGGCAAAGCATGTTGCCATGCCGCCTTCAAACAATGTGTTAACTAATGGCTGAGCAGTGAACCTAGGAAGAAAAGGTTACAAAACAAATAAGACCAGCACTGTAAATGATTAAGACAACTTTTAATGCAGATATTTTTAGATGGCACTTCACTCACTGTCTACTTACAGCAGACAGTGTTAGGGTTTTCACATCATCTTAGCTCTTAATGAAGATGTGTTACCGGTTAAGTTACTTGTTACTTTTCAAGTAGGACATGAAGCATATATCTGAATAAACTGCAGCACAACAACTAAAATGACAAGGAATCAGTTCTGGAGAGGAATGGCAGATTGTCAGGTTTCATAGAAAGAACAGTTCCAAGAGGCTGAGGTTGGGCTCAATTTTAAGTTTAAGCAGGTATTTTGAACTCCAGGAAAAAAGGGCTTACTTACTATGGTGTAGATGGCACCAAATACCTTATCATATCTGAACATTAGTAAGTAGAAATAAATAGAAATCTAAATTTTGAAGTCCTATTGGCAATTGCTGTATCAACCAATAGCAGAAGAAATATTAACATGTTACAAGTGAGCTAAAAAAAAGGAATAAAATTAATATAGTTAACCCTTTCATAAAGTTCCCAAAAAGCTAAACAGGAATTTGCTGTCAAACTGGGCACCAAGCTAAACCCACACAAATGAATTTTGCATTAGGCATACCCTGTTGTAGCCTCCCACCTACTTGAGTAACAACAACATGCCTACAACCACTGCAAGATTTGATGATGCAAATAAAGCTAAAGTTCTGGCTGATGGAGACTCCCAGATGTGGACACTGGGATTGTGTTTGCTCACAAAGAATCAAGGGAAAAGTGTGACATATGGGTTGCCTCTGGCTCATGTAGTGTAGTGAGGTGGAGGGAGGACAGTTTAAAAAGAAAAAGAATTAAATGATATCTCAGGCATCGTGGCACATATCTATAGCAACGTTTCAATTCCAACTGTAAACTCAATTTTGTGTATTCAGGGTCATCATCTGCTGTGCTGCAATCAACGCACATTTCACCAGAAAAATAGTCACATCAATTAAGATTACCAGATTTTGTTTTTCTCCAAAGAGGACTTGAATAGGGATAATTGAAACTTGCTTTCACATACAATAGACCTTTATTAAAAATTTTCTAATCAAACAATTCAATTATTTGAAACATCTTAGTTGATATTTAGCTACATCGCAAACCTTTTAAGGACTAGCAGGGGATTCTATTTATAATTTCTATAATAAGAAAGAAAAACATCAAAACATGCTATTTTAAAATGTACTGTGGGTCCCCCACTCCCACAGAGTGCTGAGAACATATTAAGCAAAAATCAAGACCCTGAACTTTGAAATACAATGAAGCAAGTCTTACCAAGTTTTTTTTACTTCTCAGAGTGAATGTCAACTTTAAGGAACACTCATGCCAGCTCCACTGATTGCACATTTTGCTTCCTACTAGTTATACCCTTGTCGAAAACATGGGCACTTTATTATTATTTCACTTGAGTCTGCAGTCCATTAGCAGAACACTCACGAAGGGCAAGGACTGGTCTCAAGAGTTGGGAAGTTAATAGAGAGAGTACAGATTTGCTGGACTGCAATACTGGCATGGCAGGAGCAGAACAGAGAGCTGTGAGAAGCAGCACATGTGCATAATCAGGTAGTGAGAAGCGACATGCTTCAAGGCTGAGTCAAACTGAAACTGGAGACACACTGTATAGTGAAGTCAGTGAGGACATAAGGCATTTAGGAACATTAAGTTCCCTCAACACGTGGCAGGGAGAGAAGTGGGCAATGTTACCCAGAATTTGCTTCAGTATAATTTTACTATCAATATTAAGGTGTGAAAGCAAGTATAGGTGCCAAAGTCAGACTTTTAGTATCAATTCAGCACTAAAATTGCGCGCGCGCACGCACACACCCCCCCAGATGGGTCACAGAGAAGCAAATTGCTTTCTGTTTTAATTTTAGGAAACAAAATTCTTTTCAAGTCTGATATTTATGATTTACACATTTCCCCCCCCCCCCGTCTAAAAATGCAGTCTAGAAGGTCAGTGACTCAGTAATGGTGGAGGGAAGGGAGCAGAGATGAGACAGAGTTCAAAGACACCAAATCAGCTTGCTGCACATGTAAGAAGTTCCTGTATCTGATGATGCAATCCCTACATAACACTGAGCATGCAAGTTTGAACAGCACAAGAAGGTGGCACAATGCTTTTAATTAGGATGTGGCTGTTGACAGCAAAGGTTGTGCAATAAGAAACTATATCCTTCAAAACAAAAACAACCTGTAAGAAATGTTTTAAGCTTCAGCTCTATCAAGAACATGTTATTATTACAATTATACATTTGACCTATTCACACTGGATTACAGAATAATAGAAGGAGCTGTACCTGTATACCATTTCATTTGTTGCGGTTTCATCAAAAGAGTAATCAAACTTAAACACTTGATTGTCCAAATACTTTGTAAGATCCACTTTCTGCTTAGGCTCATGTAACAGAAGCATACTTTTGTCAGGAATGGTGATTACATCAATTTCTTTTTTTAACTTCTCTATTAAAATAAAAATAAAAAAAAAAAGTGTTAATTTTACTACAGATCCCCGTTTTAGCTGGTATAATAAAGGTCATTGTGTACTACCCAATCCTAGCAAAGTAGTTACAGTACAAAAATGAAAAGCCTGCAAATGAGACTGCCAGACCCCTGTATGTAGAACATCATAATCAGAGATCTCAGTTTTGCACATACTGTTGTGTCACAATAATTGTAAATTAGTATTTGTGCAGGAGGTAAAAATAGTGTTATTGTAGCTAAGCCAACTATACTTTCTTAGAAGGTTGGCGTCCAACATCTGCAATAAGATGCTGCAGATGTTCTACCAGACGGTTGTTGCAAGTGCCCTCTTCTACGCGGTGGTGTGCTGGGGAGGCAGCATAAAGATGAAAGACGCCTCACGCCTGGACAAACTTGTTAAGGCAGGGTCTATTGTAGTAGTAAAGTTGGACAGTTTAACATCTGTGGCAGAGCGACGGGCATTAAGCAAACTCCTGTCAATCATGAAGAAATCACTGCATCCAATGATCAGTGTCATTTCCAGGCAGAGGAGTAGCTTCAGTGACAGACACTTGTCACCGTCTTGCTCCACTGACAGACTGAGGAGATCGTTCCTCCCCCACACTATGCGACTCAATTCCACCCGGGGGAGTAAATGCTAACATTATTCAAAGTTATTGTCTGCTTTTACATGCATTTTTATTACTATTTAATTTAATATGTTTTTTTTTTGTATCCGTATACTGCTGCTGGATTATGTGAATTTCCCCTTGGGATTAATAAAGTATCTAGTTACTCTGTTCCCAGTCACTCCAAGATTAAGATTGAGTCTTTACGTCTTACATTAAGATAGTATTATGAAAAATCAATTTGTGCTCAAAACATTAATATTAAATTAAAAACACAATCTCAGGATAGTGTCTTAATAAAGAGAGACTGCTGTTGAAGCCTCATAAGTGTTTCTGCATGGGGAAAACCTTGTCAAGCATAGATACGGGTCATCTATAGTGGTCAACCTGTATTAGGTACAGAATACTGCCACAACAGAAAATCCTAACTTCTGTATGTCAGTGGTGGTGAATTGAATCAACTCCTTTATTACAAATTCACTGCACAATGGATATTCAGCACGATACTGGGAAAGATCATCATCAATGAAACTTCAACACTCATCAAGTGCCTTCACTCATCAATTGTTTGAAGTAATTGGGAGGTCTTACGTGGCAGAAAGTTTCCCAAAGAATTAAATTTGCAATCTATAGGTAAACTGCTGTAGATTCCTTTGTGTGGTCTGGGAAATAGGAGTTCATTTTTTGTGATATCCCAGACAAATATACTGTTACCTGATATTTCAAACTTAAATTGACCTTTCTCCCTTCAATGTTATGAATAAAAGTATTTGTTCAAGCATTTCTGTGATACCCAAGCAAAAGTTTGACAACCTTTATTTTCTTTGGAATGGTTTAGCTCCAATATACTCAAAAAAAGTTTGCACCAGCATCCTGTAGTATTTTGTGCAGGTGTCTTGCTGAATGAGTATAAAAGATGGATAAGGAGGTAAATGCTTAAACAGAGATAAAAAGGCCATGCAACACCCACTGCAAATGTGGGTATGAGCTAGAAGAATTCAAAATCTTTTTTCTTTCACAAAAAAGCAGTTAACCTTGTTAACTGCATTAAAAGCAAGAGCCACAAACTCCAATTTGCCAAAAAAAAAAAAAACAAAAAAAACAAAAAAAAACCAAAAAAAAAAAACAAAACCAACCACTTCACTACTGAACATGTTAATGCTAAAAATCATGGTAATCAGAGTGAAAGAGATGCCTGTGGCTGTGCATATGTGCCTGCAGTTTTCAGAACAGAATGATGTGTGCACATACAGGCTGTATAAATTCCTCAGATTAACAGAGGAGTTGCTGCTAAAACTGAAAAATCAAAGCAAAAGGCACAAAATGGATACGCATAACTTTGGTGCACTCTCCAATCATAAAAATTAGAAACTTAAGGAAAAGTGTGTTTTTGCTGTTAACTGGGCACAAAAATGTGAAGGAACATTTAATTTCAAACTTTGTTGCAATTACTGAATACTGTTCATATTTGTGGCATTTTTAGGGTTGACTTGCATACTTAACATCAGTTTCCCCAATGCAATTTTAAAATTGTCTGCTTCATTCTAAACAATTTTCAACTTGTTTATTTTGCATTTCTTGTCTTTCACATTCCTAAATATCTACCAAAGGCAACAAATGCGGTCAGGAATCATGATCACCAGCCATAAACTTACTTTTTACACCTACAATAGCAAACTAATGTGGGAAGGCAGGCACAAAAACCTTTTTTCAAGCTTGTTTAGTAACTCGGGTTTACCTCTAAATGACAGTACTTTTTTTGCATACTTCAAAAGTATCTCTCTCAGTATTCCAACTCTTCAGGACAACACTATTTGTCCAAAATAATGAGGACTATGAAATATATGTGCAAATGGAAGGGGAGTGTGCTGTGTAAACTCAGAGGGAGGTACTATGCCTCGAAGTAGGCAGAGAGATCTTATGAGCATTGCTAAAATGCACTGGAAACTTCACAATCAACATTTTACAAATGTTTGTGCATGTATGTGTACTTTTGTTTGTGAATTTATAAAATTATTACTACTTTTAATGCCTATTTTGTTTTTAGCACTGTTTGATTAATTTCCTTTGTTGTTTTTGACATACATACACATATACATACATAAATACATACATAAAAACAAAAAACAACCCCACATACACACTTGTAGGGGAAATAAAATGTTCTAAACCTTGGGAAAGGCTTTTCTGAGAGAGACCCCCCCTTCCAGATAGGCATGCAATGGGAGAAATTTTAAAATGTTAAATATTATGCAAAACAGCATCAAAACAGGTCAAGGAAGGATGAAAACTGTTGACTTATAAACAATTGAAACCACACCTAATATTTAAGGTGTATAAATGTTTATAATTTATAAGATTACAAAACTTCATACCTTTTTTATTCAGGGGTCTTTTTCTTACACAAACACATATTTTGTGATCATCAACCTTGGGAAAATAAAAAGTACTTTAAATAATGTATACTGGAGGTGTATTCATTTCAGTATATTCATATCGAACATTTCAGATAACACAAGCACAAATACTATATGTATACTGCCATATATAAAGAAAGCACCAGACAGACTTTGGTAGTCAAAATTTAAAAGGATTTGCAGAATTTAAAACCAAAAACATTTCTGTGTACACACACTAATATATACACACACAGACCTGCTTTCACAGGTAATCTTCATAAGGTTAAATGAGGAGTTAAGACCAGTGAGGAATATTATTCATCAGCACAAACGAACAACAGTGAACATAACTAATTGAACAGCAATGGCAAATTAATCTGATTGTAAAGACTCAGACGAGTGCTTTACATTAATCAAGAGATCCTGATGTTCTTGAAACACTGCACTAAATATGTATTGTCTCAAGGGTGATAAAAAAATAAACCCACAATAAAACTCTATATTAAAAAGGAAGCAGCCTAAATAAATATTTTGTACAATCTAACTTACTTACTGGATCATACAACGTAATTGGATGGAATTCTATTGTTTCTCTGTATTCCTGAATCATCCTTGCAAATTCCCAATTGGAACTGTGCATATCAATTTCCTAAGGAGGGCAGAAAATTTAAAATGTTTAATAAATAAAATATATACATACATATACAAACCCAATACCACACTCTCAAATGTACACTTATGTATAAACATTTAAAAATGTTAAACAAAATTAACTGAATGCTTAGTTTACAATTCCCAAGCTTAATTACTAAATTAAATAAGATATGTAAGTAAAATGGACTTTTCACTTAATTTTGGAACAGAATACAAAAGGAGAGAAAGGAAGATCAAAGTGAATGAGGGGCTTCTTTTCTTTGTATTGACATGCACTTGCGCCATACCATTTTGTGCACATCTCCTTGAGCACACAACTACAGCAACTGTGGGCAAATTATGTGGCAAATATTACAGACAAATAGGAACAGTATTGCGCTACAGAAATGTGCAGATAACAGAGGCAAAGTGTTGCAATGGTGGGGTTACACAACTGTCAGAACACTTAACCTTCTGAAGTTAGAATAGCTAATGCAACACCCAGTGAATCCAATCTTGCACCCTTATGGCTGGAAGCTGCTATCGGCAAACAAGCTGTACAAGTTAGGTTGCAGCTCCGAACATGGTTTGGTAAAGACTGGGGTGAACTTGCTTTCTAGATATTTGACAGAAAATACCTGGCAAATCCACTGAAACCTTACACTGCATAGAAATGTTATTCATGGAATAAAGTTCAGATGCACCATTTTTAAAAAGATGATTTAAATAGAACATCCTTATAGGAAGGAGCTATTTAAATGTACAGTCTCAGCATACAACTTATGAATTTTAGAAAGAAAGAAAAAAATTACAAGCACAGGCCATTAAGCACAACAAAGCTTGAAAATCCTGTCCACCCAATCCTTTCAAAATAAAGTTATGTTTTGAATGCCCCTAAAATCCTACTCTCTACAACACTAATTGGTTCTCCGATTACTCCTGCACACTATCAGAACACTCACTCCTACCTCTCCACCATTCATATGAAAACTACTAATTTTCTCATTACAAATGTCACATTTCAAAATGACCCAGGAATTGCATTTAAATAATATTTAAACACATCTTAAGTGTAGTCTTCTGTGTATGCAAAGCCTGTGTCTAGGAGATTTTGTTGAAGTTTGTTATTGCATCTGTCAAACCACACGCACATTTATGCTGAGCAGTTACATACATTATGCAGAGATAATTTGCATTGTGATAAAATTTTGGCTGTTACAATTTTGGAAAATTATCTGCACCCAAATGAAAATTTACTTTGCACACCAAAAAAAGAATAAGACTTTCAATCAAAATTGAGATTTAACTTCCAAGATCAGATACTTTGACTATAGTTTAAACATTCATTGCCACACAAAATTTGGATACTAAGTGAATTCAATAGTTACAATTTTACCTTTGCTCTCTTTGCTCGAATTTCTAGGTTTTTTGCTTTATTTGATTCACGTCTGTTCCTCATTTTCTCTACCTGATGGACAACAGTAGACTTCCGATTACCTGTTATATTAATATATAAAAAATAGCATTAACACCGTGTAAAATTAATCTATATTAAATCACTTATATTTAACCTTTCAGAAAATAAGCTATTTACGCAGTCTGCATTTTAAAAGCTTGATTTCTAAGTTACCAGCTTCCTAAGATTAGTTAAACTATTACCAAGAACAAATACATGAACATTTCTATAAGCTTTAAGCATCTTTCCCCACCCAAATACTCATCATATTCATTAATGTCAAGTGCCATTCTTGGCTTGATCAATAAGGTGTAAAAAGGTTAACTGTACAACTCTTAAATGCTCGGAAATATTCAAAATTACAGGGCACTCCTAGATGGAGCGGTCAAAATGTATCAAGGTTATAAAAATTGAATGGCTTAGTAAACTAAAAATCCACACATTTCATTTTTTCTTTTAATTTGTCACAAAATGCATAGTATTAAAGTATTTAATCATTTAAAAGCCAGGCATCCCTCACATAGATTGTTTCTGCAAGAGGTGGTGCATCAAACATTTGGACCAAAAGAAGCTATACCCCATGACACAAAAGCCAAAGCCACGGAATTAAATGATGCAAGGAATACATGCAAATGCTTACCCTACTAATGTAGATCTAATAAAACACCACTCTCTACTGTGAGAAGTCTTCTTGCAAATGAAAGCGAGCTTGAGGCAATGTCAGCTAATGTGGGAAAGTGTTAAGAACACTCCAATGTGGTTAACTGCTTTCCAGTAAGCAGCCTGACCCTACCTATGTAACTGGATGCAAAAGGGCTCTTATCCATTTCAAGTAAAATTAAAAATATTGCAGGGACATTTACAAAATGGAACAAATCAAGTTAAGGGAAAGAAGTCAGGTGAGCAAATTAATTCCAAAAAAAAAATAAGGTGGTTCAGAGGAGGAAAGCAAAAAAGTTATATACAGTGCTAGTCCACTCAACTCAATTACAGCACGAGTATGGGCACCCTCCCAGCTAAACTATTAGTATTATGTTTTAGGTCTCAGAACTTTGACTTGTGAGACCTTAATCCAAATCAGATCAAGACAATTCCAGAGCTTAATAAATTATGACCTTTCAAACCTCTCAGGTTGTTGTGCTTACACTTAAAAAGCCTTAGGCACCTCTGAACAGCTGACTGAGGATCTAAAAGTAAAGATAATCGATTCATAAAAACAGGAGAAGAATTTAATGAAATTAATGCAATTTCATGAAGTGGAAATAATCAACAAGAGCAAAAACAACAATGCAAAGTTTAGGTAGCTATTGTAGACTGGTCATCAATGAAAAGGGAAAACTACTAGGTTAACTAGCACATAAATGATGGTGCAATTGTTATATAAACCTATGCTGCATGAAAGAGTCATCAGAAAGAAACCTTACCCAAGACCCCCTCACAATAGTTCCCATTTGGTGTGCCAAAACACTTAGATAAGCAAGTAGTGTGGTGGGTCTGATGATACCTGTAAAAAGTACCTTTGGCAACTGTAGCCAGAGAGTTTGTAAAGGATTGGAGGGGTAAGGAAAAGCCACTGTAGCATCTATAAACACTCCGCCAATTGTTAAACATGAGGGTGGCTCTAACATATTTTGCAGCAGACAGAAAATATTGGCAGGGTAAAGGAAGACTAAATTCTATAAAGTATTAAAAAATACTGGAAGATAATATCCCCTAATCAGTAAAGACACTAAAGGTGAAAGATTGAAAATTATAAGACAAAGATACAAAACAAAGGTTGGGAAACATTCATATAGCAAGAATAAAAAAGACTGTTAAACTGGCCACAAAACACACTTGAAAGAGTGCTACCAAGTACTGAATGACAGGGTGCTTGAATGTCTGCACATGATCAATGAATAAGGAGGAAGACGGATCTCAACCTCAAACAATTTTTTCTTAGCCATCACCAGAAACTACACAGAGTAATGTATAAAAAAAGTATGCATATATTTTATATCTAATCTGCATACACACACACACATACACACGCGCACACACAGGTGGGTATAGAAAAGAATCACCTCCTTTGAAATATTACCCTTTTTTGCTTTACAGCCTTAAATGAAAAACACACAAAGAATATGTTTCTTTCCAGCTTTACTTACTCAATGCAACCTATAACATCCAAGTGAAAGATATCACAGCTACAGTAAAAGAGCACAATTGTTTGAGTCTATTTTTGCTTATGCTGGAAGCATTGAACTGTCAGATTACCATGAGAAAACAGATCTGTCAGAGATATTAAAATTGTATCTAGTAACTTAATACATACAAAATGAATAATATAAAGTTAACTATAAAGAAAACTGTTTTACACTTGCAAAACGGTGCATGTGCAGACATTTTTGGTGTGATGAAAACTAAGAGTTAATTTCTAAGAAACGAAGTAAAATATCTTAAAACTAGAAAAATCACTGCCTGCCCTTCTGTACACCCAGCTGAAGAGTGAAATCAGATTTAAAAATTCACTATCCCAAGGTGAGCCCAATCTGGAAGAAACATTTTAAAGAAGGGAATCTTAGCACTTCAAAGCTCTTTGGAGTGTCCTTTGAAACATCATGCTTTTCCTAAGCACTAGGAGTATACAAAGACCAACAATGCTATACTAGAGACAAAACAAAAACAAAATGAGTGCTCTTCAAAACTGGAACTATGACATGCACATCCACACAGTATTGTGTATGGACATTAAGAGGTTTCAGGGAATAAAAATAAGTTTACTGGACCATCATAAAAAGAACCAAGTAGCTAATAACAGTCACCTAAACACCTGATTTCTCAGGTTTGTTACGGTGTACAAACTTGTGAGGAAAAAATGTTTAAATTTTGAGTTTAAGGATGAAACCAAAGTTACAGTATAGCACAAGTTCATTCAGTCTCTCATTCGATAAATTATATAGATAATTATATAGAGGTATAAAATCGTGAACTGATGGAGTTGCAATGCAACATTCTACAACAAAAAAGCCTAGAGGAGATTGCTAAACAAACCAAATGCTGGCACACCAGTGTTATGTTAGTTTGTCTCAGCTTTCCTGTGCTCCCATCTCATGTAAATATACTTACACAACTAATCTATTTCAATAAAGGTTGTATTTATGAAAGAATTTATTGAAAAAGTGTGGTTCTTTTGCTTCGATACAAAACTAATGGCAAGAAACTCCTATATAAACTGAGGGCTTTACAGAAATCTAATTACTGGCTTTGCTTACAATAGGGCTGACTAGGGCTGGATATGAGCACTGAAGTCCCAACTAGATTCTAAATAGAATTTATCTTGACTGAATTAGCATGCACTGACATTTGAAGTTGTAGCCATTTTTTTTATGGAAAGTATTTAATCGTGTATAGAAAACAATAGGACAAATTTCAGGAACACTTTTCTACATAGTGACTCATAACATATGCATAAGCATGAAATGGCATACAAGAAGAAATATTTGATTAGTAATGAACAGATTACAGTATTTGGAAGAGGAGGAACAAAATATTTTTTAAAATAAAATCATTTATGGCTGATGCCGCTATCCAAGGTGACATAACCAACTGTATCATAAGTGTTTTTTTTTTTTGATCTTCCAATTGGAGCACGGCAGGTCATGTGATGTGGTCATGGTCACATTGTGTCAGTAGTGGGATGTGAACCCACAACCTCAGGGATGAAGGTCCAAAAGCCTTAACCATTACACCACACTGACAAATTTACGATGTATTGCAAAAGAGCCCACACATCATTGGGGTTGCTCCTTGTTTTAATACAATGCAAAGGCATCTACTTTATAAAATATCTTGCAAATATTATAAAATATTCAAAGACTTCTTCTATAATAAATGTTATTCAATAACCTATTCACAGGTTATGAATTCCCATGTAGACATCCTTTGGCTAAATCATTAGCCAAATTTATTCTCCTATTGGACATGCAGAGACTAACCATCCCCGATTTCCTATTTATTTTTTGCTTCCTCCCTTGTGTCATCACCTGCTACAATTTCTGCAGCCATAGGGACGGGATGGAGCGTGGATCTGTGCAAGTATTTTAAATGATAAAAGAAAAATGTGCTTCGAAATCAAGGCCCCCCCACCCCCCAACAAAGACAGCTTAATAGACATATGCTTTTTACAGAAATAATCTGTTCAAACGAATTACATAAATGACATTTACAGATTTACTCCATGTTGTGAGAATCAACATATTGGTTTCTAAAACAGGTGAACCAACTTCTAAAAGTTACATAGTTTTAGAAGCCAAAAAGCCAAACTTTTTTTTCTCTTTTTAACAGAAAAGAAAATCCCCAGCCAGGAGAAAATTGTCATGCCCACCACTTTTACTATTTCTACTGATATTACTTTATCATATATATGATGTGTAATTTCAATTACATACGTACACATATAAAATTTATATTTACCAGAAGTGGAAGTAGATCCTTTTGTAGGTGGCGGTAACAAATCTTCTTGTTTTTCATTGATCTCCATTAGAGCTGGTTTTGTTACAACACTTCTTCTAGATAAATGTGGTCTTTGATTAACTATAAAGAAAAAATGCAATAAAGATAATTGAGGTATTTTAAAATTAGAGGCAGCACATTATTCAAGTAACAGAAAGAGCTACTATGGGTCAGCATAATTCTGACTGACATTTGATAGAGATAACACAAGCTTTCTGCAATGAAGGAGCTCCAGCTTTCCAATGATCCTGCTCAGGATAAAGCAGAATTAGAAAAATGGATGGTTAAACAAAAATACATTTTAAAATTATTGAATGCTACGACTATGGTCTAATACTCAAATTAAAATTGTCAAGGGGCAAATAATGTGTAAAATGCAACATGAAAGTTTTCACATACTCAATTCCTTTGGATGATGTGGTCAAAGGTTAAAGCAGCATTAAAACTGTCAAAACTAAATTAGATTACATCTTGCTCGTAGGTCATTTGGAGAAACATACGAGGGATTTCCAGAAAAAAAAAAAAAGGTTGCAACAGCTGTTAAAAATCGAAAAATGAATATATTTCAACCAAATTTACAGGGTATGTTCCAAAATGTGTTTATTTCTCAACATAATTGCCGTCAACTTCAATGCACTTCTTCAGCCTGGGCACCAGCTTTTTTTATACCCTTGTCGAATACACTCTGCTCCGCTCCACCTCCGAAAGCCACTTCTCCACTGTCTCGTTCACCTCCTCATCGTTGGAAAAAACGTTTCCCACCCAAGAATTCTTTCAGAATTCTTCCACAAGCCGACGATGGATCTCGGCCGCGGATTCGCGACGCAAAGTGAGGAACTTGATGACCGAACGAATCTTGCATCGGCGGTAGGTGGAGTAAACGGCCTCAGCAGAGGTTGACAAACTCGCTTGCTGTGATGACATTTCACAACTGACTGACGCGGTCCCGGGCTTATTTTGACCGTTAGGACCCCCCTACACGCAGGTATGCCAACCTTCGAAAAAAGAAATTCCCAGGACCCTCCAGGGCACTTGTAACCTTTTTTTCTGGATATCCCTCGTACTTTTAACAGTAGCAATTATATTTCCCCATCCAGCTTTCTATAAAACCAATTAATCACTTAATTGTATTTAATGTTTTTAAAAGTTCATGACACATAACATGGAAATCCAATTTGTTCAACATACACCAACATGCCATGGCATTCCACTAGCCACTAGGTGGTGTGCTTTGAAGGACACCCAAATGTTGTGCTCTATAATTTTTTTTCTAGTTATCAAACTACTAGTGTGTTTTGAAAGGCCATGCCTACATGTGATAGACAACAAGTTAATATACAATCAGGACCATCATTCTTCACCTAGGTTTATTTCTAGATAATTGCATATTGTTGTGAAGGTTATTGTACAAAGTTCCATAAACATCACCTACCACAAAATTAAGCCATCTATCTGGAACCATATTTTTTAGTAGAGAGCAACAGAAAGAATAATGTTCTCAACTTTGTCAACATTCTTGTAGTAGTTGTCCCAAAAAAGGTGTTAATCAGTAAAATGGTGAAACAGTAAACTGACACAGGTTTAAAGTTTAAAAATTAGAATATTAATAAAGGGACTTCTGCAGGAAGCAACTAATAGGTTACAACCTACAGTCGTTTGGCAACAAGTAAATTAAGCCTTGCAAGTTAAAGCAAAAAATTGCACAGGTGTCTAAGCTTCTGTCTTAAAACAGAGTTGGAATAGACAGCGTTCCTACACCGTCTGAAGTACTGCTTGGACAATGTTTCAGTGATAATGGCAAGAAAAAAAAACTGCAATTAACAAATGAAATGGCAATACAGTATTACCCTTAGACGTGTAGGCCTTTCATTTAAAAAAGTCAGTAAGTACAGTGTCCTACACAATCCAAAGACAATTGGAAACTGGAAGAATCTGATTTGGTTTGCCATATATTTTCCTAAGTCACAACTCAATCAGAAGACAGGTTTCTGAGGGTCACCAACTTGCATGATAGGCACCTCACATCACAAAAGCTTCAAGAACAGCTTCACAGTGGTTAATTGTTTAACTTGTATTGTCACACATTTGTAAGAGGAGATGGAGAGAGAATGAGATTAATTGCTTTTATTAAGGTCCCACACAGTCCCGTTAAATGAATGGAGATTTTGCTTTCATTCTCTGATTTTAATGAGCACTTGTACAAATATCCATTAGTCCAAGCATCTATCCTGTTGATATGCGGTTCAACATCACAGACCGATGAGGATCATCTCATCCATATCCAGTAATGCATGGAGGACTGGCAGCGCTAACAGATGCAGCAGGTAAATATCAAGTTTTATCAAAATGACATGCCTATTTTGGCTTGTCAATACAAGCAATAGCATTTTGTAAACAACAAATCACTCCATTTGTAAATAATAAAAGTTAATTTAGTGCTTCAATGCTATGAAGGATAATGCACATCTCCCTATTAATATGGCATATACTGTGTTAACAGAAAAACGTAAATTGCCAGAACACACAGTAGGACAAACTAAACAGCATACTTCATTGTTAAGTATGAATTTTTGTCATTTGCTTGGCTTTGAAGGCAAACTATGCTTTTGAGTATAACTTAAGTGAAATTCTGGATTTGTACACAGTCATAAGGAATAAAATGTGAAAACCTCAAAAGAGACCAAGAGGAGTTCTGATTAATCTTCAGTAAAACATTTTACCCAGCTAACTACTAAAAAAAATCTTATAAAATGTTAAACTTAAGTGAGAGTAGTGTCAGTGACAAACCAGATGTTAAAACAGCTTTAATGAGAATGTGTTAAAATGGAAACAGATTTTAGAATTCCCTAATTCATCTGTACATATAACATTAATTTTTCTGAGGACTGCTGTGAATAAGAGAAATTCTCATTTTTTTTTAAAAAAACGATATTGTATGAGACCAGAATGTTAAAAATGGAGATCAAGTGGGGGTGGTTAAAAAAGTACTGAGTTACATAGAATTTCTGAAATATGCAGTTCACCAACAGAACGATAACTGAAGTTATTCTCTCAGGAAACTTCACACATACCAGACAGGGAAGATGCAGAGCCCTTTGTAGGTGGCAGTGAAGAATTCTCTTGTTTTTCACTGATCTGCGTTACAACACTTTTTCTTGATAAATGTGGTCTTTGATTAACTAGGAAGAGAAAAAAGCAAGTTTAAAAGAAAAAAAAAAGAAAAAAAAAAAACGAACAATAGTGATAATAGATTTAATACAACCGGCAAATCATTTCTCATTTCCTAAACTTGGATTTGGGGCATTTTTATGGACATAGGCAAAATTTATGGCCAATTGATTAACTTCAATATGTACTAAATAGAATGTTTTTAGTTTCTAGCATTTTAGAAAACATAAACCAGACAATGTTTAAAACTACAGAAAGACATCTGAAAATACATTTCTAGATGCAGTGTACAAGATTTTTGGATAAATGGGTGCAATACAATTAGAATAAAAATGACTATTCTGAATTAGAAATGGTGAAGCTCCTAAAAGGCTACTAATGCTAGTTTTCCACATATAATATTGTAGACTGCCAAGGACAGCTTCTGAATTAAGTGGTTAATATCACTTAAATTGGTAAAACCGAGCCTATGATTCTGCAATATTATACATAACTTAACACTTAAAAAATATAATTTCTTTTTTGTGATAACCAGTCTCAAATCTCGGTAAACGTGCGAGGATGACAATTGACTTGATGGTTAATTCAATTAGTTTTCTTCACTAAGCTTATTTCTAACAGGTGTCTGAGAAAAAGGTGTAAATAATATTGAATTTCAAAGCAAGAAGATATTGACTGAGGAAAAACCTAGAAAAGAAATGAGTAATACTTTTCTGCAAAGACTAAGCAGAAAAAAAATAATCAGGTGAATAGATTAAAATATAGGAACCCATTTAATATATAACTACGTATGCTATTTATTATGTCTATTAAGTAATTTTTGTATACAGTATACAACTGGCAAATTTGAACTGCCAACACTGTTCTCATTCTTATTTTCACTGATTTTCTGAAGTATGTTAACCTGAAAACAAATATATTAAAGCAAAAAACTTAGGTTAGCAAATTTGACCAAATTGTAAAAGTACACTGTGTGCACAATTAGGCAAGTGAGTATTTTGACCATATCATTTTTATGTGTATATTCCAACTCCAAGCTGTATTAACTTGAATGCTTATTGTTTTTAAGCACGTCAGGTGATGTGTTTTTGTGTAATGAGGGAGGGTGTGGCCTAATGAGATCAACACCCTATATCAAGGTGTGCAGAATTATTAGGCAGCTAGTTTTCCTCAGGCAAAATGGGCCAAAAGAGAGATTTAACCGACTCTGAAAAGTCAAAAATTGTAAAAAGTCTTTCAGAGGGATGCAGCACTTTTGGAATTGCTAAGATATTGGTGTGTGATCACAGAACCATCCAACATTTTGTTGCAAATAGTCAACAGGGTCGCAAGAAACGTGTTGAGAACAAAAGACGCAAATTAGCTGCCAAAGATTTGAGAAGAATCAAACGTGAAGCTACCAGGAACCCATTATCCTCCAGTGCTTTCATATTCCAGAGCTGCAACCTACCTGTGAGTGCCCAGAAGTACAAGGTGTTCAGTGCTCAAAGACATGGCCAAGGTAAGGAGGGCTGAAACCCAACCACCACTGAACAAGAAACATAAGTTGAAACGTCAAAACTGGGCCAAGAAATATCTGAAGACAGATTTTTTT
>JANRMT010062856.1:107440257-107468027 GCA_026402145.1 Polypterus bichir lapradei
GTCTAGACATGTTTTACGGGACAGAGAGAGAGAGAGAGAGAGAGAGAGAGAGAGAGAGAACGCACTGGCCCTTTATCTTAAACAAATTGGAGTAACAAACTGAGAAAAAGGATTTTGAGACATCTTCCTGTACAATTAGATCAATAGCAAGAAAAACTACTTTAAATTAATTCAGACCTTTTGATTTTGTCCTTTAATTAAAAAACAGATGTTTGTGTTTGAATAGCAAATTTGTATTAAGTGCAGCAGCATATTTTTAATTGGAAGATTTTAACTGAAAATTTTGAAATTTCTGCTTGGAAAGCAATAGGCTGGTTAGCTTAACAACAAAATGTGTCTTACTTATAAACTTGTTATGCACGTTAGCCTTGTGTCTTCTTGATAAACATGTGGTTTTAAAAATATTTCTGCAGTGTTTGGACGGGGGCATAGAGTACATGTGTTGATAAATGTGTAAAATATTAAAATGGTAATCCATATTTAAAATTTACACCTCAAGAATTATGAATGTATCTGGGACATTAAAGAAAATCCTGTATTAAGTTATAACCATAAAAAAAAAAATCTGTAGTTTAAGTAATGCCTAAAACATTCAACTGCATGTACAATTATATTTAAGCAATGCTTAAATGCCAATATCAATTAACTGATAGAGTGACAATACATAATTTGTTACAGAAATGGTGAAAAGCACTTTTAAATTAAGCTTTGTTTCAGATAGGTATGTTACAGAAGAAATTAAACAATATGAGAGCTTGTACTTGAAGTATTTTATATTTGTTTATGCCATATGCATTAAAGATAAATACTTTTGTATTTTATTAAAGCAAGTATTTTAAGGAAATTGTATTTATTTATTTTTAATGTCACTGACCAGCAGGCCTACAGAATTTCATTTTGTTAAGAAATGAACACTTAAGACCTGTGGCATATAGTTTAATTATAAAAAAAAATACCAAACAATATAGAATATAAGGCTTCTACATACCTGGTTATGCAGGAGCAGAGTGTAAAAGAGGATTTTTTTTTTTTTTTTTTTTTTAAAAAGTAGGAACATGAAACATGAAATTAGTGATCAATATTGGCCTTAAGCTGGATTTACACTTGACACTCTGAACGTTTACACACAAGCATCACGGCTGCGACGCGTTCTCAGTGTTCTTGGAGCACGTTGCCAAAAATTAAAGCAACGCGTGAGCAAATTGCAGAAACAGAAAAATTCAGGTTTTGGGTGGAGAAGCACAGTGTGTTCAATTTGATAGGAAACATCAGCATCGTTGTTAGCGTCTCTATAGTGACAGATATGCCAGTCAGAACAGCTAGTATCAAACTGTCAGCTCTTTCAAAGTGGATATGGACAAGTGTGAGATGAAATGTAATCAAATTTGACATGTGTGCAAAGCGGAAAATGTCCGAGAAAAAAAAAAAAAAAAAAAAAAAAAAAAAAATATTGGGGAATTAAGCTGTTGTAAGATAATGCAATGCGACCACAAGCTGCATCAGAACTCTAACAGACTCAATGATGTTTGATGAATGGCTCAATGTAATAAAGCAAATCTTATATACTTATATACTGACATGAGAATGTATTTATGGTGCTTTTCTTCATCCATTGCTCGCATAAGCATCACATATTCCCAGTTGTAATGGTGTGATGCATTTAAAGCACTCGCATACCATCTGTGTCTTTTTTTTTTGAGCACTATTGTAAAAGTATCAAAATACAAAGAATTTTCATCTTTCTTCTCCAGTTTTGCTATGTTGCAAGCTAAATGGTTTTCTCATTGTGATGATTTCTTGCACTGTCACCTAGTGGAATCCTCCAGATTTAAAGTACACGTGCAAGTTTAGTGAGTACACAGCTTGCTTAGCAGCAGAGCCCTGAAGCACCCGTGTCATGTAGTGTCAAGTAAATGCTTGGCCTTAAATCTGAAAGGAGCATCCCTAGTGGTAGACAGGATTACAGAAAGCAGGCTACTTTGTTGCTAAAGATGCTATTCTACATAGAATCACTGAAAGAGGCACAAATCACTTACATGAGATTGAGATTACTTACCCAAAAAAAAAAAAAAAAAAACAAAATAGTTTACATCAATAGCTAAATTAGTGCAACACCTGAGGTTATTTGGTTCCTTAATGTACAAGTGCAAATAAATCTTATAAGCTATCCGATATGTCAGAATGACTTGACAAACATGAAGTTGTTATTAAGAGTAGAAGAGAGAAAAAAAAAAAAAAAGAAAAAAAAAAAAACACACCACACACACACCAATGCCAGCCTATTATACCTCATGTAAAAAGGAGCCTACCAACTAAATTTTTGTAAAGCTTAGAAAGCAAGGGCTGATAAAAATCTATTTTTGCGATCAGCCAAACTGATCACCAATTGAGTTTGTTTTATAGTGAAAAGCAGAGAATTCATTGGAGAACCACTTAGTTTCTAAAAAATTGATTGAAATGAACTGACCTAAGTAGCATCACTGTTATTTTTAAACTGATTTTGATTATATAGTCTTAACCACATAATCAAAAAACTGAAAAATAAAAATTAATGACCAAATTTACTACATGTAGAAACCGTTAAGACAAATTTCTAAGAAAAGCACATATTCTAACTAGGGCTGGATGATAAAATCATAAAGTTATTTTACGATAATTATCTTTCCCCTCAATAGACATACAAGACATGGTAGATTAGGCCAGAGTAAAATTATTGATTTTCTGATTAATCATTATTTTTCCATTTAAAAAGGACTCAATATGAATTATTAAAGTCTCAAGATAGTTCTCGTGAATCTCTACCCTGCTCAATTACTATTTGTAGACTTTTGCTTATGTTCGTTTTTGGGGTCCAGTCCTTACTACGTTGCATAAAATGGTGTGTCCTCTTTAACTGACATCAGCGTGTTAAGACACTTAAATCAGAAGTGTGGAATTACTATAGATTCAAACGGAGCGTTGGTAAAACAACAACGGCATAAAAGCAAATCCATATTTAAGCTGTGCAACTTGGACGTCTATTGTTGTAACATCAAATTTGACAAACCACCCATAAACATCCTCAGTCAACATCCAAACGAGTAGAACCTAAACAATTTACACTAGAGACAATGGGTAGCTACAAGCTTCTGTTTAATTCATATTGTGCCTCCCCCCCCCCCAAAAAAAAAAAAGAATCTGTAGCAGTTTTTAATCTGTAAAGACAAGAGACTGTAAGTAGTCCCGGTCATACAAAAGTGTGGTCACAAAGGAGCTAACAAAGTAGCTCCATAGTAGCAGCTCCATAACAGCAGCATCAGTCACGATGACCAGTTTTTCTTTTATGTTCAATTCATTCAATGCCACTGTCAACAAGCATCAGCTTTAGAACACGTGTGGACTCTGATGTGCCGATACATATGTTATATTACGGTGAATGTTGAATGAGTGCAGTGAAAGTGTGTGTGTGTGTTTTTTTTTTTTTTTTTTTTAAAATATAAAAAGAACAATGATATTTTGTTCCACTTATCTGTTCATTACTAATCAAGCATTTCTTCTTAAAATGTTGGCATGCTTATGCTATAAAGTCACTATGGAAATAAGACACCCTGGAAATAAAGTGTTAATGAAATTTGTACCATTATATTATTTTCTATGCATGGCTAAGTAATTTCAAAAAAAAAAAAAAAAAAAAAAAAAGCTCCCACTTCAAAATATATCCATGCACACTAAACTCAGTCAAGAAAAATCAATATTGAATCAGGTTATTGTGAACTAGAATCTAAACATCAGTGCTGATGCCCAGTTCTACAGTTGTTACAACATCAATAGCACTCCTTCCATCCGTGTTTTGACAGACGACACAAAAAGCCAATGATAATGAGAATAGCACTGCAACAAAACCAATCATGTGGCTAGAACAGAGGTACAGTAACAGAATCTTTGTTTGAGGTGGGGGGTTGGAATCATTGTCACTGAAGACAACACCCCAATGCACACAGCCCAAGGCTCAAAAGATTAGGACATGGGTGAAAAGAGGTGTCAGAGGAATTCAGTAGTGTGGCATTTTGTCTGACAAGAGAGAGTAGTGTGCACTGCAAAGTGTGTCGAAAGCATGTTCCCACACATACAGGTAATACCACTATTCTTTTACACCACCTGAAGCAGTGCCATTCTTTAGAGCACACACAATGCAAAACTTTATTGTCCCTGACCCAAGCAAGTGCTACATGAATGGGGACTTTTTGTACTTTTTAAAACCCTTGAGCATAAGCTGACCAAAACTGACTGAAACTCAGTTTTGTTTATTTTCTCATTTTTCGATAGATAGAGAGAGAGATATCTATATAATGTGGGTCTATTTGTGTGTTGGTTTCCCAATCATTTAAAAACAGTGTGAATCTATACAAAGGAAATGATTTAATACAGAGTTAGTTTTGAGATTTTACTTTGTATTATTACCAACTTTATTTCTTTGGACATGACCAAAGAATCTACTTTGTGCTCCCCGGTAAAACTTAAAATCTAAATTCTAAAATCTTGAAAGCTTTCATTGTTTTTGGAGTTGACCAAAATTTAGTGTGTTCTCCTACAAAATTAGAAAGCTTTTGACTAATCAAAATAGAGAGACGTTGCGTTTTACTTACAGTGGGTATAGAAAAGAATCACCCTCTTTGAAATACTCCCTTTTTGTTGCTTTACAGCCTTAAATGAAAATACACACAAAAAATTTCTTCCCAGCTTTACTTACTCAATGCAACCTATAACATCTAAGTGAAAGATATCACGGCTACAGTTCAGAAAAATTAAAAAACAAAAACAAGACATACGGAGATTAATAAAGGATCACTTATACTTTACAAACATTATAACTGCTGGACATCTTTGGCATTAAGCAGCTTATTCATGACTTCTATGAAGAACACCTATTTCAATTTAAGTCGGATTTAAAAAAAAAAAAAAAAAAAAAAAAAAAAAAAAAAAAAAAAAAAAACACACCACCATGTGAAATGAGTTGGAATGGACCCATTTTAACACAGGTGTACAAGAGCCCATAAGCCTAATTAATTGGTCTTGTTTCAAGTTGGACTGCCGATACCAAGTTGAAAAAAAGAATTTTTTTTTTTTTTTTTTAAATTGGCTTATTTGACTTTACCCTTTTAGGAGTTATTGTGGATGTGTCATTTTTATATTCTATTTTCAAATTCTATATTTCAAATTATTCAATAAATATTCAAACACAGCACACATTCATATGTCTGTTTGAATTTGAAAAATGATAGCCAGATTGATATATAAAAAAAAACCAATTGATTCTTTTATCATTTACAAAAATCATTTGTGATAGCCCCACATGATAAACATTTTGTAATATTCAATTACATATTATATGTGGACAGTTGGATTGGATTAGTCTATTATGCACTAGTGGAATGGAATATTGAAGAGTCTAAAAATTTCATTGGATTCCTGAAGCAAGATTGCCCAAAAAAAAAAAAAAATATGGAAAGCCTTGAGATCAAATAAATGTAACAAGCTTTGGGCACTCCATTTGCATTCAGGGTTGTGACAGTTAATTCTTGCTGTCAAAGCAAAGTTAAAAAAGTGAACAGTTATACCTTTTAAGTTCCCATAGTTATCGATAGTATAGAAACTTATAGTAAAAATATTTCCGTGCATAGGTGGTCTTTTTTTCTTTTAGTAATTTAACACTGGAGAAAATATTTGCATTATTAATTAGATTTGCGATCTGAACAAAGAATGAAAAGGTAGAGTGAAATGAATTACTGGAATGTATGGGACATCATGAAAACTGCTTAATAAAGATTAAATTTAGTATTGGTATACATATCACAAAATGTAATGTCCTTGTTGATAATGGCAAAATTTCCAATAGTCAATTAAAACAAAGTGTTAGCACCCAAGTTTATAAATTTACCCTTTGTCATAAGACATCTTAACATTTAGACTGAAGCAGCAACAGCAACCAGAGAAACATTTTTAAACAGAAATGAAGTTATGACCAAATATGCATGAGAAATTCAAATCATGCTTCATATTATAATAATGCAAACCCAAGTCTTACATCCTTATTAAAAGTATTATGGGCTTACACACCTATGCACACAAGCCGGTACAACTAAGGAACATAGTGTAGTCACAAGACAATCTAGTATGGTGAACAACACTGATAGATAAAGTAGGAGCATCATGTTACATGATTAATGCAGCCAATAAAAGTCTATTGATTCAAGTATTTGGAGTTTGGGTGTTGGAAATTGAAGTGGCAATAGACTCCCTAACCTCTAAGTATCAGATATGTCACCATTGCAATTTCAACTATATCAGAGGCAAACTGTTTAAATAATTATGAGATAAATGATTAAATGTCCAAAAACTTGCATGGAAATAGAAACCAAAACATTCTTTTATCAGAAATGCAAACTCACCAGGCGCCCAACATTCTCCCTCGCCAGGGAGGGGTCTGACTGATTAACACTGTTCATATATTCAAATAATTCACGATTCAAATTGTACAGTTCTCCAAAGTCAATCTAAGAAAGAAAATGAAACTGTTGTGGAATATGTTCAACAATCAAGATTAAAACGGTCTTACTCATTGATTTAAAAGCTAAAGAGCTTTCCCTCCCAGCACAAGCAGTAGATAGGCTGACATTTTGGCAAAGTAATAATAAAATTAATTAATGACATAAAAATAATTCAGGAAACAAGTTTTCTACACCTTCTACAGTGTTATTTTTTTGATATTCGCACACACACACAAATATTACTCTCTACAACATTGACAGGTAAACCTAAAAGTTATGTGCAATAAGCCATGAGCGTTTATTACCTCTTTTCCTTTGTTTGAGGAATTCTCAGCCCATTCAACCATTACCACACCTTTCATGTAATTTACGTCTGTTATGTTTGCAGCATGTACTCGTCCTGTATAAGAAAAGGGGAAAAACGGGGATTGTTTTATTTTGGTATTTTCACATTCTTGATACTATACTGAATCACATATGGTGATATCTAATTATAGTATCGATTACAAGATTTGACCGTTTCTTGTCCCACTAATCTTGAGGGATCCTGCTCACATCAAAACAAAGCAGCATGTGGATGTCGAATACAAATACACTACCACTTTCGAATTTTCTTTTAAGAACATTAAACAGCTTTTGCGTTGAACATATAAACAGTGACATAATACAACATATTTTAAAACTTTACAGACTAATAAACCTTTTACTGAGATTAAATCTCGCCATGTTATAAAAACACAGAGATAAATAATGCAGAATGTTTTAACACTCAAAAGGATGATGCGCCGAAAAAAAAAAAAAAAGACACTCAATCTCTCATTAACTGTGACTTTACAAGCTATTCTGTCTGCTCTGAAAGTAAATAAAACACTTTTACTCTAACATACAAACAAGCAACTTCTAGAACTGTGGGAAAGTGAGTACTATAAAAGGTAACGTATACAACGTAGTTATATATTACGATACATATATTTTTGTAGCTATATTAATACTTTTATTGCAGCAATTTAGCTAAACAAACACACTACAGTTTAAACTAAAAGAAAATTCATTCCTACCGTTGCTGCGGCTGATTTTAATGGACAATCCAGGCCTTATACGGTCTAATAATGACGGGTCCATTCTTCTTCTTTACAGATAGATGTGTACGCTGAAGATTTCAAATTAAAATATATTGCTAAAATAATCCAGGAAAGCAATGCACACAACACTACTTGTGACTGTGTTTAACTGCAATTTTCAGATTGCAATCATAACATTCACCATAGAGTAAGCAGTTTAAAACCGCCACGCTTTTAAAAAAGACACGAACGGAAGTAACGACAGCATGTCGGGAAATCGCAAGCGCAAACGGGAAATGTAGTCCTTGCGAAACTCCGTGTGGGACACTTTTCTACACGAAGTAAGCAAGGCGTCATATTTTTTTGCAATATACGTTTACATTTTAACATAATAATCGTTTTAATGTGCTTTAAATTTACTGACGAGTCTGGCCAATATTTAAGCTTGATATTAATAAATACGTGACCACATTGTCTTAACCACGTTTTACGCGTACTGGTGGACGACATAACGGATACATTATTGTGACTATCGGACGAACCAGAAGCGAGTTACTCTATGGTTTGTATTAGTCATCCACCCATTCACTGATCTCAGTATAGTATATCAACCCTTCATTTTTAAAAAATGAAATGAAACCTACAAATACACCCTTCTTACAATTAGTCTTTTTTTAAAGTTAAATGTTGCAAATGAGTATGCAAAAAATGTTACATGACATTATCAAACCCGTTTAATCAAACTGAAGGTCATAGGCCTTAGAAGCTGTCCCAGCAGCACTAGCCATAATGGAGTGCCAATCCACTATTTATATAGATAGATAGATAGATAGATAGATAGATACTTTATTAATCCCAAGGGGAAATTCACATAATCCAGCAGCAGTATACTGATACAAAGAAACAATATTAAATTAAATAGTAATAAAAATGAAAAAAGTTAGCATTTACTCCCCCGGGTGGAATTGAAGAGTCGCATAGTGTGGGGGAGGAACGATCTCCTCAGTCATATACTAACATTTGTAAATGGTCTTTTATCTGAAGTATACATGTAAAGTATTTTACTTCATCAGTTCATATCTTGTACTTAGCTAACTCTAATAAAATAACGTTTTGATAGCATGAATATTTTATCATATTATAAATTGCCTAGTAGTCGTCATAAATTGATGATTTATGAGATTCGTTTATGGGGTTGCAAAAGCAACATAAATACCACATAAATCTACACCTCCTTATCTAAAGAAAGGAGTTTCATTTGCAAGACATGAAAGAATGGCCCTGAATACGAACTTTAGTCAGCAAAAAAAAAATATATATTTTTTTTTAATGTAAGTGTTAGCATTCAAAGCACACAAGTACATTCTCTGTCTTATGTATTACATCCATTATACATATGTATTATATTACAGCTAGATATAAATATACAGTGTCCATCCTAGCTGCCTTACACAAGTCAGGATCCAGTCCTGAGAAGGATGTAGTCTTTCACTTGGTGTACAGTATGTACTCTTGGTTACTCAAATGCTAATTTAATTTGGAGTCACCAGTCAGTATACCCTGCGGACGTCGCAGATGTTGTTTCCCCGCAAGGTCCATGGAATTTTGAGGTGGGACCCTGTGTTAGGATATAGCGGGCTGGATAATAAATGACTGACTGACTAACCACCATCTTTGCTATTAACCACATATAAGTCTTAAAATATATTTATATTACAATGTGTACAAATATGCAAAAGGTCAATTGTGAACCACACTTACTTCACTTTCACACATCAGGACTGGAACAACCATGCCATTGCTGACAATATTTTTATAGTTCCAAGACTGTGCCACCTTTTACTATGTTTTTATAATTCACTTTTATTACCATCAGAATCTATAATGGTTAAGACTTGTTTCACTTTATGCAATTTTGTAATGTAACAAGTGTGCCTTCTTTATCTGTTTCAAGTTTATACACCTTTCATTTGTAAAGTATTTCACAAATTGCTTCTTCAAGCCCCTCCAAACATTTAAATGGTGGTACAACCTAGAGTGCAAATAAAATGGAATACTGCACTTCTTGGTCATCTATTATTTATTCCAGAGTTACTACTGGTAGTGCATATTAAACAATATATCTAAAGTGCTGATCAGTTCACATATGCCATAGAGTGTGTCATATTTAAGCTTTCTTATTTACATACATAATAATGTTAAAATCATCCAAAGAAACCCACACACAATTCAGTATAATTCACTACAATAATAAAAACATATATTGTAACAAAACAATGTATATATAGTACTTGCAAAAACATATTGTATATATTGCATGTAATTATATATAATATATATATATACCAGCCATGTGCGCCCAACTACGTTGCGCGTGTTAAAGTTGTCTGTGAAGGGCTCCCTGTTTAAACGCGGCTGCCAGTCGTGAACTGGGCCCTTCGTCACACAGCATTATGATTTTTTATAAGGGAAACAAAATTACAAAAGAAAACCCTTGGACATTGATTCGATAGGAACGGCCTACTCGGAATCACTGTCCGAATAGTAATTATGTGGTGGTGTAGGAGCATTTCTGCTTCTGTCCGTTCACAGTCCATCTCGTTTTCACGACGCTATCGTTTCCTCTCACGATGTCTTCTCAACCTTTGTGGCAATCCAAAGAGTAAGGCAATATACACAGAGCAATGGTTATAAAAGGGGGACACATAGGTATCCAGGCTCTTTAAAGCATAAATAGGGATCACTTTACTGACATGTGTGCAAGGCATGGAACAACTGTGAGACGCGCAGCACTCTCTGGCTACAATGTAACAATAATAATTTCCGGAACGTGCTGTTACGTTGTCATTCATTTTACCCACTGTCTTTCTTTCACTCATATGTTACGTAGGCACGTACCTTTTATCTTCGACAAGCTCATTCTCTAACCAGGCCTCAGGAGTTAACCAGCGTAACACTGTCCACCACCCCTTTCGTTATTCCGGCACATTGTTGACATCCGTGAGTAACAACAACGTACTAAACTGGAAGGTGGTCTACACATGTGTGGAATTCGCGGACAAACAAAGATTAAGATCTAAATGAAGATCTCTTTAGTTAATTTAAAGCACAACAATTTGTTTAGTTTGAATGTCTGTGTTTTGAGGTGTGACTGGAGTACTACAGTCTTCAGTAGTATAAGCCTGGAAGAGATTCTTAATGCAATGCCTATGTTTTAGCTGTCTCTCTACTGCCATCTAGTGCTTCTTCTTCTAATTCATTCACGGACAAACAAAGATCAAGATCCAAATGAAGATTATATATAGAGATATATATACACAGTGGATTCAGAAAGTATTCAGACTTTTACTTTCTGCACACATCAATCTATAGGCTACTCAATAATTCACAATGACGAATTGAAAACATGTTTTCAAAAAGGTTTCTGAATGCATTAATATTAAAACTGAAATCTCTCAGATGCTTTATGGAGTTTAAGAATGGGCTTTGGCTGGGCCAGTCAAGGACAGTCTTAGGCTTGTTCCAAAACCACTCTGGCATTGTCTTGGCTGTATGGTTCCAAACTTCTTCCATTTCACAATTATTGAGGCTTCTTTGCTCTGATCTATACATTACCTCAGTTTAATCACAGAGGTCTGTGGAGAGCTCCTTACACACAATGGCTGGAGTTTTGTCCTAACATGCAGTGTGAATTGTGGGACTTTATTTACAAAGGTGTGTGCCTTTCTAATCTTTCAGATCAATTCATTTTGCCACAGGTGGACGCCAATTAAGTTGTAGACTCATCTCAAGGATAATTAAAGCAAACAGGATGTCTGGAGTGCCACAGAATAGGGTCTCAATACTTGAATAATATCAAAAAATTAAAACTCTCATATTTTTCAATAAATTTGCAAACCTTTGAAAACAGAGTCTTACTTTGTTATTATGGGTTATTGAGTGTTGATTGATGGGAAAAATTGCAGATGTATTTATTTAATTTTAAATCTCTCTAAATTCACTGTATATTTTGGTTATATACATACAAATGTGTGTGTGTGTGTGTATGTGTGAGTGTTTGAGTGTGTGTATTCAATACTATATATATTAATTATTTATAAATAGTTCAAAACAGGAATTAGCCCTGGACATTGAGCTTGCACTGCCTCTTTTTTAAAAAATGGTCAAATCATCAAGTCAAAAATATCTGTAATCAAAGCCAACTAAAACCAAAAATGTAACTAAACCAAACCTTTACAAAGGTGCATTCACTTTGCTACAGTTGACCATTTGTCAATCTTGCTCAGCAAATCTCTTCTTCAAACTACTCAGCACTAACTCTATATCATTTGCTCCCCCTATATTCCCCAGCAGGGAGCAGCATAAACCTTTAGCATTTTGCTGCATTGCAGACCACAAAAATGTAGGTCTCTAGTAAGATACTCTAGTAAGATAAACTGGCATTCTATCCAAGGTTCTTTATTTTATGCTATTGTGCAGTGTTGGAGTTAATTATGAGCAGAGGGCAAAATACTACCAAATTAAACAATTCTTCCACTTAAAACTTGAGCAGTGACAAGAAAATGCCCCAAAATGACACATAATCATAGTTATAATTATTATGGATTATTATCACTATGGCACTAAAAAATGGTTTTGACACTTCATCTGCATCTAATGTTATGCTTTTTTGTTTACTAATTCCATCTTCCTCGCATTTGTGTGCTGACTGTATTAATTCTTCTGTTCGTAAACATTGTACAACTGGCTGGACAATAATAAACACAGCTACACGTGTAACTATTACATACTGTAGGTCAATATACTAACTATGGGAACATGGAAGCTGCATTGCAAATAGAAATGCATGTTTATAAAATGCATCAAATGTTTTGTAAGGCTTAACAAGCTTGCCCTCACAGTAGTTACTCTGCTGCTAGTGATTTCATGAAGAGAATCTAAAATATGAAACACATCTGGCTTTCTAGCACATATAAATCTAACATCACATGTCTAAATTTGCTGAGTATTTGATGATGGTTTATGACTCAGTTAATTTTGAGAGCCAACAGGCTGGCTAACGTAAGCTACAATGTTCTATTTAAAAAATGAGGTTGGAAAACTATAACAGTGCTTCTCAAAGTATGGTCCATACTGACTGAGATACTGAATATAAGTATTTACTCTGCTGCCTGACATTAGCACTACAAAATAAAATGATTGGTCCATGAGGAACTGGTCTAAAACTATCACCAAAGAGCACACTGTTCAACTATCTTGAAGACAGTAACTGTAGTGTTTCATTATGTTCGCAGTGCATGGTCATGTGGAGAAGATTCTCAATGTGAAAATGAACATGAACTTTATTAATGAACAAAATGGAAAAAATATGCATTCCTCCTTTAGTGATTTTTTTTTACACAGACACTTGAGGGCATAACCAACATCATTCAACTTTATAGTAACTCTTTCAATAAGCTACACATTGCTATGTTACAGGTACCATATGTGTATGCCACACCACATATTACAGCAGTGGTCCTCACATTTGGTGCTGGTGTGATGCAGGTTTTGTTCCAAACCAGTTTCTTAATTCAAGGCCAGTTATTGCTGCTGAAGTAATTATTACTTTAGCAGTATTTTTGTCTTTCATTTTAGATAACTTGCTTGTTAATATTTGCCAGTCCTTAATTGCTTTTTTACTCTTATTAACAGCTGCATTCACTGTTTTCAAGTGTTTCTTGTTTTCTTGACGAGCTGCTATTTAACAGCATGCTGCAAACGATAAAAGAAGCAACAGTTTATCATGTAACCTCGTGGTCCTCAAGTTCAGTCCAGGGCTACACTCTGGCTGGTGGTTTTTGTCCTAACTAGTTTCTTCTTTTAATTGGACCCATTTTTTCATTGAGAAAGTTGTTATATCACAGTTTCTTTGTTTTGGTGTCAATTCATAATGTACAAAACTGTGTTTGCTAATTTCTTTTGGAATGAAGCAAGTATTTACAGTACTATGGAAACGTCTTAGTCACCCAAGATTTTATATATAAATTTTGTCTTGAATGTTTATCATTTGCCTTCTGCATTACGGTGAATCACTACATGCAGTTCACCACAATGTACATAAGGCAACAGATAAAAAAGTATTAAGAAATTGAAATAGAAAAAAAATCTTCCTTTATACTTTTCCTTTTTTCCTAGAATTTATATATAATATACTGTCACATATGTGCAAATAGGAGGCAGCTGAAGGGCTTAGAGAATAATGTTAACACATCTGCCCAGGGGCTGGCGGGGTGCGCTGATTTTCTTTCTAAGTCTCCTGCAGACCTTTCCCGGAAAAATCCTGTCAGGAGCTGGTGCCTCCGCTCAGAGCACGTCACTTCCGGTCCAACCCTGAGGACGGCATCACTTCCGGTCCCGGGCCCGAGGACGACATCACTTCCGGTCCCGGCTCCGAGGACGACACCACTTCCCCTAGACTCCCTATAAAGCCTCACTCCCCTCCTCTGGATTTCAGTTCTGTTTTGGACTCAGTCTTGTAAACTACTTTTTGTCTTACAATTCTTTAATTTTGTAGCCAGGAACATATTATACGGGTGGCTGCCCCAAACTTTTACCATGTCTGGACTCTCACTGTGTCACAATACATATATTGTTTAGATTTCTTATATTCAATTCTATGATATAAAGGTGGATTCACCCTGAGGGATGGAGTATAATCGTAAAACAATATTTATAAACTGCAGTGTATAAGGACTTCATTTGAGAATGTGAACTTGAAGATTAACAATCAATCTTTGTTCAGACTGAAATTATTAAGTACACGATTTAAAGCTCCTTACAAATGCCAGTATCGTTTGGAGTACAAGTTTATTTTTTGTTACTTTTTTCTTATATTTATATTAATGTATTTCAAATAGATACATACATTTTTACTTGTTTTGGACTCTGCTTAAGTAACTGTACATTGTATTTATTTTAATTTTAGTAATTTTTCCTGTTTTTGTTTCTTAAGAGTTACTATCTGTTGCCTTATCAATAGTAGCGTGCAAAACTATTCAGTCCCCTTGAAACTCATCATGATTTTCTGCATGACAAAAGATTTCTACATCTATTTATCCATTCAGTATTTTTAATGTGAACTCCTATGCTGTAACAATACATTTCCAAGGTCAAAATAAACTATTTTCTGTAGATAGTTAACTGAAGAAGAAAAACTCAAAAGCATTCAAGCGCTACACATGAATACTTTGTTGAGAATCCTTTTGCTGCAATAACAGTCTTAATTCTTTTAGGGTAAGTATGTACCAGTTTTGCATATTGTTCAGGAGTGATTCTTTGCCATTCTTCTGAGCAGAATTTATAAAAAGTCTGTAGTGTGGTAGTGTGGCACTTCTGGACAGCAGTTTTTAAATAGTGCAACAGATTCTCACTGTGGTAAGATCAAGGCTTTGACATGACCATTCCTGAACATTCATCTTTCTGTTTTTGAGCCATTCCAGTGTTTCTTTGGCCTTATGTTTAGGGTCATTGTCACGTTGCAAGATAAATCTTCTCCCAAGCCGTAGGTTCACAGCAGACTGGAAGAAGTTCTCCTGCAGTTTTGTGTGGTATTTGTGTCCATCCATCGTTCTTTCAACTCTGACAAGATTCCCAGTCCCAGCACAAGAAAAGCACCCCCATAGCATGATGCTGCCACTACCGTATTTCACCATAGGTATGGTGTTTCTTCAGGCATGGGCAGTGATAGTTTTATGCCACACATACATGCCTGTTTATGGAAATTGTGTATTCATGCACCTTCACTCCAGTTTCAGTCAGAGAGCATCACACACTTCTGAGAGTGACTGTTGGATTTTTAATAGTATAGTAGACTCTCTCACCAGTTGACATCTTGCTCTAATGTTTAGTTTTGAGGGATGACCTGTTCTAGTAAGAGTCTGGGTGCTGTGATGAACCTTCCACTTTCTGATGATGGATCCGACCATACCAAATGGGACATTCAAACTGTTTAATATTTTATTGTTTCCATTTCCTGACTTGTGCATTTCAATTACTTAGTTTCTCATATCAGCAGCCTTTGTCTTCATTTTTGCAGTGATTGTACAAGGGTGCTTTTTATATCTAGAGAGAGAAGTTAAGCAAAATGACACCTTTTATTGGCTAACTAGAAAGATTATGATATGCAAGCTTTTGAGGCAACTCAGGCCCCTTCTTTTGGTGTCATTTTGCTTAACTTCACACTACATTCATAATGGCTAACACAGTAAAACACCCTAGTACTATACTGTATATCTACAGAGATATAAAGAACTTGCAAACAGTACCTAATTATGTTCAATTTTGGTCAAATGATACGATCAAATCACCTTTGTGTTGTTTGTGATTGTTATTTGTGTAAACCTGGAGCTTCCAAAGCACAGAGGTTTAAATACAGTAAATGTATCTTTACAGTAACTTCTGAGTTTTTCATCTTCAATTAAATATGTACAGAGAATGGTTTATTTTGACTTTGAAAATGCATTGATACAGCATAAGAGTTCAAATTAAAAATACTGAATGGGTAAATATGTGTACAAATGTTTGTCATGCAGAAAATTATGATGACTTTCAAGGGGACTGAATATATTTGCACACTACTTTTCCTTCTGGTGAGCTGTATTTAGTGATTTAAAGAAGTACTGTTCAGCAGTTCTTCTCTTCCTAGTAAAAAGTTATCTTTATATGATTCTACATTAGTGTCTCAGAAGAAAAAGAACACATTTCAGATTTCCCAAAATTCATTTTCTAAAAAATTTAGTGGTACACAAATTACAAAACAAGTTTGCATTTTATTAAAATATTAACTTTTAGTTTATATGCTGTGAAAAGCGCTATATAGGTGCCCGACCCGACACAGAATGACAACGGAGGCACGTGTAAAAATAAAGAAAAAGATTTATTTTTCTTCAGTTGGGGGACACGTCTTCCCCGTGTCCCTCAGCCACAGCACAGTCCCGCACAAGCACACCGAATAAATGCAAACAAAATACTCTCAGGTACTTCTTCCTCCACTCATCCCAGGCAGCTTCGTCCTCCTCCTCATGACTCTGACACCCTGAGTAGTGGCCGCAGGGTCCTTTTATAGCCCACCCGGAAGTGCTTCAGGAGGCAATTAACCTAAATTGGGCTGCACGTCCAGGTGTGGCTGCATTACCACCCACACCTCAGGAAGCCTTGCAACTCCACCTGGCGGTGGCCACGAAACCCAACAGGGATGAGCTGTGAAGTCCCATGCCTGTGGCCCCAATGCATCCCAGGGGGGCTGCCACCAAGTGTTCTGGGGGACGTAGCATGGATCCCATGGCTGCTCTCCCAGATCTAGTGTCAAAGAGGCATCCCGGCCGGACATTGGTCCCAGCTGTCCGCCACAATGTCTATAGCCTATTGCAATGCATGACTAAACAAAGATAACAAACCAATGCTAATGAACGATAACATAATGAATAGACTGATTTCTACTACATCCACTTTTGTTTCAGATAATCTGTTTGAATCAAATTTGGAAAAGGACAACCAAACTAAAATGTTAGGATGTGGTAGATCAATCAAGTTAGAAAATGCATTGTGTGACATTTAGGTGTGTTCAAGTGCTGTGCAGGTACTGTATGTAGTTTCTAGAACCTTCTCAGTCCACTTCAAGGTTATTGGGTCAGGGGCTATCTCACCAGGACTGGACAGAAGGCTGAAAATAGGCTTGACAGGCTAGTCCAGCACAAGGACCACTGTAACCCATGCACAGACATAAAAACACACACATCATATTCATATAGATTGAGACTTTGCAAGTACAAATTCCAATTAACATAATCTAATTAAATAAGAAAAAAAACCTTTTGTAATTAATTCCTGCTGTGCTTGAGCATGTCTGGCCATAGTAATTTTCATGATTTAACACTTCCGAAGCTATTCAGTTATGATACATGCTAGAGAATAAGACAAGTGAAAGACAAACTTTATTACAGCAAGTGACCATTATGGGCATTAGGTGAATGTGGCACTCTGATTGTAAATTATAAGGTGGCATGATTTTCAAAGTCCCAAACCAGGACACTTGTGTAGCATGGCTGCACACGCATATAGCCCATCCCCATTTGTTTAATGCCTGCTTTATCTTACCATCATCATCAACATCATCATCATCAGAGAGAGATCAGGGTATGGGAAAAAACACTTTCACAAATAAACATCTGGGATAGGTCACAGTTGTTGAAGTGTAAACAAATACATAAATGTCTTTGCTTTCTGTTTTTGTGTGCTTTGTGTTGCTCCTCACAAAGCTGTTGAAATATAACACAAGTTCTGCGCTCAATGGTGTAAACATATTGTGATGATGTTTCATTCAGCAAAGCAACATTTGCAGCACTGAGAAATTTTATTAGATAAGGTAGCCTGTTAAAACCAGGACATTTTTATTTTTTTGTTATTTATCCTTTCAGTAAGAAGTAATATTAAAGTTAATCATTTAGACTAACAACAGTTTAACCCTGAAATTAATGTTTTAAATACCTAATTCTGCCATTAGGTGGCAGTATAGTATTATACATTAGTTGATTAATGCTGTAATTCTACATATGAAGTGTAATATATGGTATAAGAAAGCCAATATACTGTAACAGAGTAAATTAGGATTTCAAGAAATTAACTAATGGAAATTAACATTTAATATATAAATGTGCAGACAGTTCTTAGGTAGCTGTTGTTTATGTCTAGTCTATTAATTAAGATATGAATGGGAACAAAGGGTAGTATAATGGATCAGTGTTTTGCCGGCTGCATCACAGTTCCTGACACTTAAGTCCAAATTATAGATTGGTCTTTGTCTATATGCAGTTTTACATGTTTTCCCTACATCTTTGTTGATTTTCTGAAAATTCTCCAGTTTCTTTCAGTCTCACAAAGGTGGTTGTATTGTTAGGTTGATAGTAATTCTTCAATTGGCCGTGTATGAATGCATATGTAAACCTTGTGCCCACCTAATTCCTGCCCTGCAAGTGAACAACAGATTTTCTGTTGTATCTTCTATATTAATATGCTTTGAGTCTTACAATATAATGCCTATATATATATATAATACTGTTCAAGAGATGCAAAAGTTGTTATGCTGTTTTACTGCTATGAAATGTATTCTAAATAACCTTCCATTAAATTAATTCCATTATTTTTAATCTCTACTGCTTCCATTACATGTTTAGTAATTGCTTCAGAATACATCACATGTTTAAACATGCATTTGCATTTTTGAAAGCATTTTTTTACAAAGCTTCATAAATAGCAATATATCTTACAATAAAAGTGGAAAGAAACCAGCAATCTTTTATGCACACATTATTTTCAGAGGAAATAAAAGTGACCAGCATATTCAGCAACAAGTGAATACCTAAACTCTATTGACCTTGCTGTTATAGTTCATAGATGTATTTATTTTTGACTCCAGGGTTAAGGGATTTGATTTCCATAATGATGCAAGTTCATGCTAAAGTGAATAAATCAGTTAGTACAAAGGAATTATTAAATTTATTATATATTTAAATTCCTGAAAGGCATTAATGCAATGAAATAATTTGTGTATTTAATTACTCACATTCCTATTCATTGGCTGGAATTTATCATTGTTTATATTACAGCTAAACACATTTCTATTTCAAACAAATGCAAATGCTCAGAAAACAAAAATAACTGAAAAGTTGTTTTTATCCACAACTTCACTAATTTAAAACTGAAAAATATTATTTTGGAGCAATCTAAAACCTTAATTTGCATGGGATTATCCTGAGACAGTACGCTACACTGCTGACAGATACCCTAGCTTAGTACAATGGAAATAATGAAGAATAAAACATCTTTTTCTCACCTATTCTAATCCATAAGGACATATTCACCTTGGAAAATATATGAAACAGTAATTCATATATAATTTGTCCATATCTGTGGGTTTTCTGGATACATTTACAAAAACAGGTCTGTTTAGTATGTAGTAATGACAGAATAAATTCATTAGAGGGATGTGTATTAGTCTTTCATTAGTAGATGTGGTGGCACTGAGGCTAGGGATCTGCACTGGCAATCAGAAGATTGCCGGTTTGAATCCCGTAAATGCCAAAAGGGACTCTGCTCTGTTGGGCCCTTGAGCAAAGCCCTTAACCTGCAATTGATGAGCACTTTTAGTAGTGAGAAAATCACTATATAAATGCAAAGAATTATTATTATTAGAGTATTTATAGCACATCTCCAAATACTGCATTTAATTGCAAGAAAACAAATCTTTTTCCTGAACCAACATTTCCAGTGCAGGATTCGTGATACACCCCTCCTTGTACCGTCACCTTATTGTGGTGGAGGGTTTTGCATGTCCCAATGATCCTCGGAGCTCTGTTGTCCGGGGCTTTATTCCCCTGGTAGGCCACCCAAGGCAAACTGGTCCTAGGTGAGGGATGAGACAAAGAGCGGTTCAACAAACCTCCAATGATGAATCAAAACTTTGGACGACGTTTTCCCTTGCCCGGACGGGTCACCGGGGCCCCCCTCTGGAGCCAGGCCTGGAGGTAGGGCTCGATGGCGAGCGCCTGGTGGCCGGACCGGCACCCATGGGGCTCGGCCGGGCACAGCCCAAAGAGGTAACGTGGGTCCCCCTTCCCATGGGCTCACCACCTATGGGAGGGGCCAAGGAGTTCGGGTGTAGTGTGAGTTGGGTGGTGGCCGAAGACGGGGACCTTGGCGCTCTGATCCTCGGCTACAGAAACTGACTCTTGCGACGTGGAATGTCACCTCTCTGAAGGGTAAGGAGCCTGAGCTAGTGCGTGAGGTCGAGAGATTCCAGCTAGATATAGTCAGACTCACCTCGACGCACAGCTTGGACTCTGGAACCAATCTCCTTGAGAGGGGCTGGACTCTCTACCACTCTGGAGTTGCCCCCGGTGAGAGGTGCAGAGCGGGTGTGGGCATACTTATTGCCCCCCGACTGGGAGCCTGTTCATTGGGGTTTACCCCAGTGGACGAGAGGGTAGCCTCCCTCTGCCTTCGGGTGGGGGGACGGGTCCTAACTGTTGTTTGTGCGTATGTGCCAAACAGCATTTTGGAGTATCCATCCTTTTTGGAGTCCCTGGAGGGGGTGCTAGAGGGCATACCTTCTGGGAACTCCCTCGTTCTGCTGGGAGACTTCAATGCTCACGTGGGCAATGACAGTGAGACCTGGAAAGGCGTAATTGGGAGGAATGGCCCCCCCGATCTGAACCCGAGCGGTGTTTTGTTATTGGACTTCTGTGTTCGTCATGGATTGTCCATAACGAACACCATGTTCAAGCATAGGGGTGTTCATATGTGCACTTGGCACCAGGACACCCTAGGCCCCAGTTCGATGATCGACTTTGTGGTTGTGTTGTCGGTACTGCGGCCACATGTCTTGGACATTTGGGTGAAGAGAGGGGCGGAGCTGTCAACTGATCACCACCTGGTGGTGAGTAGGCTTCGATGGTGGGGGAGGCTGCCGGTCAGGCCTGTTAGGCCCAAACGTGTTGTGAGGGTCTGCTGGGAACATCTGGCAGAGTCCCCTGTCAGAAGTAGCTTCAACTCCCACCTCCGGCAGAACTTCGACCACATCCCGAGGGAGGTGGGGGACATTGAGTCCGAATGGGCCATGTTCCGTGCCTCTATTATTGAGGCGGCTGACCGGAGCTGTGGCCGTAAGGTGGTCGGTGCCTGTCGTGGCGGCAATCCCTGAACCCGTTGGTGGACACCGGCGGTGAGGGATGCCGTCAAGCTGAAGAATGAGTCCTACAGGACCTTTTAGTCCTGTGGGACTCTGGAGGCAGCTGATAGGTACTGGCAGGCCAAGCGGAATGCGGTTTTGGTGGTTGCTGAGGCAAAAACTCGGGCATGGGAGGAGTTTGGGGAGGCCATGGAGAACGACTTTCGGACGGCTTCGAGGAGATTCTGGTCCACTATCCGGTGTCTCAGGACGGGGAAGCAGTGCATTGTCAACACTGTATATGGTGGGGATGGTGCACTGCTGACCTCGACTCGGGACGTTGTGGGTCGGTGGGGGGAGTACTTCGAAGACCTCCTCAATCCCACTAACATGCCTTCCAGTGAGGATGCAGAGCCTGGGGACTTGGGGGTGGGCTACCCCATCTCTGGGACTGAGGTCACCGAGGTGGTTAAAAAACTCCTTGGTGGCAGGGCCCCGGGGGTGGATGAGAAACGCCCGGAGTTCCTCAAGGCTCTGGATGTTGTAGGACTGTCTTGGTTGACACGCCTCTGCAACATCGTATGGACATCAGAGACAGTTCCTCCGGATTGGCAGACTGGGGTGGTGTTCCCCCTCTTTAAGAAAGGGGACCGGAGGGTGTGTTCCAACTACAGAGGGATCACACTCCTCAGCCTTCCTGGAAAAGTCTATTCAGGTGTCCCGGAGAGGAAGGTCCATCAGATAGTCGAACCTCAGATTCAGGAGGAACAGTGTGGTTTTCGTCCTGGTCGTGGAACAGTGGACCAGCTCTACACCCTTAGCAGGGTCCTGGAGGGTGCATGGGATTTTGCCCAACCAGTCTACATGTGTTTTGTGGACTTGAAAAAGGCGTTCGACCGTGTCCCTCGGGGAATCCTGTGGGGGGTACTCCGAGAGTATGGGGTACCGGACCTCCTGATAAAGGCTGTTTGGTCCCTGTACGATTGGTGTCAGAGCTTGGTCCAGCAGTAAGTGGAACCCATTTCCAGTGAGAGTTGGACTCCGCCAGGGCTGCCCTTTGTCACTGATTCTGTTCATAACTTTTATGGACAGAATTTCTAGGTGCAGCCAGGGCGTTGAGGGGGTCCAGTTTGGTGGACTCAGGATTGGGTCACTGCTTTTTGCAGATGATGTTGTCCTGTTTGCTTCATCAGGCCGTGATCTTCAGCTCTCTCTGGATCGGTTCGCAGCTGAGTGTGAAGCGGCTGGGATGAAAATCAGCACCTCCAAATCCGAGACAATGGTCCTCAGCCAAAAAAGGGTGGAATGCCCTCTCAGGGTTGGGAGTGAGATTCTGCCCCAAGTGGAGGAGTTCAAGTATCTCGGGATCTTGTTCACGAGTGAGGGAAGAATGGAGTGTGAGATCAACAGGCGGATCGGTGCTGCATCCGCAGTGATGCGGGCTCTGCATCGGTCTGTCGTGGTGAAAAAGGAGCTGAGCCACAAGGCAAAGCTCTCAATTTACCAGTCGATCTACGTTCCTACCCTCACCTATGGTCATGAGCTATGGGTAGTGACTAAAAGAATGAGATCGCGAATACAGGCGGCTGAAGTGGGTTTCCTCCGTAGGGTGTCTGGGCTTTCCCTTAAAGATAGGGTGAGAAGCTCAGTCATCCGGGAGGGACTCAGAGTAGAGCCGCTGCTCCTCCGCATCGAGAGGAGTCAGATGAGGTGGCTTGGGCATCTGAAAGGGTGCCTCCTGGAGGCCTCCCTGGTGAGGTGTTCCGGGCATGTCTAACCGGGAGGAGGCCCCGGGTAAGACCCAGGACACGCTGGAGGGACTACGTCTCTCGGCTAAAAGAAGTGGCCGGGGAGAGGGAAGTCTGGGCATCTCTGCTCAAGCTGCTGCCCCTGCAACCCAATCTCGGATAAGCGGAAGGGGATGGATGGATGGATTCGTGATACAAGGAAATCATTTAATACAGTGTAAATCTGTAACTAAAATAATCCCATTTCATGTCAGACAGGCCCTTCTTACTAATTTGTGCAGACCACATTATAATTTTTTTTTTCCGGTATATTGTTGCACACTGTACATTTGGCTGCATGTACAAATTATTTAAGGGGCAAATAACTTTCCTACTGAATAATGTTCCTGTTGCACCTGATACCACTTTCGTTTATAAATTCTGAACTAAACTGTAGTTATTGCAGTAAAATGTACAGAGTCTGAGCCTCCCTTAGCCTGCAATACAAGTGGGCAAAACATTCTTGCAAAGTTAAAGTCATCCCTATATATCTGAACCTTTTATGGAACTTGAAAATGACAATTAAACCTGTTATGGCACTCCTTGCTGAAATCTTTTCCTTGTTTACATATTGTTGCATTTAAAAAAAGTCCAACAGGGACAATCATAGCTTTCCCAAAAATATAAGGCACAGCGGCATATTTTTAACTGACAAAACATTCTGTTTATTCTGCTTAGTCTCATTAAGTTCAATCAGTCTAATTATTTTGGATTCATTCTGGTTGACACTCAGACATTGTACAGAAATCTTTTTTCAAATAAATGGTTTAACTCAAAATACTGCCAAGAAAATAATCTCAGCTGAACTATGGGGTTTTCATGAAGCTCCAACTTATTTTGCAATTCTTAGTTTGGCTCTAAATAAGCATAGAGAGGAGTAACAGTCTATCTTGCATCATCAGATCCAAACTGCATTATGGGTCTTTTGGCTTGTGCGTACAACCTTCACCTACTCATACTGGGGAAATGTAAACTCATGAATCAATTCGACATGTAGTATTTGGTGTTACCGTTGGAAAAAAAGACACAGAGAAGCGGACAATCTCTGGACATGGTTCCACCTAGAGTCCTGGTGATGTTTGGCAGCAGTACCAAATTACTCTGACATCATGCTGCCTGGGAATGTCCCTACAATAATATTAGGTGTATCTGTATTTTTTTTTGTGTCACTTTGACAATTTTCATTTACATATTTCATGAAAAGTTTCAGAGGCTATCTACAGTATAATGTAGAGTCCACTATCCCTTTTACTTTCATTGTGTTAAAAAATATACTACAGCTCATACAGAAAATAAAAATGTTTTCTCATGTATGTATTACAATTGGCTGTTTTATTGTACTATAAACTCTTTTTTACTGTACTATAATTTTGTTTGTGCATATGTTGCACTCCTTTATTTTAAGATATATTTCTAACTATTGTATAACACACTGGATTTGTAATTAAAAACAATAAGAGTTATTTTAGTTGATTTGTTATTGAACAAATAAGTAAAAATATGTAAATTGCATTAGGCTAGAAATTCTTGTTTTTTAAAGAAAAGGACATTTCTTTGTGTTGATTTTAGGAAAAAAACACATGTAAATAATAAATGTAAAAGCCAGTAGATAAAGGTACAATGGGCACCCTTTCTTTGAGAATGGGATAAGTGAAAATGCAAATTTCCTGAATAAATTTGTTACAGGTTATTGTTGGTAGCTATGCACAGAACATATATATTAAAGAGTCACCTGCTTTGAAGATCAGAGTGCTTTAATTGGTATCTCACCAATATACTGTACAGTGTTGTGATAACAGAACTGCCTGCTTCATTAGAAAATGTTTGTATTTACTTGGTTTGAAAATTAACATGCTCTGGGGATATTGGACTCTAATCAGCATACAGTGGTATATGTACTTCAACATAATTGGCAACAATACTATTGTTTTAAAAATGTGTTTACACTACTGTTAAGCAAAGGAAATTGGTATGTACCATTGTATAATCAATCGTCATGTTGAACTAGGCAGAGAATGAAGCAGTTATATACCTCTGGGCAAATCAGAATAAAATGAAGTATGGTCAGAGACGTCTAACTGCTTCCATGCTTCTTTTATGCTTTTGGCAAGTTACTGCTGTGGCTACACTCTGTAGCAACAATGGCTTGTACCTGGTTCAGGTTCCTCTAGGCCTGAGGCCAGTAACAAAATCCCTACATTAGCATTTCATGTCTCCACAGAGACAAATACAAAGCTGCTAAAAATTTCTCTACAATTAAGAGACAGTTACAGTTTTTTTGGAATCAGCTAATTTATTCAAAGACGTTGCAATGGGTCAAGACAACTTTATACGGTTGTTATTTTAACAGATAGCAGAACAACATCTTTATTTCATGCTGGTCTTTTATTGATGACCTTAATCTATCTTGAAATAAGCAGCTAGAATATAATATAGAATTAATAATATGCCAATGAGCAGAGCCATTTTTAGTCCTTTTCAAGCCCTAACAGTGTATCTATTTTAAGCACCTCATCCCTATTTCACCATACTTCACTGACAGTGGGGTCCCATGCAGCTCATTTATTCCTTGAAATTGGCTTACATGCCTTGTAGAAGCATACTGTATATCATTCTCTGCTACACTATAATTAATTATAAAATAGTCTGACCTCAGGGTAGGGCTCAATAAACATTCTGCATACTTTGATCACTCTCATTGGCAGTAATCTTTGCTCGGTGATCCTCATTTATTAGTGGTAAATCTTCAATACCATCCTGATAGAAGTTAGCACATTATAATTATATATGTAACAGAGGTAACTGAAGCTCTTATCATCATTGCGGTAATGATTTGTCATATTGCTAAAATCATTTCTTACAACTATGACAAAATATTGTGAAACCTTTCTTTGTCTAGTACATGACCTTTGGGCCAGGGTATCTTGGCAGCATCAGGTGCAAGTTAGCTCTGGACATGATACCAGGCCATTCCAGGGCCAGCTCATGTTCAGTTACACAGGCCACTTTGCAATGCAAATTAACCAGTGAAAAGCCCTTTGTACCCTGGAGAAGGATACCAACTTGGAACAGGATTCAAGTTGTTGTTCCGGTGGTGTTTAAAAGCCCATCATGCTGCCTAGGGATGCACTAGGCTGCTCTGCTCTTTCATCCAAACTGTGAATATTTTTAATCTCTACTGCTTTCTTTTTAAACTTTTCTGTTTAACAATGAAATTGCATTTTGAAGGCCAGTCTTTTCTGTGGTGAATGCGAAATAAAGGTAGACCAGAAGCAATTAAAGTTTTAGAGTATTACATTTTATAAAACTTTTGAAGGATTTCTATGAAAATTAAAATTTATGGGTTATATCCTGCAAATTAAATAAAATAAAATTAGAATTCAATATGTAATGGTCGCCCTGATTATTATCTCTCTATTATAATAAAAAAAATCCAGGGATGAAATGCGACTTTTTAGCCTGGGACGAGACATGACTTTTTCAGAGAGAGAGATACTTTCATGTCCTGCGAGACGAGACTTTGTGCCAAGAGATTTAACCACGCCTGGGGCCAGAAATAAAAGACAAAGAGTAGATGACAAAGTAGAACGTCGTAAAGTATTCAAAAATGTTGGCACGATACACATGCAGAGCAGGTTAGAGATAATGAAAGTACTAAAATTCGAAAGTCTCAAAAAAATGATAGTAAAGATCACATTAGCACAAACAAATGGAAATTATTATTCTGTGAAATAACGGAACAGCGAAAAGAGATCGAATATATTGTTCGGATTTAAACTTTAAGTTGGAGACTTGTAGATCGTCTAATTCGTGTTGCCATCAGGGAAAAGTAGTGTTTCTTTCCAATGAAGAAGCGTATCCACGAGAATTAAAAGATTTGTTGTTTGGTGAAAGTGAAATCCACATATGTGAGAGGCAGAGACGCAAAGTGTCTGGCGCGTAGTGCCAGTCAAGTTCTTCAATAATAATAGGGTCCTAGCATTTCAGTATTATAATAAAAACTAGCAAAATACCCATGCTTTGCAGCGGAGAAGTAGTGTGTTAAAGAAGTTATGAAAAAGAAAAGGAAACATTTTAAAAATAACGTAACATGATTGTCAATGTAACTGTTTTGTCACTGTTATGAGTGTTGCTGTCATATATGTATATATTGTGGACCCGGCCCGGACACAGACAGGCAGACATGTTGTAATCCACCACCACACGTTTATTTTACAAACTATTTACAATATTCAGTGCACACACAAACCCTCCAAAGTCCTGGCCAAACAATGCCTTCTCTTCGGGCCGCCTCCACTCTCTCTCTTCTCTTGCCTTGTCCTGCTTCCACCCGACTCTAGCCCCGAATGAAGGGAGACATGTTTCCCGGCATTCCTCCCTGGACACGCCCCAGTGTGGCGGAAATGCCGGCTGTTCTCCCGGAAGCTCTCCGGGTGTCCCTTCTCTTCTTCCCCCAGCACTTCCTGGTGTGGCGGAAGTGCTGAGGTCCAGGGTCCCCAAGGCATTGGGGCGCCCCCTGGCAGTGACCACGGGTCCCTACAGGGTTGGGCTTCCAAGCCCTCTACCCGTGGCCCCCAAAGCAACCAGGATGGTGGCCCCCATGTGATCCCAGTTGGGTGCATGCCCACTTCCAGTCCCTGAAGTCGTCCCGGCATCCTTGACAATATATATATATATATATATATATATA
>JANRMT010062856.1:107470587-107496887 GCA_026402145.1 Polypterus bichir lapradei
AAAGCAATCTTGCCTCAAATCAATGGCAACCTTTTGTAGGGTCTGTCCCTGAGACTTATTACTTGTCGACGTGAAGCAGAGCCTTACTGGAAATTGGAGGCATTTGAATTGAAATAGGAGATCAGAGGGTATAACGGGGATGCGAGGAATACATTGAGTGTGGAGAAACTCTAGAGACAGCATGTGTATTAACTTGTGTATTTTTCTATGAGTATTTGGCGGCAGCATAACGAAGTTGCTTCCGCAAGACCGCGTTAGCTGTGGTGCTCAGCTCGGAGCATATTCTTTTCCTACCTTATCAATTGTGTAATGCGTTTTTTGAACAGGTTTGATGCATGTAAGTGATCACTCGTACTGCGTTCAGTCAGTTCACGTGAGCTGCTCTCTTGTGTGATGTTGCGATGTCCACGGCTTTATTTAATGTTAGCTAAGACCCGGCACTTAAAAGATTCTCGCTACAGCAAATTTAACTCCGTTACAAAGTGATCCAAAGTCTCGTTTATACCTTTTTCTTCAGCGCTCTTTGGAGCTCTTCCTTGTTTTCTACGTACTGCATTCACAGTCAGTTCACGTGATTACGTGGGAGGCGTGATGTTGTCACACGCAACTCCGCCCCCCCACAGCCATCGAGCTGAAGTCCATTACAGTATATGGAGAAAAATAGGTTCCAGTTATGACCATTACGCGTAGAATTTCGAAATGAAACCTGCCCAACTTTTGTAAGTAAGCTGTAAGGAATGAGCCTGCCAAATTTCAGCCTTCTACCTACACGGGAAGTTGGAGAATTAGTGATGAGTGAGTGAGTGAGTGAGGGCTTTGCCTTTTATTAGTATAGATTAGAAATTTGATTGAGTTTGGTGAATCTTTTCAAGAAATTATTAATGGCACAGACACAGGTATACACACACACGCATGCATAGACATTACACTACAGATTGTCAGATTGTGTTTGGAGATGCATAAAATATGGGGCGTGAATATGGTATATACAGCGTATGCATTTAATGAGCATCTGCACTCATGGAGAGTGTGTATGGAAGCAAAGGGGAAATGCCCCCCCAATCCTAGGGCAATGCTAGAGAAAAATATCAGTTTTAAAAATTAGTTGAAAGTGCATACCAGCTGACTTGAGTCTATGTGTTGTTACAGGCTACTTAGGCTATATATAGACTGCAGTTAAAGGTGATCCAATTCTGATTATGCCTCATATCCAGCTTTTTTGTTTGACTGTGTAAATGAACCAAACAATACCAGCAACTGTTGATGTACATACTTCAAATCATTTATGGTGCCAGATGTCTGCAAATTTGTCAGTCTGCAAAGCATGGCTTTGAGTAAAATCATCATTGTTAGGTCTGTACATAGTAACCTGAAGACACAAGAGAGGCACCATGACTAATGGGAATAAGATGTGGACATGTTTAATTCAAAATAGTGGTCTGATAATATTAGAATGTTGGGGGGGGGGGACATTTGATTATAAGATATAAGATATAAGACTCATTTGGAAAAATACATGCTTGAGGTATGCAGTTTCAGAATTGGACAATATTGTCAGGTTTTCTTCTTTTATTCACCATTTAACATTTTTCTAAAATTATTTAATCTGTATTACATTAATGGTGACAGCATAATAATATTCTTATTATTCAACTCCATAGATCATAAAGATATAAATGGGTCTCAGAAGTAAACTACCTATCCAAATATGATCACAAAATATAATAATTATCCTTAGGATTTTCGCATGAATCCTGTTTACTGTTTCCTCAGCAACATATTCAAATAATGTACTATAACCATCCAATCAGTGCACAACATCAGATATTTTTTTTCCATTGTGGAGAACTTTTCTAGCATGGTGAGAGTGAATGTAAAGAGTGAAATCTATCAAGTCATAGATTGTTGTGAACAATACATGTCGATATTTTGTGGAGTTTTAACTTAGGTTTTACTATAAATGCATTTGAGAGATGTTTATAATTGGAATAACATTAGACTTTAACAATGTAGCCGAGGCCTAGAATTGCAGTCCTGTTACCAAATTGCTCATTTTAATTTATTTCGCCATCTCTGTGTCTCCTATGCTATGCCGGTTTAATAATTATTATTGCTAATGTTGTTCTTGTTGTTGTGTCCCAGCAGCACTGAAATAGTGTGAGGCCTTCAAAGGAAGCAAATTAGAGTCCGCAAATCACCTAAAAACCTCAACTAGTCACCTAAGGGCAAATAAAGATTCTTTATAAACACAAGATTTATCAATCAAAAATGCTGTTTTTAACACAAACATCCAAGGAGCACAAAGACACAAACAGAGGGCCTAACAGGCAACTTTTAGGAAAACCGTTCCCAGAACACAATCTAGGTCACAATATAGAGCAAAATGGTCAGAAATCCAGAAAATTCAACAATAATTAATATGGTTGGAAGAACTCACCAACACACCCAATGCATCAAATGAACATCATTAGACAGTAGGTCTACCAGCCTTTGTAGGGCAGTGGGCATTTCCAACTAGAAGAGACACAGGTGGCCCTGCTTCTTGGGGAACCACCTACAAAACACGAAGAATACAGAAGAAAATACATAGACACATATAAACTAAATGATCAACAGTAATGAATACATAGAATACATAGTTATACAAATAATAAACATGAATAGCAATATTAACATAAAAACAAAAGATTCAAACATGCACAACAAAGACAAGAAAAAGGAATTAAAACACAAGCTGGCTGAAACATAACAATTACTGGATTATTGTACAGCCTGTAATTTTTTGCTCCACCCCAGAAATGTTTTTGACAAGTCAGCGCCCTTATCTTTATGTACAGTTATTGATTCCTATAAATCAGCCATTTTCTAATCTGTTTAGTCCTGAACATGGTTGCAGGGGTCTGCTGGAACCTATCCCAGCTAGTACAGGACACAAGGCAGGAAGAAACTTTGGATAGGCCATCAGTCCATCACAGGGCAAACATTCACACACACATACACACACACACACCCTAATCACACTCTAGGGCCAATTTAGGATCACCAGTCCACCTAACCTGTGTGTCTTTGGATCGTGAGAAGAAACCGGAGCATCTGGAGGAAACCCATGCAGACACGAGGAGAACATGCAAACTCCATGCAGGGAGAGCCAGGGACACAAACCCTGGTCTCCTTACTATGAGGCAGCAGTGCTACCTCTGTGCCACTATTCTGCCTACTCCTATAAATATTTTTCTTTGTAAAATGCTGGCAGAATGAGGGCCTAAATACAAATCTTGCATACCCCTTAAAACAAAAAATAAAATATGTAAAAATGCAACCCATTAAAATACTTTGTTCTGTACTATGTATGGAGAAAGCAAAAAATAAACTCATCTAATTTTAATTATGAAACAAGATGGCAACAACATTAAAATCTTGCTCAGGTCTAATTATATAGCAATTTGAGATTTTGGTAATGGTCTTATTAATAATGGTCTTGTCTTTTTTACTAAAAGAAAATGGTGATGCAGTTATCACTTTATTAAAACAATTAAATAAATCCTGTGGGGCCACTTTCTTCATTCAAGAACAGACACAGGCATTGTGCCATAGTGGCTAAAATGCAGGACTGTAAACCACAAGGCTCAGTCCCCACCACTGACTCATTTTGTTACCCTTAGCACTTAACCTGCCAGTGCTCATTTTGTGAAAAAAATATGAAAATGATTGTACTGCACATTTATGATTTGTAAGTAGCCATGGTAGCAACAAACACTTTTAAAATATTTACAACACTCATACTGTGGTTTGATCCCTTAAAATGTTTATAGTGAAAGGAATAAGTAGCCTAATTCAAACAATCTGTAAGATCAGTTAGAGTAGTGTAGAAGGTGGATTAGGACAAGCTCCCTACCAGACAGGCTGGAATGATAATGAGATGGCAGTTTTGCTAGTGTTTGAATAGAAGAAGGGGCAGGCTGCTTTTGGTTATAGTAAGAATTCTTGACATAAGGACAACAAGCGTAATTAGGAATTTATTTTTGTATTAAACTCTTTCGGTTACCCCTCCCTTCCCACATCCTGCCTGTGTGAGCCATGCAAACTGAATACAAATTAAAATCATCTCTTCTTGTGCATTGTTTCTTCCTGGGTTAGGGTTGACCCTTGTTGATATATACTTTGAGTCCAAAGTTCTATAAACATTTTAATTAAAACCACATATTGTTCGTTTTTAAACAAATAGTTAGTACACTAAAGAGATATGATAAGACAGATACTTTTTGCCTTTCATTTTTAATAAAGTTTTTAAAACTTACTGAGAGTAGTTCTTCAGACATAAATATTCAAATTGGCCAGTAGATGGCACTATCTCATTTAATTCTATTTACTTTTCATCCTGATTAAACATGACAGCTGAATAATAAAAAAAGACAGGCTGGTGCCATTTTCATTTTTTTCTGGTTAAACAGTGCAACTTTGATGTAGTAAGGGCTTAAATCCAAGTTAATCGTATGCATGTCACAGTAAGGAAAATCTTACTCGGTTTATTTGAGTGCCATAACACAAATTTAGATGGGGTAGCCTTATAAAGGAAATTCATAAAAGTTAAGATCATATCTGTATGATTCCTTCTTTATTTTTATTTTTTTTTACTTTTAACCTGTTTTTAAGATCCCTGAGCAAAGAATTTGAAAAGTGCGATAAAGTCTTGGTCAGTAGAATAAAGAATACAAAAAATATAATGAAATACAGAATAAATTCAGGTAAAGTATTTCATGTAAGAATGTAAAGCTGCACGACCATTACGCAATTTATTTTGTAATGATTCCAGCGGGAAGACACAATATGCTATTTGCTGTCAACTTCACTTACGTTACTTTACCTGTACTGCCTGGGGAGTCAACGTATTTTCCATTGCATCAAGATAATTGGGAGGCAGGACTCCGAAAAGTTAATCCTTTATGACACGTATGTAAGCTAGAAAGCAGCAAAGTGGGGATTTGAAAGACAGGCAGGATTGTGTTTGTCTGAAATCTGAAGTTATATTGAGAAGAGTAATTTAGGCAGGGTAAGAGCTTGTATTTTATTTGTTAAAAAAAAAGCCACAGTTTTTATTTTCTTTTTCAGACAGTCACTGTTGTGGTGACAATTCTAGCCATAGCCTTGCTCCTGATTTTGCCCTGAAGGACTCTGGCCAATACACCTGTACCATATTGCATTTGTTTCATAATGCATGAATAAATATGCCATAATAGAAAATAAAATACAGAATTAAAATATAATATTAATTTCTGTAATGTATAATTATAAAAACTAGAAAACTTAATATGTGATTATTAAAGTCAGATATATACAATAATCCAAATTTTGAACCTGATTTTTTCATTACATAGATACTGAGAATGTTTTAACAGGTTTGGATTCAACGTAACCAGATATTGGTGGGATCTCCATCCAGCATAGGATGAAAATGCTCATTCATACTGGAAAATTTTACAACAAGCACTCAAGCTACACTAAAAATTGTGATGCTGGTTGAAACTGGAGTATATTAAGAAAATGCATATAAACATGAGGAAAATGTAGAAGCTCCATACAGATAGATAGCAAGTCAAGAGATGAACTCATTGTACCTGGAACTTTGAGCAGTAAACACACTCCTGAACCTATAAGTAGCAAATGTTTTTTATGTTATTTTACTGCCTAAAGGTTTAAATAAATTATGGAATATTCATTATGAACTGGACAACTTCTTCTAATCCACTTCTTCTTTAAAAGCATGGTGGCATGCCTTCACCGCTAAACATAAAAAGATTATTGCTTAACTCTCTTACAAAATAAAAATGTTGCTGTATTTGGCATTAAAATAGTAGTTACAAAGTTCACAATGTCTGTGACACTGGATCTTTTTTTTTCTTAAGTGAAAGGTGGCTATTAGTGACACATTTTCGGAAACGCAAGTTTTTTAAGATGATCTTAATTATACTGACATCACATAATGGCCATATCATGCTAGAATGCTTTAAACATATACAGTATGAACTCCTAAAATTCTAATTAAGTTACCAAAAATAAGACAGTAGTAAACATTTTTAGCCTTAAAAGAATTAAACTTTAGATTTGGTTTGCTGCCTATACTTATACAACTCCCAAGAAATAATCTGTCACTTTTAAAAACATTCAAGCCGGTGGTGGTTCTAAGAATCAGCATGTTACACATTATGCAATGTAGACATACATTACTGTGTTTCTGAACAATTATTATGTTACTAAGGAATTCTGACTTAGCTTTACAATTAACAGCATTTGAAAAGGTAGCATATTTAACAAAATCTTTTATTGTAAACTGAAAATTACAGGATTTATTTGTTTTATTAGTTTTAAAATTATATTTATTCTTAAGTGGCAACATTTGCTAGTCCTTGTCATCTGCAGACAACAGATTTATTTAATTAATTTATGTATTTAAAAAGCACGTTTTCTTACAAAAATGTAGCTCCAAGTGCTTTACAAGATGAAGAAAGAAAAAAGAAAAATACAAAAATAAGAGGTCCAATGGTCAGGAGAACAGAAAAAAAACAAAGAAAAAAAACTGGAGGGCTGAAGAAAAAAAAAAAAAAACAAAATCTGCAGGGGCTCCAAGGCCACAAGACCACCCAACCCCCACAAGCATTCTACCTAACATAAATGATATAAGTCAGTCCTCATGGTTTTCAGGCTTCACATGGAAGAATTCGATGATGATGGTCATGTGGACATCTGGCCTTCAATCCATCAATGTAGGGACTGCACTGTGCTTTGATCAGGTGGTGGTGGTGGCACAGATCACCACCTCAGAAAAATGGGAAAAGAACAGCAGAGAAAGTAGGGGTTAGTACATATTGCGGAGCCATGATAAAAACAATTAAATGCATATACAGAATATCTGGGTTACACTAAAATGAAGCTACGAGAAAGCCAAGTTAAAATAATGGGTTTTTAGCAGTTTTTTAAAGTGCTTCACCGTATTAGCCTGGCGAATTTCTATCAGTAAGCTATTCCAGATTTTAGGTGCCTCACCACTTCTTTTAAGTTTAGCCCTTGGAATTATAAGCAGACACTCATTTGAATATCTAAGGGTACGATTTGGAGTGTAAGTTGAGAGGCATTGCAAGGCTTTGTAAACCATAAGCAGTATTTTAAAAGTCAATTCTAAATGGAACAGGTATCCAGTGCAGTGACATCAAAACTGGAGAGATGCACTTGGATTTTATTTTCCTAGTTAAGATTCTGGTAGCTGCATTCTGCACTAGTTGCAATCGATTGATGTCTTTTTGGGTAGTCCTGAGAGGAGTATGTTACAGTAATCTAGTTGACTAAAAACAAAAGCATATACTAATTTTTCAGAATCATGCAAAGTTATAAGGGATGTAGCGTTTGCTATATGAGTGAAAAAATGCTGTCCTAGTAATCTGATTAATATGTGATTTAAAATGTAGGTCAGAGTCAATAATTACCCCTAAATTCTTTACCTCTGTTTTGACTATAAGCCTCAAGTTTAATCAAGTTTATTTCTAGTACCCTCATTATATCAATTTTTGCAAATCATTAAAATTTCTGTTTTCTCCTTATTTAGTTTGAGAAAATTACTACCACTCAGAAACACAAGATATTGTGTCAGTGAACCAAGAGAATTGGGGACATCAGGCGCTATTGATAAATACAGTTGTGTGTCATCAGCATAGCTGTGGTAGCTCACGTTATGCCTTATAATATATAATCTGACCTAATGGAAGCATGTAGATCGAAAAGAACAGTGGACCCAGGATAGATCCTGGTGGAACATCATATAGAATATCACGTGTCTTCAATGTATAGTTGCCACAACTAACAAAGAATTTTCTACCTGTTAAGTAAGACTCAAACCAATTTAAGACACTGCCAGAGAGGCCTACCCACTGACTAAGGCTATTTATAAGAATACAGTGGAACCTCGGGTCACAAACGTTTTGGACCACGTACAAATCGGGTTACGACCAAAAACTTCGTCAAACTTTTGCTTCTGTTCACGACCACACACTCGGGTGATGAACAAGCCAGTTTCCCTTCCAGTTTGTATGCGCTGATGACTTCTGCACGTGTTCAGTCTCTCCCTGTGCAGCGAGTGAAAGAGAGAGAGAGAGAGAGAGAGAGAGCGAGAAGGCAGTTAAAGAAGGCAGTAAGGCCGAGAAGGCAGTTAAAGAATGCACCGGGCTTGTTTTTAAAGAGATGCTTTGAGCATTGTTTTAATCTCGTTGTATTTAATGAAGACTTTTTTCTATTGGTTTTTAACCTCCACTTCACTTCTGTTTTTATGGGATCATTTATTTATTGAAGGATTCTGAAAGCACTGCACTTTAATTTGGACTTTGTTTTTGATTGTTGTTTTGTTGATTTTAATAAAAGCACTTGGCACTTTTTGCACCATCTGATCGCTCCATTGTAGTGCCTCACTGTCATGCTCATCGGTAACATTACAGACGGTGATGGGTTTAAGGGCTCCTGAAAGCGAGATGGGAGCATGCAGCGAACCCGCATCTTTATAGACTTTACCTCAAAACTGTAATCTCCTCTCCACCCAGTTCCTCCTCACTTCCTTCATGCCAGTACTTAACTCATGCAAGGTTAGTTTTCTTGGTTGTTTATGGTTAGTTTTTGTATAAATTACGGATTTTTCAAATGTTCATTTTTTTCCCTGTGCTTAAAACTCATTTAAAAAGTGTTTACAGAGAGTGATTCGTAAGGCTGTAGCATGAACTCTTGCAATGTTAGTTTTCTCTGTTCAAGGTTTTCTCAGTGTTATTCAATGTTTTTACATTTAGTTTACTATTGCACTGTGCATTCTATGGTATAATTAACTATTTTTGTGCATAAAAATCTTTAAAAAAATATGTATTTACATACAGCTCGTATGGTCCAGAATGGATTAATTGTATTTACATACAATCCTATGGGGGAAATTACATCGGTTTATGACCAAATCGGGTTGCGACCAGAGTTTTGGAATGAATTACGGTCGTGACCTGAGGTTCCACTGTATTGTGCTGCTCTCAGATCTAGGAAGATGAGAACAGATAAATGGCCTCTGTCTGCATTTACCCACGAGCCATTTATTACATTAACGAGTGCAGTTTCTGTACTGTGATTTGTTCTAAAACCTGAATGAAACTTGTCAGGAGCAGAATGTTAGATATAGGTCCAAATTTTTCAAAAATAGAGGAGTCAAGACTGTTTTCTTAAGCAGGGGTTTAACAACAGCAGTCTTAAGACAGTCTGGGAAGACCCCCATATTCAATGGTGAATTTACTATGTCAAGAACACTATCAATTAGCATGCCAGAAACTTCGTTGAAAAATCCTGTTGGTATTGGGTCAAGGACGCAGGTGGAGGGTCTCAGTTGAGAAATTATTCTGTATAAATTGGGTAAATCTATCCTGGTGAAAGACTTTTAATTTGCTTAAAATGGAATAACGGGTTTAATAGGATCAGTATTGGGGGGAGGTGTACTATATTATTTCTAATTTCATTAATTTTGTGATTAAAAAATAGTTTTTTGGAGGCATTCCATTAAGAGAGCTAGGTTTAGCTAACAATCAATAGTAGAGAATAAAACTCTTGGATTGCCAGCATTGTTATTTATCATTTTAAAGAAGTAACGCTGCCTCTAAAGACGGACTGTGTTGTTGAATTCTGTTATTTTAGCCTTCAATATTTCATAGTGGATAATCAGTTTAGTTTTTCTCCATTTTCACTCAGCTCTCTGGCATGTTTTCTTTAAATAAGACACTCTTTGGGTCTTCCATGGTGTAACAGTGCTGGAGGATTTTTTAACTTTATTTTCAGGAGCAACTATGTCAGCGGCATCTCTCACTTTAACATTAAAATTTACCACCTTACTATTTACATTATTATCACTTACTTACTTATTGCAAGTAAGCACTACAAATGAACTGGTTGCTTAAATTGTTTGTAAACTTTGAAGCTACAGATGAATCAAAGAAGCGTTTTTTAACAATATGCTTCTCATTAATTTTATCTATCAGTATTTCTATATTAAATAGTAAGAGAAAATGGTCAGATAAACTTATATCCATGATCTGCCTTACATAAACTTTTAATCCTTTAGTAATCACTAAATCCAATGTGTGCCCTCCATTGTGTGTTGGATGACTAACGTGCTGGCTCAGATCAAAAGAGTGCAGGAGGTTCATGAATTCTTTTGCTTTCAGGTGACACTGATTATTGATATGAAAATTAAAGTCGCCAAGAATTAGGAACATGTCATAGTTAGTTATTATGATTGACACTAAGTCTGAGAATTCCTCAAAGAAAGAAGCATTGTATTTTAGGAAGTCTATACACAATGTGAAAAGGCGCTATATAGACACTCGATCTGTCACAGAGAGACTGGGAGGCACACATTAAAATAAAACAAATCTTTATTTTTCTTCAGCTGGGGGCCATGTTTTCCCCATGTCCCTCAGCCACAGCACAGTCCCACAAAGTACCAAACAAAAACACCAAAGCAAAAAGCAAACACACTCTTCACCACCACTTCACCCGGCAAGCGTAGTCCTCCTCCTCCTCCCGACTCTGGCTCCAGGAATGGTGGCTGCTGACTTCTTTTATAGCCCACCCGGAAGTGATTTAGTTGATAATTAACCTAATTCAGGCTGCACTTCTGGGTGTGGCTGTTTTCCAGCCCACACGGGCTCTTTAAGCCATGCATCTCCCCCTGGCGGTGGCCATGGAGTCCAACAAGGCTGAGCTCTGAAGTCCCATGCCTGTGGCCCCAATGCAACCCAGAGGGGCTGCCACCAAGCGTTTCGGGCGAAGTAGTGTGTAGTCCATGGCAATTCCCCCGGACCAAATGTCAAAGGGGCTTCCTGGCTGGGCATGGGCCCCGGCCATCCGGACAATACTAGAGACTGAGAAACTCCTTGAATAACAACGGTAAGATACTCAAAAGATGCCAATGCACCAAAGCTCACATCTTTACACTTTAACTGACTCGAATTAATATTTGCTAAACCGCTTCTTTTCTTACCTTGGCGAACCGCATGAGTAAATCTGTAATTCAGAGGTGCAGATTCGATTAATATAGCCACACCAGCAAAGCTAAGCTCGTTTCACTTAATGTAATAATGTTGATTCTCCTATCATTAATAAGATCGTTGATAGAAAATGTCTTGTGGCTTAACGTTTAACATTTAATAAGGCCATAATCCTCTTTTGAAGCCCCTATTTGGCTATCGTTTGGCTCTACCCTACACCGTAGAGTGCTCTGCCTTGAACACAAAGAAAATGATACCAAGATAGGTGGATTGGCAGATAATCTGGAATCTGTTAAATGATTACAGAGGGACTTGAACAGCATGCAGGCTTGGGTAGATTTGTGACAGGCGGAGTTTAATGTCAGTTTAATGTCAGTAAATGTAAAGTATTACACTTATGTTAGGTTTGAATACACAATAGGAAGCTGAAAAATCAAGAGTACAACTTATAGGAATGTTTTAGGAGTCATTGTGGACTCTAAGTTATCAACTTTTAAACAGTTTTCAGTAGCCATTAATAAGGCTATCAGAATGTGAGGCTATTTATCATAATTTGTAGAGTAAAAGTCCAAGGAAGTTACACTCAAGCTTTATAATGCACTGGTGAGGCCTCAACTGGAGTGCTGTTTGCGGTTTTGGACTCCAGGCTACAAAAAGGAGCACTAGGAAAAGGCCCAGAGAAGAGCAACTAGGCTCATTCCTAGGCTACAGGGGATGAATTATGAAGAAACATTAAAAGAATTCTGCCTTTTCAGTTTAAGCAAAAGAAGATCAAGAGCTGACATGATTGAAATGTTTAAAATATTTAAAATGAGTTATCAACAACACAAGGACACAGTTGAAACTTATTAAGGGTCAATTTCGCATAAACATTAGGAAGTTTTTCTTTACACAGAGAACCATGGACACTTCGAATAAGGTACCAAGTAGTGTGGTAGACAGTAGGAATTTAGGGACTTTCAAAACTGGACTTGATGTTTTTTTAGAAGAATTAAGTGGATAGGACTGGCAAGATTTGTTGGGCTGAATGGCCTGTTCTCATCTAGATTGTTCTAATCTTCTAAAAAATAACTAGTTATTGATTATGTGAAAAGTTTTCTGTTTGTTTAATTTCTTAAATTTATTTTATCCTTTAAACCAGGTTTCATTTTCTTACTTACTGGCATATATATTTTAATGAATGGAATTAATTGCTAAAAATATTTTCTGCTTGAAGGCTAACATGCTAGGACTGTGCATTTTTAATGCCATCATTTTTTTCTTTTCATTGTGGCCAGAAACAGCAAGTTCTTCTTCTAAACATTATATAACAATTTCAGTATTATTATAATACTATATATCACTATTATCCTTCCACCCCTTAAGTATCAAACCTTCTTAATCTATTTGATGGTAATTGAAAACTGGGCTGTCCCACCAGCACTGGGCAAAAGGCTGAAATCAAACCTGGTGTATATAATATATTCATGACATCTAAAATTCTTGTATAAATCACCTTAATAATAGCCTATTTTTATTTTTATGCTGTAAAAATCTATCAAAACAGTTCATAGATTTATAGTCAGATGTGATAGTGATGCTAACTTATAGACACTTATGTCTCATTTCAGACTACTTGTGCCCGATACTACTGGAATTTCATTTAATTTCCTGAGACACTTTACTACAAAATCATGACCAAAAAGGGGTTAGCTGAATTGATTACAAAATGCATATATGGGGACCATACATTAAGACAGATACAGTATACCAGTACACAAGAACAAATTCAGGAAGAGTGCTGCTTGCAAAAAATAAAAATAAACATGCCTATAGTCTTTATTTCTAACAATAATAACAAAAGGCTAAATTAGAAGGCACAGTAAGACAACAGCTAGCTTTCACTGCTGTCACACAGCTCCTGGGTCTGAATCCCAACTTAGGCTCTGTCTGTTTGGAGTTTGCGCATTCATCCCATGTCTTTTTGTCGGTTATTCAGATTATTCTACCACATTCTGAAAACGGAAATGTTTTAAGGTAAAATGCAACTCTAAACTGGCCCAGTATTGCTGAGTGAGAGTGTGTGAGTGAGTAGGTCTTACAATCAGGGACTGCTACCCATCTAATGTCAGTGGATGTTAAACTTCTAATATTGTCTGAATTAAGGAAAAATGTATACAACAGGCCATTTTTACCCTCTTGTCATCCTACATTTAAAGTCATAATGACACTGTAAGCTAAAGTTTCTAAATTGCATGCAACTTAATGCATTTTTTTTCTCAATATAAAGCCTCAGTACTAAGTTTACAGTTTTCACATTTGGTTTCATGCAGATATCGTGCAACCACGAGAGACTTAGTAGAGTCAGTTGCACTGACAAGAGGAGAAAAAAATGAGGCCAACTTGCATCAGTGTCAAAGGAAATGAAATCACCCATCAGACTAATTGACGAGTGCAAGCTTCCAACAAGTTTGCAGCAGTTCAGACTGACTAATGATTTTAGTGTTTTAAAAATATTTTTATTATATGGCACTGCTGAGCGAAACATTTGTGAAAAACCCTAAACAGCATAGTTGACATAGGACTGTGTTTAATTACACGAAACAGAGCTGGAAAATAAAACAGGCTTAATTTTATTCATGTTGGTGATTTGTTAATTTTTTGCACATGTACACTGTAAGTTTGATAAAAAAAACACTCTTTCCATGTAAAGTATTGCTAATTTCTGCTTATTTAATATGTAGACCCACTATATACAGTAGTTGTGCTAGTGCATACAAGTAACAGGTAAAACAAAATAAAAATTTAAGTAAGCCAATAAATATTTTTAGGGAGCTACTTGTAACATCTACTTTTGCACTCATGTTTGAAGAATTTGTTGTCAGATTTATTTGAGAACACAGTATTCCCTGATCTTGACACATGAGAGGTGATTTTAATGTCTAGATCATTCAGTCTGATTAGCAGTGTAGAATAATTCTAATCATTGATTTTCTAATCTACTTATCCAGTTCAGGGCCACTGAGTACTGATGGCAGTCCTGGCAGCACTGGGTGCAAAGTGGGAACCAGTCATCCGTGGGGTATCTGTCCATTTTAGGGCACTTTTACACAAGCATCTCCATTTACTCAAACTAGGCCAATTTACACACTCCAGTTAAACTGTGTTTCAAGGAGGCTAAGCCTATCCAAACACTATAAAGAACCACTCCTGGACAGAATGAAGGGTCCATTTTCACACACTACAGCTGAGGTAATGAATATCTGATAACTCATGGAAAATGTAGAACTGAGTTAATTAAATACAGAAGTCAGGCATGGATGGGATGTTATCCCATTGGTCTACAGTACTTACATAAAGATAATAATCACATCATACCTGTGACTTATTCATTTCTGTACTGTCAGCCATGCATCTCCCCCTGGCGGTGGCCATGGAGTCCAACAAGGCTGAGCTCTGAAGTCCCATGCCTGTGGCCCCAATGCAACCCAGAGGGGCTGCCACCAAGCATTTCGGGTGCAGTAGTGTGTAGTCCATGGCAATTCCCCCGGACCAAATGTCAAAGGGGCGTCCTGGCTGGGCATGGGCCCCTGCCATCCGGACAATACTAGAGTCTGAGAAACTCCTTGAATAACAACGGTAAGATACTCAAAAGATGCCAATGCACCAAAGCTCACATCTTTACACTTTAACTGACTCGAATTAATATTTGCTAAACCGCTGCTTTTCTTACCTTGGCAAACCGCATGAGTAAAGCTGTAATTCAGAGGTGCAGATTCAATTAATATAGCCACACCAGCAAAGCTAAGCCACGTTTCACTTAATGTAATAATGTTGATTCTCCTATCACTAATAAGATCGTTGATAGAAAATGTCTTATGGCTTAACGTTTAACATTTAATAAGGCCATAATCCTCTTTTGAAGCCCGTATTTGGCTATCGTTTGTTTTTAGCTTGTTCATACTACCTCCATTTGTGAAAAACCCTAAACAGCATAGTTGACATAGGACTGTGTTTAATTACACGAAACAGAGCTGGAAAATAAAACAGGCTTAATTTTATTCATGTTGGTGATTTGTTAATTTTTTGCACATGTACACTGTAAGTTTGATAAATAAAACACTCTTTCCATGTAGAGTATTGCTAATTTCTGCTTATTTAATATGTAGACCCACTATATACAGTAGTTGTGTTAGTGCATACAAGTAACAGGTTGTCAAGGATGCCAGGGGCCACGACCCGGCCGGGACGCCTTGGAGGACCGGAAGTGGGCGTGCGCTCAGCTGGGATCACGTGGGGGTTGCCTTCCTGGTTGCGTTGGCCGCCATTGTGAACTTGAACCCGGACACAGACAGGCAGACACGTTCATGTCATCCACAACACGTTTATTTACAAACTATGTACAGTAAGTGCACCACAAAACCCCCAAAGTCCCCAAAGTCCTGGCCACACAATGCCTTTCTCTCCCTTTCTTCAGACCGCCTCCTTGCCTTCTCCAGCTCCGTCTTCCTTCCTCCCGACTCTCGCCCCGAATGAAGGGAGGCGGCCCCTTTTATCCGCACCCGGATGAGCTCCAGGTGCTCCCCGGCAATCTCCCGCTGACACGCCCCAGTGTGGCGGAAGTGCCGGCTGTTCTCCCGGAAGCTCTCCGGGTGTCCCTGCTTCTCTTCCCCCCAGCACTTCCTGGTGTGGCGGAAGTACTGGGGTCCAGGTTTCCCAAGGCATTGGGGCGCCTCCTGGCGGTTACCACGAGGCCCTACAGGATGGGGCTTCCATGCCCTGCAGCCGTGGCCCCCAATGCAACCAGGAAGGCAACCCCCACGTGATCCCAGCTGAGCGCACGCCCACTTCCGGTCCTCCAAGGCGTCCCGGCCGGGTCGTGGCCCCTGGCATCCTTGACAAGGTAAAACAAAATAAAAATCATACCTGTGACTTATTCATTTCTGTACTGTCACACCAGTAGAGCTATACAAGGCTAACATTGTAGACCATTAAAAAATGCTTTACTTAAGGTGGCCTTTTTTTATAGATAAACATATATTTATCTTATTCTTCAATGAACAAGAAATCTTTATTAATGTTTACCGTTCTCTGCTTTATTTTCTGGTTCTTCTGTGGTGAAGTTCTGCTCCACTACCACCCGATCAAAGTCCTGTACAGCCACCTGTGATGTTTAAATGTTTGAATGAAAGCCATAAGACCCGCTACATCAAATCCTTGGAGATGACGCCTTAAAATACAAATAAGAAAGTGTATTTTTATTCATCTTTATTCATTAATTCAAATTTCCATCAAACAAGGTTGATAAAATTTTCTAATTAATAGACTTGATACATAGGATCATGTGAGAAAGCTATATATCCAGGAGAAAATCTAATGCAGATAAGGTGCAAAACTATCCAGACAACAAACATATAGTGACTTTCTATAGTGAGCAACATCCCAAAATACTTTCGAAGTGCAGTTACCAATGACAACTGTTCTATAGCTGGCATACAGGCAGCTTAAGTGACTTGCTCAGGATCCAACAGTGAGCCAGAGACAACAGCCTTATAGATTTATAGTCGCCGCTGCTTATAATGCTACACTGTTTATCTCCACACACTCAGGAGTAATTTGAGCTGATTCAAAATATGTTTCTTGATGTTCTGAGACAGCATTCTTTAACCACTGTACCTCCATCATTTCAAAATTTTGTTATATAATAATGGTATATATGTCAACCTGGGATTTTCACATTTCTGGCAGATGCAAGTTACGTTGAATGGTGACTCTAAATCGGTTTGAGTGATTGTGCCTTGCAGTGGTCTGGCAGCCCATCATCACTTCATGCCTCAATCACACCTAATAGTACCCGTTCCCCTTTGTTTTGGAATAAGCAGGTTTGAACAAATATGAAAATGTATATGTTCAGCATTCAGTGACTTGGTTAACTGTTTTGAAAATTGGAGCATTTTTCATTTTCTAGTCACTTCACCAAAGAGTTGGCTATCACAATTTTGTTTGTAAAACATTTTTGTGAGTTTTATTAAAAAGTAACAGCAATAATAGGGTGTTAATTACATGTATTAGTAGAGTACATAAAATATGTGTTTTTAATACCATTTTACAATATCATGTAGTTAAAAACAGAGCACAAACAGGTGTGTGGTAACTGAAATAACTTTCTTAGAGAACAGACTCCAACTTAAGTGATGAAAAATGGCATTGTTTGATGTCCTATTGTTAGTGGCTGGTTGTGGATTTAAAAATTGCTGTTGATGTCTCAGCTTAAATAACTGGCTTCATCCAACCATGATAGACTTTGATAGATATTGTGGCTCTTTGCTGATAAACTATACTGTCAGAGAAATATTGAATCATTATGATCTGCAGATAATGCAATTATAAGGTTCCTTCTGGCTTAATGGAAATCCTCTGCACATGTTTATTCAGTGTATAAAGTGTCACCAAGCCACAGTTCAGGTGCTTGTTTCCTCTGTCATTCATTTCTACATAAGCTAAGTTGATTGCATGCTTTTACTGTATGTCCAAGAAACAACATGTCACTTACCTGCTGCAATTTCAAGGAGCAGTAGAAGTGAGCTACTGTGGTAGAGGTTTGTGAATGCCACTGTGCAGCAGCTTCTACAGACACTGTATCAAACTCAAGCCGCTGCAGTGCATAAAACTCTACAGGTGTTTCCCTGTTTTGGCATCAGGAGCAGCTCTTGAATGAGTGAAATAGGAAAATATAAAAATACTAGTTGTGTAAGCCCATGCTGTAAAAAGCCTGGGGTCCTAGAAGTAACTGAAATCGTCAGAAAAAAATTGAAAGGCACTACTCTGGGCATCTCTCTCCTAGGAGGTTTTGTTTTGCCAATGTGCTTGCATCACTTGTGCATTAGCGGCTACGCAACTTTGTCTTTCTTCAGAGGTTTCGTTTTGCCAACGTGCTCACCTCACTTGTGTATTAGCGGCGGGAGGAAAGTAAAAGGGACTCCATTTTGCCAATGTGCTCACCTCGCTTGTGTATTAGCAGCTAAGCAAGTGTCTCTTTCTTCTGAGGTTTCGTTTTGCTGACATGCTGGCCTCACTTGTGTTATTAGGTGAAGCCCTTAGCCCGACTCCACCTCTCACTTCCGAGCTGGACAGACAGACACACACACTTCCACACATAGATGTTTATATACAAGATATAAAAACTGAGGTAACCTCTCTCAAGGTAAATTTGAAACAGTAAACTACATTAATTGTTGTTGAAGCTGCACCAAATATTTCTCTATTTAAAGACAGACAAATTTGAAAATTCACAAATGCTTTTCAAATGAAGGTTTTGAAATTTTAAAGTTTTTTAAAGGGCACCGTACTCAAGGTATCCCCATGAAAATTCAACAAATTTATTTGAAAAATAAGGGAGTCAAATTTCCACCGAGTTGTTTCATGCAGACAAACAGACATGGCGATTGCAGTAAGTGTTTATTGCTTTACCGTATATGCAAATAAACCTAAAATCAAGGAAATAATTTTTTGCTTAAAAATTTAGTTAATTTCTGGTAGTTCTTTATTGTGTGACAAGTAAAATGTGCTACTGGTAACACTTGTTTAGGTTTGTTTAAACTGTCATAGTAGAACGCTTTTATACTGTACACAATTAGTATGTTTTTCAATTGTCCTGTCACAGTCAAGGGATTTACCCTAAGGAACAAAAAACTTTCAATAGTATGTAAGATATTTTTTAAGTGTTTAGTTCAGTGGCCTAAAGGTGCTGGCTGTCAAGAAGCTAATTATTAAAATATTTTTCATCCTAGAGTACCTGTTGCTTACTTTTTTCTACAAACTAAACAACTTAATAAAAAAGTTTACTTTTTTCTACAAACTAAACAACTTAATAAAAAAATGGAAGAATTAAATGTGTATTGTAATGAGTTGACCTGTCAAAGAGGTGTGATTAGGAGTTTGTAAGCCTACAAAGCACCAAAGAGATGTCATATCTGGAAAAAATGGCCTTTGTAATTTCCTGTAGTTTCTCATCTGACTATGAGAGCACTCTCTCCTCCCTCTCAAACCCTTTAGCCAAATTAGAAAGAACAGGCAATCTAAAAATAGATTACACTCAAAATAATAAAACTCCCAAACACATTACATATTTGTTTATTGTTGTCTGAGTTAATGTACCATACAATATCCTTCTGGGTACCACACCATAAAGCTCTCTCTTTTTTTTTTTACAATTATTTTTTACAATTATTAATGTATTTAATGTTAATAATTATTAAATTTAAGATTTAGTCTATGGCTTTTTACTATACATTTTTGAATCAATTATGTAGTACTAGGGTGTTGTACCGTGTTAGCCATTATGAATGTAGTGAAAAGTCAAGCAAAATGACACCTTTTATTGGCTAACTAAAAAGATTACAATATGCAAGCTTTCGAGGCAACTCAGGCCCCTTCTTCAGGCAAGTCTTACAAGTCTTACAAGCTGAACCTGCTCTATTCAGATATTAATGACTTTAAATAGAAACCTGTGGTACAATCTCAGCAGGCCTGACCTCATCTTACTACCATCTCTTTATTATCCAGAAGTTTTTTTATGAGTTTGGAGTGTTGTTGTTTGTTTATATATATACAGTGCATCCGGAAAGTATTCACAAGTATCACTTTTTCCAGATTTTGTTATGTTACAGCCTTATTCCAAAATGGATTAAATTCATTTTTTTCTTCAGAATTCTACACACAACACCCCATAATGACAACGTTAAAAAAGTTTACTTGAGGCTTTTGCAAATTTATTAAAAATAAAAAAAACGAGAAATCACATGTACATAAGTATTCACAGTCTTTGCTCAATACTTTGTCGATGCACCTTTGGCAGCAATTACAGCCTCAAGTCTTTTTGAATATGATGCCACAAGCTTGGCACACCTATCCTTGGCCAGTTTCGCCCATTCCTCTTTGCAGCACCTTTCAAGCTCCATCAGGTTGGATGGGAAGCGTCGGTGCACAGCCATTTTAAGATCTCTCCAGAGATGTTCAATTGGATTTAAGTCTGGGCTCTGGCTGGGCCACTCAGGGACATTTACAGAGTTGTCCTGAAGCCACTTCTTTGATATCTTGGCTGTGTGCTTAGGGTCGTTGTCCTGCTGAAAGATGAGCCGTCGCCCCAGTCTGAGGTCAAGAGCTCTCTGGAGCAGGTTTTCATCCAGGATGTCTCTGTACATTGCTGCAGTCATCTTCCCCTTTATCCTGACTAGCCTCCCAGTTCCTGCCGCTGAAAAACATCACCACAGCATGATGCTGCCACCACCATGCTTCACTGTAGGGATGGTATTGGCCTGGTGATGAGCAGTGCCTGGTTTCCTCCAAACGTGACGCCTGGTATTCGCACCAAAGAGTTCAATTTTTGTCTCATCAGACCAGAGTATTTTGTTTCTCATGGTCTGAGAGTCTTTAATTCCAGGCGGGCTGCCATGTGCCTTTAACTAAGGAGTGGCTTCCGTCTGGAAGGTGGTGTTCCTTCTGGAAGTTTCTCCTCTCTCCACAGAGGACCTCTGGAGCTCTGACAGAGTGACCATCGAGTTCTTGGTCACCTACCTGACTAAGGCCCTTCTCCCCCGATCGCTCAGTTCAGATGGCCGGCCAGCCCTAGGAAGAGTCCTGGTGTTTTCGAACTTCTTCCACTTACGGATGATGGAGGCCACTGTGCTCATTGGGACCTTCAAAGCAGCAGAAATTTTTCTGTAACCTTCCCCAGATTTGTGCCTCAAGACAATCCTGTCTCAGAGGTCTACAAACAATTCCTTTGACTTCATGCTTGGTTTGTGCTCTGACATGAACTGTCAACTGTGGGACCTTATATAGACAGGTGTGTGCCTTTCCAGATCATGTCCAATCAACTGAATTTACCACAGGTGGACTCCAATTAAGCTGCAGAAACATCTCAAGGATGCTCAGGGGAAACAGGATGCACCTGAGCTCAATTTTGAGATTCATGGCAAAGGCTGTGAATACGTATGTACATGTGCTTTCTCAATTTTTTTATTTTTAATATATTTGCAAAAATCTCAAGTAAACTTTTTTCACATTGTCATTATGGGGTGTTGTGTATAGAATTCTGAGGAAAAAATGAATTGAATCCATTTTGGAATAAGGCTGTAACGTAACAAAATGTGGAAAAAGTGATGCGCTGTGAATACTTTCCAGATGCACTGTATATATATATATATATATATATTGTCATGCACGCGCGAGTAGGAGACCGCGGACGGATTTTAACACACCTGGGAAGACGTTCGCCGGCAGGGAATGGCAGGGTACTAACTTTCTCCCTCTGCTTTCTTATAGGAAAAAAGACGCTCCGCCACCATAAGCCGGGTTTGCCCGCACTGCGTTACTTCCGCCCTTCCTCCTCCATCTTGTCCTGACGTCATCGATCCCATCCTCCCTCACGGTTCCTTCCCAGCATTCCTCCACTTCCGACTCCTCCCTCATAAAATGGCCGCCGACGCCATGATTCGGCGTCACGCTTATGAACTGTCTAGTTTATATTTTGACCTGTTTTCTTTATTAATTATTGTGGATCGTCTACAATATACGGGGCCAGAAAACCCCAAACCATTTTGCTGTCTCCTTCTCAGTCTTTTACAGTGGCGTAGTCGGCAGGATAGAAGATCCATACAAATGACAGAAGGACAGGACCTGAATACCATGCTGCAGGGGATGAACGCCCAACTCCACGCCCTGCAGCAAGCGCAAGCCGCTACCACCCGGGAGTTGGAGGCTACGAAGTCCAAGTTGGCAGAGGCCCAAAGAGCAAGAACAGACCTGCCCAAACCAAAGCCGCCCCCTCTGGTACCTATGACCGACGCGGACGACGTCGAGTCCTACCTGGGGATATTTGAACGGACGGCCACCCGGAACAAGTGGCAGCGGTCCGAGTGGGCGTCCATTTTGGCGCCTTACCTGAAGGGACCCACGCAGCGGGCCTATTATGACCTCCCAGAGGAGGAGGCTGCGGACTACGACCTCCTCAAACCGGAGATCCTGGCCCGCTATGGCATCACGCCGGGCCAGCAGGCGGCAGAGTGGCAGAACTGGCAGTTCGACCCAGAAAAACCTGCCCATGCACAGGCCTTCGACTTCTGGGGCAAGATGGGGCACTGGCTACGGCCAGAAGGACCCCAGGCCCAGAAAGTAGTGGAGCAGGTGGCCTGTGAAGGCCTAGTGAACGCCATGCCCAGTTCCCTCGCCCAGCAGGTCCGGCGGCATCCATACAAGGACATGCCGGGTCTCCTGGAAGTCCTCGAGCGTCAGCTCGCGGTCCTCCGAGTCGGGGGGGTCAGAAAAGTCAGCTCATGGGAACCGACAGGGACGGGCGGCCACCCCCGAGCCCCCTCGACGCGCTGCGGAAGCGCCGTCAAGGCCTAAAGAAAAGCCACCCTCTCCACGCTGTTACAAGTGCGGCGAGACCGGCCATCTGCTGCCAACTTGTCCTCTGAACATTGCTGCGGAACCGATGGACTGCACCTGGGCAACAACAGAGAGGTACTGTACCCCGTCGCATCCCTTGGCGAGTCCGAACACAGGAGTGGTGTTATTAAATGGGCACGCGGTGGTGGCTTTGTTCGACTCCGGCAGCAACATAACCATTGTGGCTCGCCGTTATGTGTTACCGCGACAGTGGCTGAAACAACACCTACAAGTCACTTGTGTGCATGGAGGGACCAAGTCGTATCGTTCCGCACAATGTTATATCGCCTGGAAGGGGGAGTTAACTAACTTGATGGTCGCTGTGTTGCCCGAACCCCCCTATCTGGTGATTTTGGGACATGACTGGTCGGAAAAAAATTGCGGTAAGACACACGCCACTCCCGGGGCCTCGTTGGATCTGGTTATGAGGGGGAAAGGCGCCCCTCCCGCGGTCTCCACACCGTGCTCTGAGGCAGGCCCTAGTGGCGCTGGCGCCTCGGAGGACGTTTCTGCGGTGACGGACCCTGACCCGGAAGACTCCGCCGGGGGAGGGACTAGCCAGGAAACTCTTCCGGTGTCCAGGCCACAAGACCCTCTGGGTAGCTTGGATCACCAATTTCGGTCCACACCGGCCTCATTTAAGAGGGAGCAGTGGAATGACGATTCCCTGCGGTTTGCCTGGAATGCGGTGGTTCTGCCAAACAGCTCACAAGCCGAAGGTTCCACACTACGCGAGCCCTTTTTTGTACTTGAGAACGATCTGTTGTATCGAGTGGCGACCCACGAGGGCGAGGTGTGGAAGTTGCTGCTAGTTCCGCGTACCTTCCGGTGGGAGATATGCGAATTAGCTCACGCTCACCTCCTTGGCGCCCACCTCGGGCCGAAAAGACCTTGGAGAGGATTAAACTCCGGTTTTACTGGCCTGGGATTAACGAGGAGGTCTGGCGCTTCTGCCAATCCTGTCCAGAGTGTCAGACCCGCCAGATTCCTAGAAGGGACCGCGCTCCTCTCGTCCCTATTCCCCTGATCGATGTCCCCTTCGATAGAATAGGGGTCGACTTAGTAGGACCCCTGGAGCCCTCAAACCGTGGCCATAAATACATATTGGTTATGGTGGATTACGCCACCCGATACCCAGAGGCGGTTCCCCTGCACTCCGCTAACACCAAAAGCATTGCACTGGAATTAGTCAGTTTATTTTCCAGAGTGGGTATACCCAAAGAAGTCCTCACGGACCAGGGTACACCCTTTGCCTCGGATACGTTCAGGGAGGTGGCCAAATTACTGAGAATAAAGCACCTGAAAGCATCTGTCTATCATCCGCAGACAGACGGGTTGGTGGAGCGGTTTAACCAGACGCTTAAGCAGATGCTCCGCAAGGTAGTCGACGCGGACGGCAGGAACTGGGATCAGCTCCTCCGGCTCGTGCTTTTTGCTTACCGGGAGGTACCTCAGGCCTCTACGGGCTTCTCCCCCTTTGAAATGTTGTATGGGCGACAACCCCGAGGCATTTTGGACATACTAAAAGAGGGCTGGGAGGCTGAGGCCCTTCCCTCCGCTAACATATTGGAGTATGTAGCGCAACTGCGTGACAGGCTCACAAGAATCAGACCCCTCCTGAAAGAACACGTGACTCGTGCGCAGGCAGCGCAGGCCCGGTGTTACAATCGCAACTCCGTCCTCCGGAAGTTCCGCCCGGGGGATCGAGTTATGGTGCTCGTTCCTACCTCCCACTCTAAGTTGCTCGCTCACTGGCAAGGACCATACGAGATTAAGGAAAGAAAGGGACTCGTCGACTATTTGGTGAAACAGCCCAATCGTCGACCGAGCGAGAGGATCTACCATGTAAACTTATTGAAACCTTGGAAAGACAGTGAGGAGCTTCCCGACTCCCGTAAATCCCTCTCCCTCTACTCATGCACGACTGCCCTTAACCTCGGTGAAGAGCTAACACCCAAACAACGGCAGGAGTTAACCCAGGTACTCCGAGCCATCCCCAAAGTAGTGAGCGAGTCCCCTGGCCGGACCTCGCTGATTGCGCATGACATAGTCACAGACCCCGGGGTAATCGTCCGGGAGAGACCCTATAGACTCCTGGAGGCAAAACGCGCCAAAGTGGAATTAGAGGTGCAACGAATGTTGGACATGGACATCATTGAGGAGAGCCATAGCCCCTGGTCCAGCCCTATCGTCCTCGTTTCCAAGCCAGACGGCTCCTGGAGATTTTGTAACGACTTTAGACGTTTGAATCAGTTCTCCAAATTCGATGCCTACCCAATGCCCCGCATTGATGACCTCCTTGAGCGGATGGGTACGGCTCGATACTTGACTACTCTTGACATGACAAAAGGGTATTGGCAAATTCCCTTAACGGCATCCACAAAAGAAAAAACGGCCTTTAGCACCCCTAGCAGGCACTGGCAATACAAGGTCCTCCATTTGGGCTGCACGGGGCCCCAGCGACTTTTCAACGTCTGGTGGATAGAGTGCTGAAGCCCCATCAGTCCTATAGTGCCGCCTACCTGGATGACCTCGTCATCTATTCCGGCACCTGGGAGGAGCATCTATTGCAGGTCTCTGCTGTCCTCACAACACTAGCTAAAGCCGGCCTCCACATAAACCCTCGAAAGTGTTTTTTTGGCTTAAAGGAGGCCAAGTATTTAGGCTACCTTGTGGGACGGGGACAGGTGAGACCACAGTGTTCAAAAATCAAAGACATCTTGGAATGGCCCCGTCCGAATACCAAGAGACAGGTGCAGGCTTTCTTGGGGTTAGCGGGGTACTACCGCCGGTTCGTGCCCAGTTTCTCCGAAAGAGCAGCACTCTTGACCAATTTGACAAAGAAGGGCGCTCCCTTATACGTAGTGTGGAACGACAAGGCGGAACACGCATTCAGTGACCTAAAGAAGGCCCTAACGTCGGCACCTGTATTGAGGACGCCCGATTTTGGGCTCCCTTTTATTCTCCAGACCGACGCTTCGGACACAGGCCTGGGCGCCGTGTTGAGCCAAAGCGTCGACGGTGTCGAACACCCCGTAATGTACCTAAGCCGGAATCTGATGGACCGGGAGACCCGGTACGCGGCAGTGGAGAGGGAGGCCTTGGCCATTAAGTGGGCAGTGACCCATCTCCATTATTACCTATTGGGTCGCGAATTCACTATGGTGACTGATCACGCTGCACTTCAGTGGATGTCCCTGCATAAACAGTTGAATCCGCGGGTCACCAGGTGGTTTCTGGATTTACAACCATATAAGTTCACTGTCACTTATCGGCGAGGCACCCTTCAGGCCAATGCCGATGCCCTCTCTCGTATCCACGACCTCTCGGTTAGGTCCGCCCGACCTGACGGTCTTGGGCTAAGGGGGGGATCGTGTCACGCACGCACGAGTAGGAGACCGCGGACGGATTTTAACACACCTGGGAAGACATTCGCCGGCAGGGAATGGCGGGGTACTAACTTTCTCCCTCTGCTTTCTTATAGGAAAAAAGACGCTCCGCCACCATAAGCCGGGTTTGCCCGCACTGCGTTACTTCCGCCCTTCCTCCTCCATCTTGTCCTGACGTCATCAATCCCATCCTCCCTCACGGTTCTTTCCCAGCATTCCTCCACTTCCGACTCCTCCCTCATAAAATGGCCGTCGACGCCATGATTCGGCGTCACGCTTATGAACTGTCTAGTTTATATTTTGACCTGTTTTCTTTATTAATTATTGTGGATCGTCTACAATATACGGGGCCGGAAAACCCCAAACCTTTTTGCTGTCTCCTTCTCAGTCTTTTACAATATATATATATATATATATATATATATAT
>JANRMT010062856.1:107498922-107519607 GCA_026402145.1 Polypterus bichir lapradei
GATAGATAGATAGATAGATAGATAGATAGATAGATAGATAGATAGATAGATAGATAGATAGATAGATAGATAGATACTTTATTAATCCCAAGGGGAAATTCACATAATCCAGCAGCAGTATACTGATACAAAAAATATATACATTAAAGAGTAATAAAAATGCATGTAAAAACAGACAATAACTTTGAGTAATGTTAGCGTTTGACCCCCCCACCCCCGGGTGGAATTGAAGAGTTGCATAGTGTGGGGGAGTAAAGATCTCCTCAGTGTGTCAGTGGAGCAGGACAGTGACAGCAGTTTGTCACTGAAGCTACTCCTCTGCCTGGAGATGGTCATCTGCCTGAAGCTAATATTGTTCAGGCTGAGCCAGTACTTGGATGGCAGACCATCTGGTAAATGCTTGGGTTGCTGCTGGAAGAGGTATTGGTGAGGCCAGCAGGGAGCGCTTACCCTGTGGTCTGAATGTGCATCCCGATGACCCAGTGTAATGATGAGACACTGTGCTTTAAAAATGCCACCGTCTTTTGGATGAGACATAAAAACTGACTCTCTGGTCATAAAAGATCTCTGGGCATCCTTTGTAAAGAGTAGGGTATATCCTGATGTCCAGGCTATATTACCAACTATGGCCTAGCCATTCTGGCCCCATAATCATTCTTTGTCTCTAATTGGCGATCTCTCTCACCACTTCACCACCTAACAGCTAATGTGTAGTGAGCATATTGGCACAAAAATGGCTGCTGTTGCATCATCCAGGTGGATGCTACACATTAGTGGTTGCTGAAGTGGCACCCCACTCACTGAAGCACTTTGAGTAGTGAGAAAACACTATATAAATGTAAAGAATTTATTATTATTATTATTTGCATCATACACATGACTTAGATGATGGAGTAAAGAGATAGCACTGTAATGCGGATCAGTAATTTAAAAATTGGTTTCAGAAAATGAAAATGCATTCGGGAAACAGATGGGTGCATAATGCACTACACCAGAATTCTCTTTGCTTCTAAGTGTAATGCAAGGATTTACAAGTAGTATAGCACCTTTCTTGTTATTCATATGGAAGTCTACCAAGCTACACTTTGAAGTCAATCTAGTATTAATTATTATCTTTCTAAATGGAGACTGTTTGAGCATATTTGAGATGTTAAGCACTCCCGTCCTTAGGATATAAGTAATTACCTGTTACTTAATATATGGTGCAAATCTTTGGCTCCAAAACAAGATGAGAGATACATGTTTTTCTCGGAACCTAACAAACCTGCATTTTCAGCTGTGGTAATTCAGAGAATGAACCATATTCATTTACAGTCAAAATGTTTTAAATATGAGCTGTGCATTCAGCAATTCTATTCCAAAAACACACATGATGCTGCTCTACTGTGCGTCTGCTGTTTATAACAAGCGCTCCTGTGTAAAGTTTAAAATTTTAACTTAAAAAACTCAAATATGCACAAAATTTTCATTATCTTAACCCAATTTGCCCTCAAATTCTTATTTATCCTCAGAAAGGGTTAGGCTGTTTTTCCCTTTCATTGTGTTATGGGATGCTATTTCCTGTTAGTTCCTGCTACAACGGCAATAATACACTAAGAATTGTTTCCAGCTTGTTTTTGTTTTGTTACCTAGTAGTTAATTAGTTGGATTAGAAACCACATAATCCTGGGTATATATAATGTCTGGCATTATCATGCTGTGTGACCCTTAGCAAGACAGCTGACTCTGATCATGATAAGATCTTGTAAGGTTCCTTATATTATGATAAAAAATCACCCCATAGTACATTTTACGTATAGAATGCCACAATTGTCTCCATGGATCTGAAAATTGTGCTTAACAGTTGATGGTATTGGCTACAACTTCAAACAACCAGCAACAGTGAAAAATGAAGAAAAGACAATGACATTTTAATTTAACCCACCATGAATTCTTCTTTTTTTGCAACCTTTTAAATATTTAGCCTGTTTGTGTATGACTCTTAATTTGTTTTAGTCTTGCAGAGTGTTATCCTGGGTGTGTCATAGTTGTTAGCCACATCCTTGAATTTGTCTCCTAGTACATGTTGATTGATTGCTATAGTTCTGGAACACAGATTCAAATGTAATCCTATTTGCTGAAATGCGTCACTCAACAGCTTGATGGGAGTATAAATTCATGATTAGACTGAAGGGCATATTCTGACAGCAAAAAGGAAATGAGAAGAGCTAGACCCTAAGCTTTGTATGTTTAACTTTGTTTACTACACATTATTGTTTTTAATCTTAAACTAAATGATTTTGTGTGCTTGGTGTGTGTGCATATGTGTGTGTGTGTGTGTGCGGGCCCTGCAGTGGGCTGGCACCCTGCCCGGGGTTTGTTTTCTGCCTTGCGCCCTGTGTTGGCTGGGATTGGCTCCAGCAGACCCCCGTGACCCTGTAGTTAGGATATAGCGGGTTGGATAATGGATGGATGGATGGATTTCTGTTGACACATTTTATATAATATGGATAGGATACCTTCAGGGCCTAACAAAGACATTCTCAGACTCTGCCATCATACCTTTTGTTTGCAATCTAGTAAAACACAGGGCAAAAACAAAAAAAGTTTCCATGTTTCCTTAAAATTGCCAGTTCTTTACTAGCCTACAGCTTACTCTGCATCATTATGCAAGTATGTACCTTAAATATAAAGATTTACATCAACAACAACAACAGCATTTATTTATATAGCACATTTTCATGCACACAGAGTAGCTCAAAGTGCTTTATATGATGAAATTAAAAGGAAGTTAATATAAAACATGAACAAACAAGATTGGGCAATAACATTATACAGTATGTAACAAAGAAAAAGTTAAGTTTGAATGACGTAGAGGATAGAAAAAAACAAAAAAAAAACTCCAGTTAGGCTGGAAAAAAAAAAACAAAAACTGCAAGGCCAAAAGACCGCTCAGCCTGACTGGGCATTCTGCCTAACATAGATGATCTAAAACAGTCCTCATGGCTTACAGGCTTCACATGGAAGAATTTGATGATGATGGTCATGTGGACATCTGGTGCACCCGTCATTCAGTCCATAAACGCAGAGGGCAGCATGATACCTTGATCAGGTGGTGGTGGTGCAGATTGCCACCACAGAAGAACCAGAAAAGACAGCAGGAAATAGTACAGATTAGCACGAAATTGCAGAATCCAAGGGAAAATTATAATTCAATGTCCATATAGTCTAATAGGGATACAACTAAAATGTAGCTATGAAAAAGACATTTTAAAATAATAGGGTTTTAGCAGTTTTCCAAATTGTTCTAATAAGTCAGTTTTCTACTGGTAAAGTATTCCAGTTTTAGTTGTATAAAGGCCATCTCACCACTTCTTTTCATGTTGGCTCTTGGAATTTTAAGCAGACCTTCATTTGAGTGTAAAGGGACAGATATTCCCAAATACAGGACGGGGTGAGATTATTTAAGTCTTTGTAAACCATTAATAGTTTTATTAAAGTCAGTTGTAAATGACACATGTAGCCAATGTAATGACGCTAAAACTTGTCAAATGTGCTCAGATTTTCTTTTTTATAGTTATAAGATTCTTGCTGCTGCATTCTGCACTAATTGTAACTGATTGATGTCTTTCTTAGGTAGTTCTGTAAGGAGTACATTACAGTAATTTAGCTAACTGAAAACAAAAGTGTGAACAAATTTTTCAATGTCTTGTAAAGTTATAAGAGGTCTAACATGTAACAATTATTGTATAATATATCCTGATCTTATAAACTTCCTTGAGTTAATGTTTCTTCAAAATAGTAATAATAATCTGTAGGTCCAAAAGTCTTGCAATAGGACTTCAGATTCAGGAGGAGAAATAATTTCACTGTAGCCAGACAACAGCCTACACATGCAGCATTGGAGATATGATTTTAGCCAATTGAGAGTGTGACATTCAGTTAATTACACAAAATGCATACAAACATACTTACGTCAGAAACACAGAAGGCATGTTTTCTTTTATCGAAACTCAAAGAAGATGTATTTGGTAAGTTTTAGGCTTCTATCTTCATACCCCATTGCCTCCATTGTAAATCACCAGTGCAGGCAATATATTTCTTAAAATTTATGGAAGTCGCTGGACTTTGGAATTCAGGTTCATTTGTCAAATGCATATACAGTATACTATGTTTGTGAAGAAATAACTTCAACTTGAAAAATACCAAACTTATCCTTCAATGTAAATGTTTTCTACATTTCTAAACAATTACTTTCAAAAGCAATTGAATTTCATCTACATGAAATGACACATAATTGCTTATTTTTGAAGTAATATTTATTAAAGGGTATCTTGAGTACCACTAAAACCAGATATTTTTCAACACGATTCACATCAGTTTATGCAGAGTATGGTGTAATACAGTTAAAAATTAAACATGGTACATATCTATATCAACAAAGATTATCTAAAACCAGTAACAGCATACTGCACAATAAAGTGAATACACTTGACTTGAGTATTCATAGTTTTCATCCTCTTTCTCTGTACGTTTAGCATTCGTTTGCTCAGAGGTTGATGCGCTTGCTGCTTCCTGAGCAGCTCTTCTTTTCTTCACTCGTCGGCATCTTTTTGTGTTAAAACTGATTAAGTCAGTGTTTGTGTTGCAATTACTCATTACCTTTTCTTTAATTTTTCAATCTGCCTCAAGAATGATTTAAGATATGAAGAGGTAGGGGAAGCGACGGCCAAGGTGGTAGGGATGAGAACTGCACCCGTACGCATGCGCCACACAACCACCCTGCTGGCTGCTGCCAAGAGTTGATTCTACAATAAAATAAAATAAAAATAAAAACAGGAATAACCTAGGAGGTCAATCATCACCCCAAAAGTGGATAGTAGACATCACATAGTATATGTATACCAAATTTAAGGTCAATAGTTCAAACAGTTTGCGAGCTACAGATGATTTAAAATCCTGGACAGACAAATGGACAGCCACGGTAGCGTATTATATATAAAGATGGGACTCAAATTTATGAATAATGTCATCATCTGCTTTACTAGGCCTATACACAGGCTATACTGGCAAGGTATTTTTCAGGCAGGTTTGGATTGACAATTACTCTATAACAGATTTACATAGGTCTAGCAAAAGCGATGGGAGAGAGAAATTTCGATGCTTGGTTTTTCAAGGTTATCCGTGTTGAATATATGCTCATTTTTTAATGTTTTTTAGAAAGAATATAGATTCAGACAAAGCAGATTACATTCTCTTTCATATATCTATGGACAGTGCCCCTTGACAGTGTGTTGTAATGGGAACGTCACCTTTTTTCTTCTCCAGCCAAAATGAGCTTTTTCTTTGGTAGCCATTCATCTAAAAATTTTAAACCAAAGAAAACTATTCCTGAAGGTTCTCATCAGGATGAGCTTCTAAACATGCTGAAACTATCCTTCACAAGCCAATAATGTGGCCTGATGGAGAGGATTTGAATGAATGGGATGCAATTTCCTGATGACTTGCTAAGTCCAGCTAGATGATGAAACAGTGTTTCCTTCTAAAATAGGAGTTTTTTTCAAAAAGCTTTATCCATCCATTATCCAACCCGCTATATCCTAACTACAGGGTCACGGGGGTCTGCTGGAGCCAATCCCAGCCAACACAGGGCACAAGGCAGGAAACAAACCCCAGGCGGGGCACTAGCCCACCACAGGGCACATACACAAGGGACAATTTAGGATCGCCAATGCACCTAACCTGCATGTCTTTGGGAGGAAACCCTCGCAGGAGAACATGCAAACTCCACACCGGGAGGACCCGGGAAGTGAACCTGGGTCTCCTAACTGTGAGGCGGCAGTGCTACCCACTGCGCCACCATGCCGCCCCAAAAAACTTTATGTCTGTGGTAAATTATGTATATTAAAATGACTACTTCAAGCATAGTCTCACATTTATCACCAACATTTGAATGGAGCAATTCATTTGCAGGAAGCTCATCTAAATACTTCATTCAAGCACTTTATCTTCTTCATTCAGGAATTATTCTGAGTAACACCTGCGATGATACCTAAAATTGCTTGTACATCATCTTAATGTTATTCACTTCAAAGAATCCTAACTTATCTTTCATCACTCAGTCTTATTATCTTTGAAGTTAAAAAAAAAATTCTCTGTGAACAATGGTGCATGACTTTTCAGGACTTTGTACAAATGTATAATACTGTTCTAAAGTAAACAAGCTGAACATCATTTAACCTGTTTGAAATCCAAAAAGTTATGAGGGACTCTCTCATATTATGTTTGTAAATGTATAGATTGTAGCACTGATTATATCAGTGCTAGATCACTGTTTTTTTTTTATTAACATTAACTTATTTGCCCAATGTCCATATCCAAAGTAACTTACAACATTTATGATACAGTTGGTTACATTTCTTTTGGTTTTCCAATTGGAGCAGAGGTAGGTCAAGTGACTTGCTCGGGGTCACACAGTGTCAGTGACAGGATTTCAACCCACAACCTCTGGGGTTGAAGTCCAAAACCTTAACCACTACACCATACTGCCTCCCTTAACAAAGTCATGAAACAAAACATTATATTTCCAGAATATCACATTTACTGTATATCTCTGATAAAAAATACATGGATTATTAGAAAAGATCCATTTCCACTTCTTTTCTATAATTTTTAACACATTTTCAATGTGCTTACCTGTTACAGAATATTTTCTGTAGCAAATAGGCAGTGGTAATGCAAGGCAAAGTTTTAGGCCTTTATATCATCTATATCATAATTTATATCATCTTTATTACATCTTGCCTGAAGAAGGGGTCTGAGTTGTCTAGAAAGCTTGCATATTTTTTTAGTTAGCCAATAAAAGGTATCATTTTTCTTAACTTCTCATTACGGCCTTTATATCAGAAAAACTTCTCTCCTAGCCAGGCAGTGAATCTATAAAGCACAAGTAGTATTAATCATTACCTATCCCCTGCAATATGCCTTGTCAATTCACAATATGTACACACACTTCAAATGTAACTAATGAACTTGCTAAGCATCATCTAATTAGCATAGACTGTTGTGAGGGTCACTTCAAAAATCATAACTTTCCTTCCGGGAGCCTACAGGGTGCAAATAAACTGTAAAGTTAATCTCTTTGTTTTGCAATAATTGCTCAACTGCTTTTGTCTCCCACTGAAGGACAATAGGAAGATGACTAGTAAAAGTCAAGTTTTTATGTTATATTTTCAAAATATTCTGTCAGTGAAATACGTGCCCTACAGACAAACACTACAAATAAAGTCTGACCTCAGCATTTTGACTTTTACTTTCTTAAATGACCAGTTTCATGTCTTTTTGGAGCATAGCTCAGGGTAACAGCTTAGAATAATGGGGCCCCACCTGGCACAAGGCCAGGTCAGTTTACAGCCTGCGGCATCTGACATCTGATGCCAGAGCAAAAGCACCATGCTAGAAAGTAACTTCCTCTGCGTCATTGTTAGAAATCCGTTTGCACTTCTGCATGGGCAACACAAAGAAATCTCTCTATCACTGACAGATGTGAAAATAAGTTGACTGCCCAACATCCCTTAAAATGAGCAGAGGAAATGAGTAAAGCTGGAACAAAACAAGAGAGTGTTGTACAATGGAAACACTTAAGCAGAGGTACTCACCAGGCTAGCTGGCTTGAGCTGACTGGTTTCCTCTGCTTTAAGAGAAGACTGAAAGGAGGTCTCTTGTAGCAGTTCATTTATGCATTTCCTTAGTCAAATAAAGCACACAAGAGGAAGGGAGTCTACCCTGTGCATTTTGAAGAAATGTGAAGATATTTCACCTTATTTCTCATAATGTTCATTTTAAAAGCAGAAATATTATGAGATTAGTGATTTAGTTTTGTAATTTTGAAAATGGTTCCTTTTCATGTGTTTTTTTTTGCCATACCATAGTGTTGGTATGCTCATACTGAAACATTACCTAAAGCAAGGTAATATCTATAATAAATACAATGATGAGCTAAAACAAGATGGCCATCTGTATAATAAGCTGTTGCTGCTCCCTGTGCTGACAAAACAGCTCCAACCCACCTAGGCATGGGCTCTACAACACCTCTGAAAGGGCTCTGCAGTATCAGGCACCAGGATGTTAGCAGCAGATCCTATAACTCAGGGGGTGTCAGTCATGGTCCTGTTGGGCTGCAGTGGCTGCAGGTTTTCCTTCCAACTAACGTTCTACTTAGAAGGCAATTCTTGCTGATAATGAAACTTGGTATTTAACTATATGGCTTTTTAGTGCTTTCATTCATCCAAGAGAAATTTAATTGCATTGTAGAGTTTCCTTCACCAAGAACATTATCCATGTGTTCTGTGGACCAGAACAGATTTAAACTTAACGGTTCTTCCAATTCCCCACTCACTTATTTCTAAACATTTTTAACACAGATACTTCATGGTGCATATGCACAGGTTTAAAAGGAAGCATGTCAGCTGGAGAGCTGCTGGTTTTCTGGTTATCTGCATTTCATTATTAACTCATCTCTGGTTAAGAAAACTGGCAACAATTAAAACATAATGGAGCTGCTAAAAACTAAAATACGCAATTTAGGGTTCTGAATTGAAACAGGCAATATAACAAAAATTAGCAGTAAATAAATGGGTTCTAATTAAGAAATTGATCGAAGTGGAAACCTGCAGCTGCTACGGACCTCCAGGACTGTAATTAAGGACCTCTGATCTACAATATAAGTAAAATTTGTCTTTAATAAATGAAAGTGCTAACAAGGCATATAGTTAAATACCAAGTTTCATTATCAGCAAGGACCGAGCTCTAATTAGGAAACTGGCTGGGATGAAAACATTTAGCCACTGCAGCCCCCCAGAACTGTGATTGAAGACTCCTGCTCTAATTTCTGTAAATTGTGAGGTGAAGTTGCTGCGAATCAGACATGCTGTTCTAACCAACCAGATGCTTGGTCGGATTGAGATCTGTGGAATTTCAAGGTCAGGGCAACACCTTGAGCTCTTCATTATGTTCCTCAAACCATTCCCAAACAATTTGTACAGTGTGGAAGAGTGCATTCCATGGTCTCTGCAACAATATTTAGGTATTAGCTGGTATGCATCTAATTAATGGCTAAATAAATGCCCAGACTTACATTTTCCATTGAGAACATTGCCCTAAGTAACATATTCCCTCCACCACCTCGACTCTTTCCCACAGTGCATTCTGGTGCCATCACTTCCTCAGGTAAACACTACAAATAAACTCACTTGTCTACAGCAATATTTTTACCTTCTGTCTTTAAAATTTACCCCTCCCTGATTTCATCTATCATTGCAAACATCTGGCTCTGAGTATATTAAGGTCTTCAACCAAAAATGAATTCCCGACAAATATCCATTTCACTAGTGTCATGTATTGAATGTATAAAGTCATAATTCAATATGTTTTTTTTAATTAAAAATATTAACGGGTTTTCAAAAATGAACTGTTAATTTTAGGACCTGCCACAGTATTTCTGTTGGATTGAGGTTTGAACTTTGACTAGACCAGTCTAAAACCTAAATTATTCTCTTTTTCAGCCATTCTGATGTGGTGTTGCTCTTGTGTTAGGGTCTCTGTCTGCCTGCATGACTTGACTACTCTTCAGATTCAACTCATGAATGGATGACTAAGAGTTTTTAAGAGACTTAAGAGTTTTCCGATTTTAAAAATGCTTGTGATGACATTCATGAGCTGACTAACACTGTTACATCTAATAATTTGCTTCCCTGTAAAACTAAAGCAATTTTTAACAATGGAAAGCCATAGTTCACCAAAGGACTAAGGATTATTCATCATGCAAGAGAAACTGCCCATAAAACCAGTGATAAGGATACCTACAAACAGGTTAAACAATGCAATCAGAAACACTAAATGGAAATGGAAAAGTAAACTGGAACTTCAGTTTTCAGCAAACAATAGTTCCTCTGTTTGGAGAAACCTTAGTCTGTTTCTAACTACAAAAAGGCACCTCCCAGTGCTTACTTAGATTCATCCCTCCCTGATAAACCTAATCCTAATATGTTTTACAGCAGATTTGAACAACCAGGTTCTTAGTATCAACAATCCCACTTTTTTGGCACCAGTCACTTCTTTGCAAAAGCCTCAACCCTCTTCTTTCTTTTCTATCAAGGAATATGATGTTTGGAAGCAGTCTGCAAGACAGAACTTGAAAAGGTTTGCCCGTTTTATTTCAGTCTCATTTCCAAAAATCAAATGCTTCTCTCTTCACTGACTTCTTTAACCAGTCTCCTGCACAGCGAACTGTTCCAGATTGCTTTAAATCTTCAGCTATTGTTCCATTTTCCAAAAATGATAAAATAGGTCCCTCAATGATTACAGACCTATAGCTCTTACATCAGTTCTAGTGAAAGTATTTGAACAGCTTGTTCTAACTCATCATAACTCTATTACTGCTGCTTATTTTGACCCTCTTCAGTCTGCATATCGAATAAATAAATCTGTGGACAATGCCATTAATACGGGCCTTCTCTTTGTGTTAGAGCATCTGGACTGTAAGAAACTTATGCCATAATACTGCTTGTTTACTTCAGTTCAGCACTTCAACCATTGTCCCTGAACTGTTGTTAACTACATTTTTACAAACTAAACTGAATGTCTCGACTAGTAAATGGATTTACAGTTTTCTGAAAAAGCAGAAACAACAAGTCTCAAACTGCCTCTATATTAGCATAGGTGCCCCTCAAGGCTGTGCTCATTCCCCTCTTCTCTATTCCCTGTACACCAATGACTGTAGGTTCTCTGACTCTTCAGTAGTACTAGGGTGACTCTTCAGTAAAAATCATTAAGTTTGTTGATAACCACCATTATTAGACTTATTACTAATGGTAATGAAACAGCTTACAGTAATGAGGTGACTCATCTTGTGTCTTGTTGTGCTACCAATAAAGTGGTGCTGAATACCACCACAAAGTGGAAATGGTAGTTGACTTTCATAAACAGCAGTTATAACTTCTCCCACTAGAAATTAATGATTCTACAGTCAACATGGTGTAATTCTTCAAATTGCTGGGTGCAACTATCTCAAACACTCTCAGCTAGGACATTAACACAGCATCCATCACTAAGAAGACTCAGCAATAGTTGTACTTTTTACGCTGTCACACACGTGCGCATAGGAGGCAGTCAAAGGGCTTAACTGAGCGTAAGCTGCCGAGTCGGGGGTTGATGAAGTGCACTAATGTCTTTTCTCCATTTTCTACAGATCATCAGAAGGGAAACTCAGCTAGACCTCAATCAACTTCCGCATCCCTTTCCAGAATATGCCCTCCTACTGACCTCACTTCCTTCAGTTCCCTCACGGTCCCACCTCTTCCTGCCCATGCCACCACCTATAAAAGTCCAACCACCTCACCTTTCCTTTTAGTCCCATTTTGGACTCAGTCTGTTAAGACTACTTTGGTGCTATTCATTGTGGTGATAAATCTGTCTTACAATATACGGGGTGGATCCCCAAACCTTTTTCTGTTTTTGTTTCCCTTGTTACAATGCCAGCTAAAGACGTTAGACATTTCCCAGCCAATCTTAGTATAAATTTACAAAGTCAAAATTAGAAGTGTGATCGCATTATCCATTGTTATCTGGTTTGGCTCTGCAACATTTTACTCCAGAAATAAATTACAGTGTGTTGTGAGGTCTGCTGAGAAAGTAATTGGCTGTGCTTTTCCTTCTGTTGTAGACTTATATTCTTCTAGTGTCACTAACCATGTCAAAAGGAACACTATGGACTCATCTCATCTTTTTACTTTTTTTCTCTATTTCACTCCTACCACTTTCTTTATGTGGACTCATTCCCTGGACACTTTTTACTACTTTTATTACTATTTTATGTGAATTTCCCCTTGGGATTAATAATCTATCTATCTATCTATCTATCTATCTATCTATCTATCTATCTATCTATCTATCTATCTATCTATCTAGCTAGCTAGCTAGCTATCTAGCTATCTATCTATCTATCTACAGTATTAATGTCTTCTGTCATATACTGTATAAAGGTGTATGTACAGTATATATATATATATATATATATATATATATGTATGTGTGTGCACGTGCATACACACTATACACTCAAGCCCTCACTTGCATATCATCATCTAAAGATCTTCTTTATAACTGCAACATTCTAAAACTGTTTAAAATGTATGTTATTTAACTTATGTTATTTGTATGTCATGTTGTGTTATGTTATAAGAAGCACCAAAGCTAACAAGTCAAGATTTAAAGCCCTTTACATTAAGTACTGACGAATAAATTTATTCTGATTCTGATACAGAGCAGAATTGGAGGATCCTTGAATTTTGGCAGCTCACCCAAGTACTATGGCAGCAATTCATCTCCCCATCCTCATTATAGAACCACCATGCTTTATTTTAGTATGATGTTCTTATTGTGAAAAGGTATGTTTGCCTTACACTGTTCATAATAGGATGCATGACATCGACATAGTTCCACTTTTGTCTGGTCTGTCCAAAGAACATTCTCCTAAAAAAGCCTGAGGATCATCCAAGTGCTTCCTAGCAGATGAGATATAAGAATTTATTCTTTATGCTTAGCACTTGCTTTTGCCTTGTTACTCCTCAATGATGGTCACTTCTGTCTTTCTGATTGTGGAGTCATAGATGCTAAAGCAAAAGAAGGCTGCACTACTTTGGATGTTCTTTAGGATCCTTTGTGACTTCTGGATGATTTAATATAATGACCCTGAAGTAATCTTGGCAGACTGACCACTTCTGTATAGAGTCTCAACTGTTCTAAGTGTTTTCTTAAGTAATTATAGATTTAGGATGGTTTATTTACATTTTTATTGACTATTGTATTATTTTCATTATTATTACAAGTAGTTATTATAATCACGTGATTAACGTTTGCTTATTGTTTTGATTTAGGTGCAATCATTTGGTCATGCATTATTTTATAAAGGTGGTCATATTGCTGCTGGCTACAATGTCCACTGTCACATAGGTGACCTGACTTTGATGCTGTCGTGATGCCAACACATGGAGACTATTAGAGATGAAGATGGGCATTGACAGCCATCAAAATTTCTAAAAAAGTCAGAAAAAGACTTATTAGTGACTAGCAATTGCACTTTAGTTATTGACTGCAAGCATTTAATAACAGCTTTAACTTTTTTTTGTATTGATGTTTTTAATGTTAAATTTTCAAACAATTATCCTTTGTAGTCTCCCTGCCACACTGACCCTTGGCAAGTTTTTTCAAATATTCCTTTTGGTGCTCCTTTTGATTTAAAAGTTTATTTTCTGTTTTTTTGTGGTCTTTTGACCAACCAAACTGGATATTTGGTTACCATATTTTACTTTGAAAATTATAGCTCTCATCGTAGTTTGGGGAGTCCCAGAGCCTTAGAAATTGTTTTATATTCTTCTCCAGAACGACAGATACAGCTTCTTTGTTGATCGCTTAAGGAGTTTCTTTTGATTGCAGCAGTGCTGGCAAGTTCACTGTGATAATGAGGGTCAAAATAAGTGAGTTATATATTGATCGGTCTTGGCTTTTAATCAATCAGCTGACTCTGATTATTCCCTTTTAATGTGTTCACTTAACTGGAAGACAATTACTTGTTTATGCAGTTTCAGTCAGTATTGGATTATTTTGTTCACTGCACAAATGCAGTAAGTTAAAAAAGGTGTTTTATTGTTTTTTCACTCAAGTGTCCTTTATCTAGTATTAGACTCTAATTGAAGACCTGAAAAAAATTCAAGGTCAAAAATTAATAGATAGCTGCTGTTTTATTTCAAAACAGTAAATGGAAGCCTGGGTGCAAATGTCTTTTGAAACATGTGACCCTTCCACTTACCATTAGGTATTTAATGTTTTAACCAAAGGCACTCCCTGCAAAATCTTGAAAGAAAGAATATCAACCACTTCCACTTTGTTAAGAGAAAAGGAAATACAAAACACCGGATAAAAATAAAGTAAGGATTATCTGGAAAATCAGGCAACCAAGAATCAGACAGCACAAACACGTTGCTTTGGAATCGAGCACAAAAATAAATTTGGAAACAAAAAACCACATCAAGCGCTAGGGCCTAATTAGGTAATAAGCTAAACGACTTTAAAAAGAATTGAGATTTTATGTATGCGTCAGGGATAGCTGTGAAGTTGTGCCTTTAAAGAATCAAACTTTTAATGTCATCAGTGTGACGTTTGGGGTCGGTGTTCTACAAACAAGATGGTAATCAAAATAAACTTCATCAAAATAAGTCCATATGAAAAACAAACCACAAAAACTGTCAAAAAAAAAAGACATGATATACACAAAACCACATGCATAAAAAGCGGTACACACTTTGTTGCACACATAAATATTTAGGTGAAGAAACACTTGATTTAGTGATTTACTGGTTATGAATAGTATTAACTAATAAATTACTAAAGTTTAATGTGATTTGTTGACACTTAGCATATCGTGGCATCTTCAAGACTCTTAGAAAATGAGAACATTAGAAAAAGTGTGATGGGAACAGGCCATTCAGCCAATCAAGCTCATCCATCCTATTAATCACCTAGATTGTATGAAAATAACATCAAGTCAAGATTTAAAAGATTTAAAGTCCTCCTCTCTACCGTGTTACTTGGTAATTTATTCCATGTGTCAATAGTCTTTTGCATGAAGGAAAACTTTTTAACATTTGTGCGAAATTTGTGTTTAAATCATTTCCAACCGTGTCCCTGTGTTCACTTTATAGAATTCATTTTAAATTAACAGGTGGGATCTACTGTACTAATTCCTTTCATAATTTTAAACACTTCAATCATGTCCCCTCTTAATCTCCGTTTGCTTACATAATATGTAATTTGCCTCCTGACCATGAGCCAATGCTGTTTCAAACTCCTTATTCTCTTTTGCCCTCAGAACAGAGGACAGCTGGATAGAAGCACAAAAACAACACTTTCTTTTTACGTCATGGATCTCCCATCCCAGACCAAACTGAAGAGCACCAGCCACTGGAATCAGCAGTCAGATAAGGGAACCTGTTTCGGGAAGAGGAGGATACTCACACCAGGAGTGACTCCTTTGAATTTATGGACCAACGGGTCTCTACAACTCTTTGCTCCTTTCTTTTATTTTCAGTTTCATTTAATAGGCATACCTATTAAAGGGGGTTCAACATACTGGTGCACCATCCCTTTATTTTGTTCAGTCTGGTTCTCTTATTAAAGTTTACATATACTTTTCAGTCTGAACACTGCCTTGCAGGGATGAATGGTCTTTTCAATGTAGCTTCACTTTCATTAATCTGGTTATCCATTAAGTATTTTGTCCCTCTTACAACCAGAATCCTTAAACTTGAATCCCATTTCCTTCTTGTGCCATGCTGTGAAGAAACAGAAAGTTGAAAATATTAAGCACAAAACTAAATCTCACAGAAGCTTTATTTTTTGCTTTTGCTAAAATTCAAATAATCAAAACAGAATTTGGTATGAGAACTATGATGAAACACTGTACAATAACCTTATTGTTTTCCTATAATTGTATGCCAGTTACGTTGAAAATGCTTCCAGAACGTTAGAATAGGCATTCAAATACATAATGAAATCTGAGAAGAGAAGGATGCTTTCAAAGATATTCTTTATTACATTATATTTTCAATATTTTGTTTGTATTTAGTGCTTTGAGAAATGCATTTGTGATTTAACTTACTTCTATATTATTTAGTTATAGAATTAAGTACACCATAATGTTTGCAGTAAGAGAAGGAAAAAAAGGTCAAGAGTACAATAATGACCCTTTCTTATTCTATACCCAGCCACCAACAGAAACTAATACCAATATGAAATTTACCTTTTCTTAATTTCAATATAATGATGTTCACTGAACACAGGCTCAGAAGACTTGGTCTAGTTTCCCAGCTATAAAGAAGTGACAAAAATAATTAAATATTGCATCATTTACAAGTGCAGACACACAAATTAGGTTGACCACACAATAAACACATTTTATTCTTACTTACACTAACCACTGAGATATGACCAATTGATAAAAGAGGTGAAGAGTACAAAAGTCAAACCAGCCTCATCCCTCGGGAAAATAAATCCTGGGCAGAGAGGTCCGTGTCACAGTCAAAGTTATATAAACTTACAGCTCTGGAGACTTTGGCCAGCTATCTTCCTGTCCCCTTCTGGGTGTTCTACAATATGCGATGGACTGGCACCCTATCCAGGTATTGTTTCTGCCTTGTGCCCGTTGCTTGCTGGAACAGGTTACAGTTTCTCCATGGCCCTTCCCTGGGTAAGCAGTGTAGGAAGATGGATGGGTGGAGGAATGGATGGAAATATATGCTCTGGGCAGTGTAATATAAAGACTAAGGTCCCATTCACACTATTACATTTTTGTTTCACAGATGTTAGTCTACGTTTTTGCCTCTTCTCCACACTACCCTGGCATTTTCATTCCTGAAAATGCTCTACAGAGCTGCATACTTCTGAAATGCAGCCTCAGCATTGTAATGTAGATGGGTGAAAATGCAGATTTTTAAAAACACAAGACTCTGTGGCTGTTCCTTGATTGGATCCTGCATATTAAAATGCCTCATTTCTTGATTTGCCACCGGATGAAAACCATAATCCAACATGGCAGGTAAAGAGGAGTCTCTTTTCATGGGACTTATTGTGTTGCTTATGTGTATGCATCTAAAATGTGTTTTGCACAGTTTGAATGTTGCATACATGTGCAAAAGGCACATAATTTGCCAGTTGTTACAGTGTTGCGGTAAATCCTGTGGTCAGCAGTGTTACCACCCTTCCAAGGATTTTTCCATCGATGCGCACATGTTCAGTGTGTGTGAATGTCTACATCATTTTCCTGTGGATGGAGATCATTTTCATTTAAGAACAATTTTTTAAAATGAAAACATAGTAGCGTTAGACTTAATCCTTGCATCATTGAATTCTTGGTGTTATTACCTATGGTCAGGAATAGTATCTAGGAGAAGCAGTAACAGTCTGCAATGATTGTTATGCTTTTATTTTTGGGCACACGACTAAGAAACAGATATGCAATAAGCACATCTCATCAGCAGCTCTAATCATAACATGCTTGACTAAAGCAGCGAGTCTATCTGGTTGTCCTTTTTATATCAACAAACCAGGGGATATACTTTTAACATGGCTTTAGGGAATTTGAATATTTAGCATAAAATCTTTGACTTTCCAATCCTACCTAAATAATTCAAGCTTTTCAGTACAACATTAGCCATTATGGTAATGTGGTGAAGGTAAAACTTCAGTCGGTCTGCCAGCATTTCAGCTGTAAGTGGCTCTCAGCAATAATGAACCTGTTTACCTAATGAAAGAAGCAGATCTCTTTTTTCAGACAGACTTGCATAAGATATCATGTCTGCTTCTAGACTGATTTCTTGTGTCTCCTCCCTCCTCTTGTGTGGCCTGCAATTTACCACACAAAAAAAAAAAAAACTATTTTTCAGCAATCTTCAAACCTCTCCTTAACTGGGAGGTGGGGGTGCATGCGTGTGTGGGGGGCTGCTGCTTCATTACAGACAAACATGATTCTAACCTTCAATTTTCCACATCTGGAATAGCATTTTATATGCTTTTTAAGCAAACAGTGTGTCACTGCCAGCAAAGGCTCTTTACTATTTTATGTAGACTGCCTCACTTGCCCAGTTTTTGGAGAATCTCAAAGCATAACTGGAAAATGCCTCTGATTCCCACTTCTAACATATAAAGTATTGCAGACTGAAGCATGAGAATTACACATAATATAAAAATACGTTTATTTTTCACTGTGGAGTAAAAGTGCTAGCAGTCTTCCTTTGTTTTTGAACTAGCTATTAATAATGTAATAAACAAGGGAAGAAAGTTCAATATGTGAAGTAAATGAACTACTCTAGTACACTTATAATTTCCTTTCTATATTAGTTTGAACACATAAACTTCAATAAACTGCTGTATGTGTTAGTGGGAAAGCTTTCTTTACCTGCTCTGTTTCAATTCTGTCATAACAGGTTTTCGCATACAGAAAAGCAAAACAGCTAATTACCATACTGATTTCCTAAAGCGTAGCACAGAGACTTGGTCTTAAGGGGCAATGCTTACATTACGACAAGATGTCAAGTTGATACATGAAAAACATCTTCTAACGTTACCTTACAAATAAATACCTGTGTCTCCATAAGCCTGTTTGTGTCAAATCCCTGACTTTTGCTGTGGATACATACATTCTTATATTACATGTTTTTCTTTTGGCTTTGGAAAGGTTTCATTTGGATAATACCTGACAAGAACTAAATTGAGAGGCAGCTTTGCTTAATTTAAATGTGAGATCTACCTGAAATTACAAGTTTGCATGTTCCTATCCCACCATTGTCTCAATCAATGACTCAGTGAAAGTGCTTGGAACTGTACACATGCTGTACAGCTACTGGCATTTATTGACTACTAGCAACACTCGGACCTCTGGCCTGTGAAGGAAGGTGGTGCGTACACCACTTATGAAGCACAGCACCCCAGGTGATTCTGCTGAGGTTGCTGCTATATCCTTTACTGCCATCTGATGTTGCTGTGCCCATGGGCTTGATTGACCTGAAGCCCAGTAATATGGTATTGGCATGTCTAGTTCTTTGGTGGTGATTTTCAGTGGCCTGAGCAATGAGCGTTACAGTTACACATCCGTGTCATGCATGTCGCAGCTTGCACTGTGGTGCTTGGCTGTATCACTGCCTGTGGTGAACTGAACTTTGTTGCTGAGCTAGTGAGCTGAGGTAACCTGCACGTTTAATTTATGGGTCGTGTTATATATATTACAGCATAAGCTGTTGATTGAGACCATGATCAAGGCAAAAGTCTGCATGACCAATTCTTTGGTTGTGTATGACTTTTCAGTCAGCAAGAGCAAAAGGCCTGTCATGTGTCTGCATTGCTGCTTGCCCTGAAGCGTGTGGTTATGTTACTGTCTGCTGAAAGACCCCAATATGCTCTTTTTCTCAGTGGCGTGCGCTGGCATTGCTGCCTGCCATGGGAAGGACCCGAAGCCCAATTACAAGGCTGAGGTAGCTTATATGTCCAGTGAAAAATTCATATTACACATATCACAGCATAATTTGTTGATTAAGATCAAGATTAAGGCTGAAGGCCTCAGAGTTTTTAACATTGCATTTGACAGATATATGGCTTTCATAAATTCATCTTTTATATAAACGTCTACGCATAGAAGCGTGTGTGTCTGTCTGGCCCGGAAGTGAGAGGTGGAGTCAGTGTAAGGGCTCTGCCTCAGATGAAACAGAACACTCGCTTAGCCGCTAATAACACAAGCGAGGCCAGAATGTCAGCAAAACGAAACCTCAGAAGAAGGACAAAGTTGCTTAGCATTCATTTTACGTCGGTAAAACGAATCCTCCTAGGCGCGAGATGCCCAGAGTAGTTCCTTTCAATTACCTGACATCTCTACATTTACATTTTTTTCTAAAGATTTCAATAGTTTCTAGGATTCTGGGCTTTTATATACTCAGCAAAAAAAGAAACGTCCTCTGACTTTCAACTGTTTTTACTTTCAGTAGACTTAATGTGTAAATATTTGTATGAACACTAAAAGAGTCAACACCATAAGACATAAACTAAAAATGTTTCACAATGTGTCCCTGAATGAAGGGAGGCTCAAAATCAAAAGTACCAGTCAGTATCTGGTGTGGCCACCAGCTGCTTGAAGTACTGCAGTGCATCTCCTCCTCATGGACTGGACCAGATTTGTCAGTTCTTGCTGTGAGATGTTACCCCACTCTTCCACCAAGGCACCTGCAAGTTCCTGGACATTTCTGGGGGGAATGGCCCTAGCCCTCACCCTGCGATCCAACAGGTCCCAGACGTGCTCAATGGGATTGAGATCTGGGCTCTTCGCTGGCCATGGCAGAACACTTACATTGCTGTCAGGCAGAAACTCACGCACTTTTTGCCACTCCTGTCTGGTCCAGCGAAGGTGGGTTTGTGCCCATATGCGGCGTTGTTGCTGGTGATGTCTGGTAAGGACCTGCCTTACAACAGGCCTGCAAGCCCTCAGTCCAGCCTCTCTCAGCCTATTGCGGACAGTCTGAGCACTGATGGAGGGATTGTGTGTTCCTGGTGTGACTCGGGCAGTTGTTGTGGCCATCCTGTACCTGTCACGCAGGTGTGATATTCGGATGTACCGATCCTGTGCAGGTGTTGTTACACGTGATCTTCCACTGCGAGGATGATCAGCTGTCCTTCCTGTCTCCCTGTAGCGCTGTCTTAGGCGTCTCACAGTGCAGACATGGCAATTTATTGCCCTAGCCACATCAGCAGTCCTCATGCCTCCCTGCAGCATGCCTAATGCACGTTCACGCAGATGAGCAGGGACCCTGGGCATCTTTCTTTGGGTGTTTTTCACAGTCGGTAGACAAGTCTCTTTAGTGTCCTGCGTTTTTAGAACTGTGACCTTAAATGCCTACTTTCTGTAGGCTGTTAAGGTCTTAATGACCATTCCACAGGTGCATGTTAATTAATTGATTATGGTTAATTGAACATGCATGGAAAACATTGTTTAAACAATTTACAATGAAGATCTGTAAAGTTATTTGGATTTTTAAAACATTATTGTTGAAATACACAGTCCTCAAAAAGGGACGTTTCTTTTTTTGCTGAGTTTATATATATATATAT
>JANRMT010062856.1:107519707-107553677 GCA_026402145.1 Polypterus bichir lapradei
ATATATATATATATATATATATATATATATATATATATACCCAAATAATCAAATTGTGATTCAGATCTATGGATATAATACTCTGACCCTGTCAAGTAAGCAAACCAGCTGCAGTGGCGCAATGTCTGAGGCTTCGCCACAGGTACTGATGTCCGAGGTTCAATCCCCACAAGGGAAAGCAAAGGTACATACACCTGATCAGCCCCAATTAGGGTGAAACACATGCCATGTACACTTTGTATTCTTTGACAGGTATTGTATAACACATATATATGTTGCGGTATATGGTCGGCCTATCATCCCGGCCAATACCCCCAGGCCGCCAGATGGAGCCCTCCATGTAGCATAGAGGTGCCCCGAATTCCAGCAGGGCATCATGGACATTGGAGTTTTCCTTCACAGCTCTGCTGGATAACATGGCATATAAGTGGTCAGAAACTTGTAAATAACTCATGAAAGAATAAAGTTACGTTAAAACCAAGCACACCATTGTTTTTCTTGTGAAATTCCCAATAAGTTTGATGTGTCACATGACCCTCTTCCTATTGAAAAAACAAAAGTTGGATCCAAAATGGCCGACTTAAAAATGGCCACCATGGTCACCACCCATCTTGAAAAGTTTTCCCCCTCACATATACTAATGTGCCACAAACAGGAAGTTAATATCACCAACCATTCCCATTTTATTAAGGTGTATCCATATAAATGGCCCACCCTGTACATGCACTTTTTTGATATTTTACAATTCCTTGGGGTGGGTTCTTCTATTTACACCTTGGTTGCGACAACAATGTGTTACACAAATGCTTCACGGGGTCACGGGGGTCTGCTGGAGTCCCAGCCAACACAGGGTGCAAGGCAGGAAACAAACCCCGGGCAGGGTGCCAGCCCACCACAGTATATCAATCATTCTAGATAAATCATTTTGTCTTCTGATTTTTTGATGGAAGCCACTAGTGTTGATTGTCGAAATTCACCAGTGTTTTTTTGGTAGCGAATGTACCGTACGATGACCTTGAAATTCCTGGAAATTCATTGTGTGACCAGTTTAAATCACATTTTTTTACCCAGCAACTCATGATGCTTTGCAAGGCCATCATGACATCACAGAGCTATAGCAGTCATGCATGGAACATCACTAGTTGTCACCATTTTGAGACACTTTTTGCACAGCCACATCCATGCTGTTTACTGCCACTATGCCCTTTGCCAGTCATGTTACATGGAGGCCACATTGCATATTGTGTCATCATGTTCCACCATTTTGAGATGGTGACACACAGCTTCTATCATCTGTGTATTGGCTCTTTTTTTCCTAAACCTGTCATCCTTTTTTTTTACTTGTGTTAACAGGCACATCTGCAAAGACTTGTTGAAAACTGACTCCCCCTCATTGTTCAAAGGTGACAGAGCCTTCATCCAGTTACCTTGCCAAGAGGGTGTTTAGTCATGAAGGTTTTATAATACAGCTAGATTGTTCAGAAATAAGTGATAAAATCCTGTCAAGCTTAATTTTGTTAAGTGCAATGCATTGTAAATGATGGGGAAATGTTGAAATATTTTGTTAATTTAGAATTATGCAAAATAATATAGAGATTATCTTAAAATGAGCTGATTATGTAACTTCATTTCTCTGAAGTGACAGTGCCTTTCAAAATATCACTGTGTTCAGTTGCTGTCCTCACGGTTGCCGGCGCAGTAAGAGGGGGCTGATTCACAGGCTACAGCAAGGACTACTTATGCATTCAGGTGCTGTGGTTCACTCACCTTGTCAAAGTGTGTTGCTCACATGTCTTGTCGCATCACAGCTTGAAAAGGAAGACTGTGAACTAGTTAGAAAAGCCCAAGAAAAACTGAAAGTCATTCCATTGAATGTGAAGCTAGAAATGATAAAGTCTAGCTAAAACACTTTATTAAACATTATTTAATGGAGGACGATGCCTTAATGTCACTCCTTCAATTTGCAGTTGCGTAGCTCATACTTTAGTGAATTTAATGTAACTCACCTGCAAAAAGAGGGTAGCCTCAATCATTTTAAGTTTGCAAGAACTTCTTTGACTGTATATAAAACAGAGCGAGAACCTACCTCGTGCATTTACTTGTACTTTAAATACTTAAGTACTCCTAACATCAGAAACTTTAAAACATCTACTTGAATAGTTTTCTCATGGGTAAATTTTACTTTTACTTGAGTCACTTTCCAGAAAAGTGTCTCATGTTTGGCTTTTGGGTACTTTATATAACACTGGTGCAAGTCAATCCCAGTTCACACCATGTAACACACACACTGATACAAGACTAATATATAGGACCTATAATACACATTTTAGGATGTGTAAGGAAAGCCAGGCTTCTAAGACAAAAAAAAATCCATTTAGATCCAAATGTCACAGACAGTGGATGGGATTTGATCTCAGACTCCAGGAGCTATAAAGTAGCAATGCTAACAAACAAAAAACAATTAATAGTCTTTTTCATAAACATTCCAATTTTCTTTGTACAATTTCAGTTTAAAAAAAATGTTAATATACTGTTTAGACAAGACTCAGGAACCTTACTAAAATATTTGGGTGTCCAAACTCACAGTTCAGGTATTGAGCAAATCTTTCTGTAATCTAGCACATTTTGTATTGGAAACCATGATGTTCAGCTCATGGCAAAATAAACTGGGCAACTGTCTTCTGGTACTGATATCGATAATCAAATGAGCTAAACAGCTTTGTTCAGACTGTATACAATGTGAACAAAAGAATGCTTCAGTTTAAAAACTTATTCTAGAAGTGTAATACAGTGTACCATATACCAAAATAAATAAATAGATAAATCTGTTGTGGAGGATCCAATAAAAATCATGTCTCACCACTTCCAAATTATTCATGTAATTGTTACTGAGATTAAGAAGTCCACAGGCAATGCAGATAGTAACATTGGTGTTATCAATTATTTCTAACCCATCTCAATACCTGACCACATACAGTATATGTAAAAATAATTACATATTAAAATGTTATCTTTACTTTACTATTAACCACATTATAACTAGTTTCTCTTTTTACTATTTTCCGTAATATGTTACGCTGGAATTTCTTTTCTTAGGCTAACACATGGTTGTTATTATATTGCACTTCATTTAATACTACTATTAGAAACAAAATGAGAGTAAAGGATGATTAATTACAGAATAACATTTTATATGCCTTAAAGTATTTAAATTATTTGTATTTTATTTTTCTACGAATGGAAGTAAACAAGTGTAGTTTTGCTTCTTAATGAATTAGATGAATTATAGCAACAATGGGAAATTTCAAATTTAAACCTGATGCAGTGCAAGAACCTCATATTAAAATAATCATTTTTGCCATAACTCTGTCAAATATTTAATGAGTTCCCATTTTTGATTTATGAGTTCAAGCTGCCTATACTTTAGTGCAGATTAATCTGAGAATTCAGTTAAAAGTAAATTACTTAAAGCACCTTTTGAAATGGACCAGAGTGTTTCTGTAGAGCAGCGCTAGAGCTCATTCTGGCACGGTAGTTAAGCTATAAAAAAGGCCAAATGAATGCTGTGCTTCATAATGTAGCAAAACTAATAAAATGTAAATAAAAAGAGAAGTTGCTGCGGATGTGTAAAGCACTGACGACACCTCCCTTGGGATGAGGTGTACACTACATTCAAAAAAGGCTCAAGAATTTCTGAAATGAATTCAGGAAATAACTAGAAGAGTAATATACAGCATAAAGAGCTGTGAATGAGAAGAGCTTGGTAAAACTATATCTGTGAAGTTTGAAAAAGGCAGGCAAAGAGAGGCTCAAAACAATTGGCATTGAGGAAAAACAAGATCTTTGTATACAAGATTAGATCAGAAGAAAGCAGAAGAGCAAATAATTTCTCTTGGATTTCACACAAGCTATTGCTTAACATAAAACGTTTTTACATATTCCCCACAGTATAGCAAATATGAGAAAACAATTTCAGACTTGTACCCAATGCTGTCAAGAAAGGTTCTGGCTTTCTTCAACTCAGTAAAGAAATTGATAATGTTTAGAACATCAATAGACAGATTCATTATTCACTTATGACATTTATTATGAGTGAAATTAAAAATTTCATAATTATACCAACAGATGCCAAACCACACATAGGCAACTGGATGTCGGCAGGTCTTACCAAGCAGTGGAAACCAAGAAGTATGTGTCACACACATATCCCCTCACTATACCTTCAAAGGTGGTCACCCATTTTGGCAGAACCCTTTGACATCACTTTCAGTGGTGATTACACTTAGCCATAACACCGGAGAGCAGTATGTATCTTGACAGAAAGTTGGGGCTGAGAGCAAAATGGCAATCAGATCCTAACAGCTCACAGTGTGTGCTACTGCGCCGCAGTTGCAGAGGCAGAGTTGATTTCTTTTGCCTGGTGACTGGGCTATGATTGTTAGAAGGAACATTCTTATGTAAGAGTAGATTAATTCATCAGAACTAATATAATGGATGCCACATGTAACAGTGCTTATGCAACTCTAAATACCAGAGCATCTGTCCAGGTTGACTCTATCTTTAGATGTATCAAGATATCTTCCTTTATAAAAAATATCGAGCTTCTTACTTAAAAACTTAAAATTTTAAAGATTGAAAATAACACTTTAAACAATATTGTCGTTGGAAAATGCAATCAATGTGTTGTAATACTTTTAAATCATTCTTATGGCATTTTCAGTCCCCTTTACCTTCAAGAGCTTTTTCATATTTTTACTTCAAAGTGTATGACTGAGCACATGGTCAAAGCCTTCTTGGGAACTAGGGAATTTAGTTACACAGGACAAATTTTGGAATGATCTGTTGCCTACATAATATCAATTCCACTTGAAGGACCAGGTGGAACAAAGCTAAAGACGCCTGAAATGTAATGGAATGCAGAAACCACACAGATGGATCTGCATTTAAGGCTGTTTTCAAGTTCACCTTGATCATTTATTTCAAGAATATGCCTTGCAGAACTTCACCTTCTGTGAGAAGTTGCTTCTCACATTGCTTCTTTTTGTGAATTTGCATCATAGAACAACACAGAAGAGTTGGAGTACTTTCATATTTTAAAACACACAGCTGCAGCAAAGGGGATCTTTACAATCAACTTCTAGTCAATCGACCTGCTACTCCTCTTCTCAACGTGGAAAAAAAAATAACACGTAAGTAATAGTCACAGTTGGGGGATGAAAAGGGAAAGATCTAGCAGAGAAGAGCATACATTTGACTATCATTGTCCTCATATGAGTGCAATATACAACTGTGTGTGGCTTTTATTGTAAACCATTCACTACCGTATCCAATAAGCCGGCACATTCAGAGTTGTAATACATAGTCCTGCTTTAGGCATCGGAAATCTTTCAAAGGAATGATGTTAGTTGTAATAAAGTGGTGGTGGCCTTGGCACTACAGGCTTTAAAGAAAGTGTTGATTATTAAGACCTAACATTTAGAGACAGTGAAAGTATTGTTCCAGGGGCCTCAGACTTTGAAGCAGATAATGACATATATCTTCTCCTTTTTTAAGCAATCAGTGTCACAAGTATCAGATCCTAATAGAAAAAGGGCAAATCTATGCATTTGGAAAATGTATAACACAAATACCAAATTTATAATTTTCTGCTAACAAGCTGAAATAACGTGAGATCATTAGTTTAATTTTAAACAGAACCTTTATTTTGCAATCAGGCAGTGACTGACAGTTTTATGAAACAACTCCTGTAATTTCAAGTAGTCACAGTGTGACCACTCTTTGATCAACACTGACATGTAGGCATTTGATTTACTATCCTGTAGTTACACTGTAAATAATATTACAGATATTCAAAGGAACTCTTATTCCTCTTTAGTAACTAAAAAACATTTCATATTCAAAAATGTGAACTGCCCAGAAATCATTACTTGCTCCATTCATTCAGCACTTAGAAGAGTAAGTGGCTATTTTGGATTCAGTGTGCCAAAGTGTGAACCTGCCCTGGACTGAGTTCACAGATAAAGCCACTCATGCTCAAGCTAAACTGTTTTAGTGGTGCCTTGAAATCTGACCGTGTATTGTGGACTATAGGAAAACAGGAAGAAAACAGATTCCTCAGAAGGAACCCATGGAAACACAGGAGAACATGAAAGATGTTCTAACACAGAAGATACCCTAACTTACAAATAAGCAGAAACTCAAATGCCATGAGAGCACAACAGTTTTGTGCTTTCCAAATTATTAATGTAAAGTGAAATGGTTGTTTCTAATACTTTGTGAAAATATGTTTTATATTTCAAATAATATAGTGAAGGTTAGGTCAGAATTTTAAAAGGTATATGCGTAACCAATGTCACGGAAATCTCAGTGCAACTCATTATTTTAATTCATTATGAAACAAAATCAGTGACTCATTAGATGTGCATGAAGGTCAAGCTGTTCAGCTTCAGCTGAAGTTTACTATGAGCAAAGTATATGCAGATGGTGAATACAACACGCAATACTACTTTTTGTACATTTTTCTTAAACTGGCAACCTACAATACACTTTTCAATATGCTGAGATCTGTTGAGCAAATAGCACTATGCAGAAACTATTGTAAATGTTACACCTGCTCTTTTGGAAGTATGTGAAAGTAAGCAACATGCTGCAAAATGAGAGGGGTATGCACAAAACGTTTTAAATAGAAAATGCTTTATGATATGCAATAGTTCATTTAACTTACAAAGTTACGAATAATGAAAATTCATTCAGGTTTTCTGTTGAAAAAGTTTATTCATTTAAAATGCACTTCCTAATTAGATAAAGGATAAATGAAACCAACACCAGTCAATGACAGCATATACATTCCACTTCCTCGATCAGTAAAAATATGAATTCACATCTTTGACATCCTTGAATATGCAGAGTGGCTTCTGCTTATAATGAACTAAAATAAAAAGCAAACAAAAGCCATTTTATATGCACTGAAATGCTTTTTTGGTCTAAGATAAAAGAGAAACGCAAGGTATGCTTTTTATTATTCGAATTACATCATTTTCCTTTCTGGAAAAAGCTCTAGAAATATGCTAATAATTTAATGGTAAATGACAATCACTACCCACTAACTTCATATGATGTACACTAGGGGTGTCAAACTCCAGGCCTGGAGGGCCACAGTGGCTGCAGTTTTTCATTCTAACCCTTTTCCTAATCAGTGACCAGTTTTCACTGCTAATTAACTCCTTTTCCTTCATTTTAATAGCCCTGTTTTTTAAAGATTCAGTCCTCTGAATTGATTTGTTTCTTCATGAAATGAGAGCCAAACAGAAATGAGATGTGAAAGGAGCCAACAGATAAGCAGCTAAACTGGGATTTCAAACTCCAACCATCTATTAATGAGAAGCTGATTCTTGCTTTTAATTACCCCATTATTTAATTCCGTGGCCTGTTGCTGCTCTCATTCTGCCACAGCAGACATTTTCAAAACTGTTGATTTTCTGTTCATGAAAATGTTTTGGTGACCTAAGAGATCAACCTTACCGAGACCTTCACTTTTCTTTATTTTCAGATGTTGTATGATGGGCACAGGTGAACTGGTCATGTGGCGGCTTGTTTTGTGTCTTGTTATTGTTTAGCTGCTAATTAAAAAAGAGACAATTAAGGGGTCTGAATCAAGTTAATTAAAACTAAAGCAAAAGACGTTTGCTCACTAATGATGAAGATGGTTAGAATGAAAACCTGCAGCCACTGCAACCCTCCAGGCCTGGAGTTTGACACCCGTGATGTACACTATATCATATAATATATACTGTTCAAATGATTTAATTCTGCTAAATCAATAAAAACTCTTACCCATCTTTTATGTTTCTTTTTAAATGTAAAGCACTTGTTGGGTGTTGTTAATGTTTTTAAATTTAGATCCTCAGGATAATGAGACTCATGCAAGTAAAAATTTGACTGTCTCCCCTACACGTCACTATACTACTACTACTGCTACCGTCACTCGAGCTATGAAATGACTTGTGGAACAATAAAACATTATAATAACCAAAAAAATGTTTCATGATGCCTGATATTTTGGAATGGCATGATAAATATGAAATCAAACTGAAAACTCAAAAAAGCAAATGAACCATCTCCAACAATTAAGTATATTGAATATATGCAGTTTAAAAGAAGTATGTTATAACTAAAAAGCATTTTACAGAAAAGGGTAATTTAGGCTTAAATGGTGTATTGACTTTAGAAGAAAACCTGCAGGACTCATTGTCATGTATTTTCTTAATACTGGACCACTGTTGTTTATCTCTGCAATTGTCCCCTTTTTTACAATGTCTTACTTCCTTTCAGATCATTCTTTAAGGTCCCCTGCATAACATAAAAACAAATACACTATATCTTTAGTCTCTGTTTTCATTGTAGCAAATATTCCTGAAATCTTTCTAACTCTCATCTGATACTTGTCTTCTTGTAAATTCTTCCACTCTCTTCTCAGCTGCTCACCTTTCTGTTCCTCAGCGCCAACACCTTTTGCAGGAGGGCTGCAGGACTAAGCAGTGCTACAATATAATTGCTTGGCTGCTACTTTACAGGGTTTCACTAAAAGAAAGTACATTTGTAAATATCTACCCTTTCATTTTCCATATGATTTATCTAGATCAGTTTGGCAGGAAGTACATTAGTACATATTATAAAATTAAAGGCAAGAGCCTGATTCATATGACATGGGCCTGATTAATTAATCTACCAGTTTGAAAGATACAGAGTTATTTCTTTTCATACGAATTGGCATTCTGTCTTGAACACTCGTGCTTGGTCACTGAGGTCAATTCCAAAATAATAAAGTTTGTATTGCATATGTGGTAAATTGCTTTTTACCATATGTTCCGTTTCTTCTCTACTTTCTGCTGCTGTGATTCTTTTTTGCCTATCAGGTTGTAATTTCTATACCCATAATATAAACTCATGTTATGATAAAAGTATCCTATCCTATGGTAAGAGTACTTATATTCTATTTTATAGTAATGGAATTTCCACTTATGTATGACCAATCAAATGAACTACAAAATGTTGTAATCTGCAAAATACACCAAATTCTTGGGAAAGCTCACACTGCACCAATGCTTTTTAGAAGTTTACAAATTTGCTACCATACATTCAGTCTTTCTGAAGTTTATTTAAAATAGTGCAAATGCTCTGAACTTTACTTTTTAATTGTCCTTCCAGAGGTACAGTAACAGGGACTACTAAGGAACTACTGTGTTATCTGGAAATTATAGAGGGAGAAGTACTGTATATATTAAATAGGTTAAAGCCTAAGAAACCACTGGGAACAGAAGACATTTATCCTTGAGTGCTAATGAAGTTAGTGAGTACATATGAAAACCCTTGGCACTTATTTTTAGAAAGTCACTGAACGTTGAGAAGGTTCCCAAGGACTGGAAAAATAGCAAATATTATACTGTTATATAAAAAGAGTGTCCAAGCAGATCCATGTAACTATAGACTAGAATTAGAGCTTAATGTGCATGGACAGAAGGAATTTTTAAGAAGAAGTCTGAGTTGCACATGGGAAGGGCAGGAACTTTAGGGAATACTCATCAAGGATTCCAACAAGGGAGGTCATGTTTTACTGACAGGCTGGAATTCTATAAGGAAGTAACAAAAAGGATACAGTCAGATTGGAGTACTTGATGAGGTTCCACATGAGAGGCTGGGCATCAAATTAAAAAAAGCAGGATTTCAGGGTGTAGTGTGTATATGGATCCCAAATTGGATGAAACATAGAAACCAGAGAGTGGCAGTGTGAGCAGGGCCGTCACCACCATTAAGCTGAATTAGGCATTTGTCTAGTGTGCAGATCATTGGGGCCCAGCAGCATGGGATAGCTACCGAACAGTCGGTTGATGCACTGATAAGTTTGGCCTAGGGAACAAAATGATCTGTCTCCGACACTGGGTGCGAGGAACTTTATTTGAATTGAATAAGTTTGGTGTTCCTCAAGGGTCAATGCCGGGGCTGCTACTATTTTTTAATAAACATAAATGATTAGGGTAAAAATATAAACATCAGTCTTAATAAGTTTGGAGATGATACCAAACTAGATAAAATGGCAAATATGAATAAACTGAATCATTACAGAGCTTGGACAGCATACAGGCTTCTGCAGATTTGTGGAACATGAAATTGCATGTAAGTAAATGTAAAGTATTACACATAGGAAGTAAAAATGTTATGTTTGAATACACTATGGGAGGTCTGAAACTTGAAAGTACCTCTTATGAAAAGGACATAGGAGTCGAAAATGGACTCCACACTATCAACTTCCAGGTGGCATTCGGTAGTCTGTAATAAGGCTAACAGAATGTTAGGTTCTATAGCACAATATGTAGAGTACGAATCAAAGGAGGTTATGCTTAAGTTTTGTAACACACTGTGTTCAGTCTGTGTCTCCAGGCTATAAAAATGATATAGCAGTGCTAGAAAAAGTCTAAAGAAGAGAGAATGCAGGGATTTAAGACCATATCTGACAGAATTTTCAGCACAACTCCTGGTTCAGGTGTTGGTCTTGTCATGTCTGGACTACTGCAACTCTCTGTAGGCAGGAGCACCATCATGTGTCACCAAGCCACCTTAGATGATTCAAAATGCTTAACCAGCCAAGGAAAACACATGTCACTCCACTCTTCAGATCACTACACCGGCTTCCTTTACTGGCACATATTAGTTCAAGTGCTTGATAGTTCCCTACAGAGTAGTCAGTGGGTCTGCAGCTATATATACAGCTGACACTTGTGAGTTATTATGATCCTTCTCAACCACTCAGGTCTGCTGTTGAATGGTGGTGTCCAGTGATGACTGTTTTCATGTGCAGTTTCTGGAAGGTGGAACACACCTCCATCTGAACAGCTGATTCCCTTACTGTGCTCAAGAAGCATTTCTATACTCTTGTGTTTGGTGAATTTCTGTTTGTCTTATATGAGTTGTTAGGTTTTGTAATCTGGGAATTGTAACAAACTTGCATTTTTTTCCAAGCTCTTTTCTTGTGATGATCAATTTTGTACTCTTGTCTTATAAGACTTGTTTCCCAAACAGTCCTCAGACTGATGTTTAATAGATTATGTTAGCCTCCTTTGTCACTTGGATAAAAGGATCTGCTAAGCATATACATGTGAATGTAATATGCAATTTTAATGAAAGCATGTTTTTTTCCAAGAGATCAGTTATTTCAGTACTAGAATAATTCAAAAACTTTGTAATATTGCAAGAAAACACTAAGACCTCTAGGTAGAAAAAGTATTGCCAAATGAATATGCTCAAAAACCTCCTATATCTGTTTTCCCCACTACAGGATATATTAACAATACTTCTTTAGCAATTTAGCCTCAATTGTAATATTACTTATCTGGAACTCAAAATGTCAATACATTTAAACAGGGACTCTACAGATATCTAAAGCAGAAGGTGGCATGGCAATGTAGAATTTTCAGTTCTATTACTGGGCTGTAAATGTTTCTACAATAAAAATGCTGGAAAATAAAATATTGGAACAATGCAGAAATCCACAACACAACAGCTAAATGAAAATCTTCTCCTTATCATCAATTTATCAGTAATCCAGTGGTTGATCAATTATTACAGATATGGAACCAAAATAGGAGACATTTTAAGGTACAGGAGCTCTTACTTGCTGTCTCTACACTGTATGTAATAATCACTTACTTCTACCTATACCGTATACCTACCATATTCAGCATATGGATGTTACTAGGGTATGTGACATTTAGAGAGCTCTACACTGATTATGTGTTTGCATTTTTGAACTATTATGATCCAAATGTAATCTTCCAGCAACACAACTCTTCTTCTATGTACAAATTAGACACTGAGTCAAAAGCAACCTACCCACCTTCCTTCATCTCTCACCTATATCTGTCCCTGAGGTGGTATCAGGTGTTATGATATGCAGCACACGCATTGGCAAAATGGCGTGAGGCCCCTAAAAGACCCATAAAACAGGCTAAGACCCTCCCTAGCCTGCCCCAGAAAACAAGTCACCTAATGCAGTCAGCCCAAATAATCTACTAGATGGCATTTGCGCACACGGGCCTGAAAGGGTTCAGAATAACTTTAAAAATCCTAAAATACAACCAAATGTCTTTCGGGGAAAAGAGAACCATTAAAAACTTTGACTTGAGAATTAAGTCTACAAAAATTCTTAACAAAGAATAATTTATTTTTATAAACAAAAGAATAATAGAAAATGAAAAACATAGAAAAGCAAAAAGGGTTTGACAAAGAAGTAAATCCACCATAATACATCTGCATATGCAATCCAGTAATCAAAATTCCAAGAACAGAAGCAAAAATTAAAGAAACTCAAAAATCAATATCTATAAAGAAGAGCAAACTTCAAAAGTTAATGAACCACTGAAGGATCCACTCTGAAAGAGCTTAGGAATATAAAGGCTTAGAGGGGTCCTTCAGCAATGACATTAGTGTGGCCATTCCTCTTGGACTTCCACCCACAAAACACACAGAACACATGAGAGCATAGCACACTAGGTAGATCATAAAAATAAATAAACAGATAATATTAACAAAAATTAATAATTACAATAAACACAGGCAAATAATTAAAAATAAAATTAAAATTAAAGTAAAAAGAAGGCACACAAAAAGAAAAATAAACAAGCTGTTACATAAAATCAGGCATATTACAAACATCAAAAAATCTGAAGTAACTTTCCCTAGATATTCTAAGTTAACAAAAGGAAATAGACCTTTCAGTTAAAATTTAAAAAACAAAAGGTATTCAGCCATTCATAACATGATTCTAGTTTGATAATGTATTGTATGTGCCAAACATGTTACAATTCAACTTAAAAAATAATTCACCTTCACATATATATTCGAAATGATCTAAAATGTACCCATTGCAAGATTCAACCTGTAAGCAGCTTTGTCACGCACCTGTGCTGCTAGGATATATGGACATATGGATCCATGCATGAAAGTCCTGTAAAATCACAAAAATGCCCACTGGGGGGAGTTACTGTCAAACCCCAGGTAGTTACAAAAGAGGGCAAATAGAATCTTTATGAATTAAAAGATACATTTTATCAAAAAGTTCTGTTATACAAAAATAAGCTCAGAGATGCACAAAGGCACAGAAGGCAATTCTTTCAGAATAAGCACACCAGAGGTAAACAACATCCAAATACACAATCCAGAAGGTGAAGTAAAAATGGAGCAAGGGCTCAAAATATCCAATGTGAAATGAAACACCTTCACACCAGAAAAAGATTTGGGGCATCCTCAGATAAGGGTGCAATACAGAACTGACTAACAGAAGGATTATGACAGGTTTTAACGTCGGTCAAGGAGAGTTACATCATTGGGCCCGAAACTAGAAGTGATGTCATCAGGCCTGGAACCAGAAGTAATGTCATCTGATTTGGAAGTGGCATTCTCGGTTCCAGAAAGAATTTCCCATTTTTGTCTGCAGGGATTAAAGAGAAAGGATTACTCTGCCACCCCCTTGCCCGGCGTGCCTTAAGCTGCCTCCCATGCACATGTGTGTGACACCAGAAATCATAAAATATCAGAGAAGCAATAATCACAAGAGAAGTTACCACACCACAAGTGCATTCACAATGAACCTCAAGGGACTGCTGGTTTTCCTCAGCCCTTGATGGTGATGGGCAGGTGGTAGCTTCATCTTGTGGGGGATCATCCACTAAACACACAAAACATCAAAAAAGATGCATTGATACAATGAAACTCAATGAAACTCATTGAGCCCTAGCCAGAGGAGGAATCTTGTTTAATAATTCTCTAATATTGTTTCTTTTCTTCCTTGTGTTCTGTGGGTGAAACCCCAAGAGATGGGAGTTCTGCTCTGGCCTTGCTGCATTCTAGGGCCAGCTCATCCCTTCTTGCACTTTTGATGTTGCAATATCACAACAAAAGATGCTGCTCAGAATTTTTCATAATTTGGCAAGAACTCATGTACTTCTAAAGTAAACATGGTGGGGCTGTGTTGTGCTGAACCAGTTCTGTATCTTGTTATTTATTCACTGTTTTACTCTGTATGAAGAACCATTTCAAATGAGGTTCTCTTCTCAAGCAACTTTCTTAGTCAGGTGGGGGTTGAGTGCCAGGTTTTATTGATTGTCTTCAGAACATGTTATTGTACTTATTCTTCTTTTCATTTGATTGGGTTGTGTTTTATTACATATATAAAGTAAAGAAAATCCTCTTTTCTGCCTCTGCGGACACTTACCGTAACTTTCAAGGCATACCACAACACCCACCAGCACATCCTAGAATTGTGACCTTGGTGTGGTTGGTGACTTGTGTACCTTTTCAGGGCTATTCTGACCTGACATAGGTGCTCTTGATTGTATTAGTCTTAGTTTTGGGACATATATTTGCATAGTAAATGTTTTAATTATGCTTGTGTGCCGTCATTGCAGAATGATCACATTGCTTATTTATTTGTAGTCATCATCATTTTAGGTTTGATTTCTGTGGGTATGGCTACAATGTTTACAGCAATAATACTCGTTACTAGTCTCATGGTTAGGCGACATTGTTACTCATGACCTCATCACACATTTGCTATTTAAGGTAACATTCGAGGTTTTAGATTTGTTAAAAAAAAATCCCTCTTGGTATTTTTTGGTAGTTAGGGAAAGCTCAATAGTGACAGCTAGTACGTCTTACTTGTTATTTTTGATTTACATTTCTGGAAATGTGCTGGGTTTGTTACTTCTGTTACTGAAACAAGCAGACTCACGGTTCTAAAATAAAAGTGTTCACACAGAACAAGCTGAACTTTTCAATTTTAGTAACACATTCTTTTGTTTTCACCATGAAAAAATACAGTCTTATAGCCAACATGTGGGTGATGTAACTTTCCTAAGTAGTGATTGTTTGTCGACGTGCATTTCTCTCTTGTATTTGTTTGAGCCTTCGTGTTTGCCTGCTGCTCAATTGCTCTATCTCAAGCACATTCTTTGATGTGTTTGATGCTCAGCAGATGTTGCTGAGTATTCATTTTTCCTTCATTCTATTACCAAGTTTTTTTGTCATGATTAATGATCAATAAACACAATACTTACACTTGTTATGAATGCTAAAAGTGTATGTACCATATCTTGAGGGACATCAATAAGTGGGTTTTTGGGCGATATGATTAAGAATAATTACAATAAACTTATCCACCCACCAGTAAAGTATTCAGTTTGGTGCACGTGCCCTAAATTTTTTGGAATTTCCAGAAAATATGAAGCTCTATTAAGGAAATCTCCTTGCTTGTTGGTGCGTCTCACCATCTTGTCTGCTTAATTTTTTTTCCAGTCTTTGTCACTTAATCACCTTCTGTGATGTGCTTGACCCATAGCAGCTTCTGCAATTTGCTTGACGTTCTGCAGATGTCACTTCTTCTTCTTCTTTCGGCTGCTCCCGTTAGCTTTTGCCACAGCAGATCATTTCCTTCCATATCTTTCTGTCCTCTGCATCTTGTTCTGTTACACCCATCACCTGCATGTCCTCTCTCACCACATCCATAAACCTTTGCTTAGGCCTTCCTCTTTTCCTCTTCCCTGGCAGCTCTATCCTTAGCATCCGTCTCCCAATATACCCAGCATCTCTCCTCTGCACATGTCCAAACCAACGCAGTCTCCCAACCGTCCAACTGGAGCTGACCATCTAATGTCCTAATTTTTAATCCTATCCATCCTCGTCACACCCGATGCAAATCTTAGCATCTTTAACTCTGCCACCTCCAGCTCTCTCTCCTGCTTTCTGGTCAGTGCCACCGTCTCCAACCTATATAACATAGCTGGTCTCACTACCGTCCAGTAGACCTTCCCTTTCACTCTTGCTGATACCTGTCTGTCACAAATCACTCCTGACACTTTTCTCCACCCATTCCACCCTGCCTGCACTCTCTTTCTCACCTCTCTTCCACAATCCCCATTACTCTGTACTGTTGATCCAAAGTATTTAAACTCATCCACCTTCACCAACTCTGATCCCTGCATCCTCACCATTCCACTGACCTCCCTCTCATTTACACATATGTATTCTGTCTTGTTCCTACTGACCTTCATTCCTCTCCTCTCTAGAGCATATCTCCACTTCTCCAAGGTCTCCTCAACTTGCTCCCTACTATCGCTACAGATCACAATGTCATCAGCAAACATCATAGTCCACGGGGACTCCTGTCTAATCTCATCTGTCAACCTGTTCAGTACCAATGCAAATAAGAAAGGGCACAGAGCTGATCCCCAGGCTTTATACCCCTGATTCTTTATCAACTAATCTGTTTGACTAGCTCAAAAACACACACAAAAAATCTCTTGGACATGGCTTGAGGTCTTCTTTAAATATCTGCTGGACTTGGTTATGTCCTCTGATTTGGTTATCCACAGCAAATTGATCTAAGGGGAGGGGCCACATAAAGAACAGTCCATAATTTGATTTTTATGAAAGTTCTGTTTAAATTCAACTGAACCTTACCTGGAACAAGAATACCATTATCCACTGCTAGAGCCAGGCCAGGTGACTCATGTAGCCTGATCAGGCTCAGCCTGAAAACGTTGCATGGAGCAGCTGTGAAGGCGTACCACCCACAAGGTGAAGGGTGAGGGTCAGGTGCAATGCCAGTCAGGTGACAGGTATCTGTTGAATGAACTCATTCAACTGATAATGTATAAATAAATAAAGGTAAAGAAGGTGACTCTAAACATTCAACAGTTATGTCTACATATACAGTACGTTTACAAAAGATACATTAACCAAAATATAAGTAATATAAAAAATATTCTTGGTTATACAACTTTTAGCAGACTTTGACTACTGGCAGCACATTAAAGTATTCTATGTTGTTCCAATTTTCTAAATAGCAAGACCCACCTCAATGCTCACTTGACAAAAGAAAACATGGCTTAAATGTCTGCGGGGTGCAAGAGGTTGAAGAAGATATTGCCACGTAAACATGTTAGGTCTGCTCACTACTGAAATAACAATTTACTCCATTGCTGCAAAAATAGTTAACAATTTTTTAAATGGTTCCAAACAAATTATGTAGATAGTTTCATTCCCGACCACTTTTATTTGAACCGTTTTTTGGAAAAACAAAGTCGTATTGCCATAGACAACAAATTTTTTTACCATGGTAACTGTAAAATAAAGCCAAGCTGGGTATGGCTGGAAAAACAGAAGAGATTTACTTAGATGTGCGGATGCATTCATTTTGTGCAAATTTTTCTTTTAAGCAGTAACAAAAATGTAAATGAAATTCAATAATCTGGAAATTCAAGTTGAACTAACTTGTTAAAACCAATGGGGTTTTAGAATTTCAGAAATGGCAAAGTCATATTTAAGGGTAAAGTCTTATTTACATAACATGTAAATATGTTCAAATCTCAAAGTCAGATCTACAAAACCATTACAATATGAAGAAGTATGTCAAAAACAAGAAATGTGACTGATAGCTTTAGAAAACATCATTAACTTATCTAAGTTCAGCATAGGTCATAAAAAAAGTTACTGTTTGCAAAAGGAGAATTAAAATGGCTTAATTTTTTTTTTTACAGAGCACAGAAATGCAGCGATTAGCACTACTGCCTTACAGCGTCAGTAGACCAAACTCAAAATCTGGCCTAGTAGCTCTTTGGTTAAAATGTTCCCATTCATTTTGTGCATTTGCAGGTATTAATCCAAGTACTCCAGTACATTTGAAATTTGGGCTGATTAGATTATCTGAAAACTGTAGAAAGGCCAGTTGTGAGTGAGTTTTGGTGCATAATGTACATGAATGTGCTCTGTGACATACTGGTTTCTCATCCAGGGATGTTTCCTGCCATGCTGACTGGATAGGCTCTGCCTTCCCATAATCAGATATGTGAATTAAAATAAAATACAAAAAAGTGATGGATAATTATTTTATATTCACAGGAATTGATGTTTATGTCAAAATAGACTTTTAAACCACTAGAATGTGCAATAATCCCAATATGGCTTAGAAATCTTCTGAGTCATTGAGTCCTCAAAGTTACTAAGATTTCTTCCTTGAGTCATCACAGCTGACATAATGAGCAACTGGGTCTAAACAGTTTTTTTAAATAAATGACCGTAATGGAATTTCAATTAGTTAATATTCTTAATGGCCATACCTATTTAGAAAGATCTTGTTGCAGTATAATCTGAATCCTTCATTTTCTCATATGTGTCTTTAGTCAGTTACATCTTGTATCTACTGTATCTATGCAGCAATGAACCATTCTGCTAGGTGACCCTGCAATTTGTGAGTTACATCTGTCTATCTATCTACTTTTTATATTGTATTTTCTATCTATCTATCTATCTATACAACAATAACCCATTCTGCTAGGTGACCCTGCAACTTGTTGTTAGTGGGGTAATTTAAAGTAAATTATAATACAGTTGGATTGAAGTGAAAATAAAATTTTCTTATGCTCTTTTTTTCTTTGAAGGTTTCGTTTTTTGAGACCTATTGTTTTCTCCTGTAATATGTACTACTGTTATTCAAACAGACATGCGAGAAAAATAATCACTTCAGAAAACAAAGCTAGCTTTTACCAGATATCATGAAAACTCACTGGAAATGCATGTTGTTACCCAGATGAGTTTAATCAGGCTTTGGGATTGGGGTGGTGAAGGCTATTTCCTGTGGGTATGAGTAGGTGGAAGCATTTTCCAGCTAATATCTTATTAGCAATTTAAAAACATTTATAAAGAATGGATACCAGTTTCCAAGAGGAAAAATGAATGGGCCAGAAAATAAACAAGAGACGTGGATGTTGTGGGAAAAAAAAATCAGAAGTTAGTAGCATTTGGTAATACATCTGGCCTTAGGGATGCCTAACAGATGAGTAAAGCTGATATGAAACTACAGGCTTTAAATTGGAGTAAGATGAAAAGAAAGTTGCTTGGTGGAAACATTTTATGTGCCAATGGCACTATAAAGGAGTCAAATGAAAATGACTTGACCTCTTTAGCATGAAAATATGGATATTCACTCCCCTCCATCGAAGGCCCTTTAAGGACATGTACTGCTCATATAACATTTAAAATTAGTATACAGCAATTATACACAGCAAAGCCACAGCAGAATGTTAATACAGCCAAGCAGACGTTACTGGCAACCTTTCGTTAACCAAAACAAAAATCATTTGAAGCTTTGATGCAGTGATCTGTTGTGTAATCTTACTATTGCTTCTTACCTTATAAGACTGGTAATTGTCTCTATGTAATAAATTTTAATTAAGGACCTTCACATTTGGACACACAGCATGGAGCATGAAAATTGGGAATTCCAACTTAAACACAGTGATTTAACAGTGGATTTTAAAAACTATCTAGAACTTTTTTTCCGAGGCAATGCCTTGAAGTAAAAACTTGTACATTTTTAAAATGATGATTCTGTCCATTTCCTCCTTTTTTAAATTACAAGAAAATATAAATTTAACCAATTAAAACTCTAGGTGTTTTTGGTCATATATGACAGATGATTTGGTTATAGTAGATAAAACAGTATATTGCATACACCTCAGAAACTAACTGAACAAAACATGCATGGGTCTTAAGCTAAGGGAATATTTTAAATGGCACAAACTGATGATACCAATACATCAAAATACCCTTTGATATACACAGAACCAAAAGGGAGATGTTGCTCATAAGTACAGGTTATTCTTTTTTTTTTTTTTTTAGCATTTTATTGATTTTATTAAAATCAAATAACATTCCATACAAGCAAGTTAAGTTTAACAAAACTAGGTTTGAAATAAATCAGCCCCCACCCATGAGAAAGAGAGTTACACCAACAGAGTATAACTTTAAACTAGTAAAAATAAATAAATAGGTAAATTAATAAATGAATAAAAATAAATAGAATAAAAAAGTGGAGAGAATCTGCTTCTTTACTGTAAATGCTTATTCTAAAATGTTATTGAGTACATCCTGCCAGGTTTTAAGAAAGTTTTGAACAGATCTTCTAAGAGAGAATTTGAGTTTTTCCAATTTCAAATAGTATATAACATCAGTTTCCAACTGACTTAAAAGAGTTGGGTTAGGATTTTTCCAGTTGAGCAAAATAAGTCTACGTGCTAATAGTGAAGTAAAGGCAATTACAGTTTGTTTGTCCTTCTCCACTTTTAAGTCCATCTGGGAGTACACCAATTATAGCTATTAATGGATTAGGAGGGATTGTGTCACCAAGGCAGTCTGATAAGCATTTAAAAATTTTGTCCAGAATGATATTAATTTGGTATACGTCTAAAACATGAGGCCCAGTGAAGCTGAAGCTCGGCTGCAACGTTTACAGGTTGGATCTTGCCCTGGAAACATTTTGGACAATTTTAAACGAGATTGATGTGCTCAATAAAATTTTTAAGTTGAATAATTTAGCGGGTTGGGTAATGGATGGATGGATGGATAATTGAATGCTTTGTGCATATAGATAGATAGATAGATAGATAGTGTGGAACGAGCCCCGGACACAGACAGACGGACAACGTTTTGTCACCCAACACACACATATTTATTTACAATATTTACAGGATAAGTCCGTGCACAACCCAGTGCCTCCAGCAGCAATCCCCCAAAGTCCAGGCCTCTCTTTGCAGTGCCTGCCTTCTTCGGGCCGCCTCCACTCTTCTCCAGGAAGACTTCGTCCACTCCTCGCCCGACTCCAGTCATCGAATGAAGGGAGGCGGCTCCTTTTATACAAGCCCGGATGGGCTCCAGCTGTTTCCCGACACTCCTCTGTGGACACTCCCTTGTGTGGCGGAAGTGCCGGCTGCGCACCTGGAAGCCCTCCGGGTCTCCCCAGTCTTCTTCCCCCCAGCACTTCCTGGTGTGACAGAAGTGCTGAGGTCCAGGGCTCTTCAGGCACCGGGGCGCCCCCTGGCGGTGACCATGGGCCCCTACAGGGTTGAGCTTCCAAGCTCTGCACCCGTGGTCCCCAGTGCAACCAGGGCGGTCGCCCCCTCGTGGTCTGGAGGAGGCGCAGGCCCTCCTCCAGTCCTCCTGGGCGTCCCGGCTGGGTACCACCCCCAGCCGTCCGCCACAATAGATACAGTAGATAGATAGATAGATAGATAGATAGATACTTTATTAATCCCAAGAGGAAATTCACATAATCCAGCAGCAGTATACTGATACAAAAAACAATATTAAATTAAAGAGTAATAAAAATGCATGTAAAAGCAGACAATAACTTTGAATAATGTTAGCATTTACTCCCCCGAGAAATAAAAATAAGGAGCTCAAATGAATTCTGTGCATGGCTACCTTCCACTCCTTTTCTGAAATGTTGAGTAAGAGATCATTTTCCCTCTGTACTTGGGGATCTTTAAAAGGAAGGAACTTTAAATTGGTTATATATATTATAGAAATGCTGTCCGATTTCCCAGGACTGATCAATATATTTTCTGGAATAGAAACAGGCTGGAGGTGAGGAAAATTGGGCAGATTTTGTTTAGCAAAGTTTCTAACTTGGATATAGTGGGAAAACTGTGTTGATGGGAAACTAAATTTAGAGTGTAATTGTTAATAGGATCCAAAACATTATTTATATACAAATCTCTAAATGGTTTAATCCAATACATTTTCAAATCATTAAAAACTATGTAAATTTGAAAGGGTTGAAAAAGGTGGTTATTATGTAGAGGTGCCACAGATAAAATATTCTCTAACTTGAAGTGTTCCTACATTGGTTCCATATTCTGAAAGAATGAAGGACAATTGGGTTTTTAGTATATTGACGATACGTTATATTTGCTGGTGTACGAAGCAAGGAATATGAAGAGGAACTGCAGGATTTCAATTCTATTGCAGAACAAGCTAATTTGTGTTTATCTGTTTGTGTCAATGTCCAGGTTTTTATAAAGCTTGTATGTTTGCCACCCAGTAATAAAACTGAACATTAGGCAGAACCATGCCACCTTCTGATTTAGGTTGTTGTAGGGTCACCCTTTGGATTCATGGATATTTCAAATTCCATATAAATGAGGTTATGATTGACTCTAATTTCTTAAAAAATGATTTGTTAATGTATATGGGGAAAATAGAAACAGAACCTTAAGGAGGATATTCATCTTGATAGTGTCAATTCTCCCTGCTAAAGTAAGATGGAAGGTAGACCATCTATGCACATCTTGTTTGATTTTGTCTATGCAAACAGCAAGATTTTGTTGAAAAAGAGCTTTATGTTTACCCCTAGATATCTAAACTGATCTGCAATGATAAAAGGGAAGATGTCCAATCTAATGCTGTTTACTATAGAATTCACTGTAAAAAGCACACGTTTGTTCAAATTAATTTTGAGTCCAGATATCTTGAAATTCTTCTAGTACAGTTTGGGCTGCAGCCACTGTATTTTGAGGGTCTGTTATACACAGTAACATATCATCGGCATATAGTGATATTTTCTGTTCAAGTCCTTCTTTGAAAATCCCTTTTATCTATGATGCATTTCGAAAGTGAACAGCCAATGACCCAGTGGTGACTGCAAATAAAAGAGGAACAAGGGGCATCCTTGTCTAGTACCACGTCCTAGTGTGAATTGGCCTTGCTAATACAAACCGAAGCTTCTGGACTGGTATACAGTAGTTTGATCCATGCACATATGTTAGGGCCAAACCCAAATTTATGCAAATTGATGAATAAGTAATCCAATTCAACCGCATCAAATGTTTTTTCTGCATCCAAAGATAATATGAGTTCAGGAGTGTTAGACTTTATGGGTGAATATATTACATTAAATAGGCATCGAAGATTGGAAGCCAAATGTCTACCTTTAATAAATCGGGTTTGGTCTTGTGATTTTACGGAAGGGAGCACTTTCTCAATCCTTCTAGCTTAGACTTTGGATGGTATCTTAACATCATTATTCAGAGGTAAGATTGATCTGTATGATGCGCAGTGTAATAAGTCCTTATTTTTCTTAGGAAAAACAGTAATTAATGCTTGGTGAAACGTTTGAGGTAGAATTTTATTGTCTATGGTTTCTATAAAAGTTGCCAATAAAAGGAGTGCTAACTAGATTGATTTTTTTTTAATAAAACTCAGTAGGGTAGCCATCAGGACCTGGTGCTTTCCCACGTTGAAGTTAGTATATAGCATCTAGTAATTCTGATAGTGTCAGAGGTTTATTCAATTCCTCTACACTGAGAGTGTCTTGCTGTGGTATCCATAATGCATCAAAAAATGCTTTAGATTGAGTAGAATATAAGGACTTATAGTAATCTCTAAACGTGTGCATTATATTTTTATGGCCAATGATTCTATCTCCGTCTGTGTTGGGGATTACTGGTATTGCATTGTGGATTTGTTGAGCTAATATCTTATTAGCCTTCTCTCTGTGTTAAAAGTAATGATGTGATTTAAAAATGAGTTCTGTTTCTTTTGTTGTTAAAAGGTTGAGTTCTGATTGCAAAGCCTGTCTTTTCCTAAAGTGTCTCATTTGGAGACCTCTCATGTTCTTGATCTATTCTGGCAATTTCATTAATTAACTCTCAGGCCTCCAATTTATTTTTGTGGGAGAGATATGAGAAAATCTGTCCCCTTAAAAATGCCTTCAGAGTTTCCCAGAGTATTCCTGCAGAAACCTCTGAGCATTCATTTGCCTCTAAAAAAAATCAATTTGTTTGAATATAAATTCTGTACAGTTCTTGTCAGCTAATAACAGGGGGTTAAGACGTTAGCTGCAAGATGAGTATGTGGGGCATAGTGATGTGAGCTCCATAATCAGAGGGGCATGGTCGGAGATAACAATAGCATCGTATTTGCAGGATTTGATTGCAGTCAAGAAATTGTTGTCTATAAAGAAATAATCAATTCTTGAGTAACAATGATGTACTGGTGAGAAGAAAGAATATGCTGTTAAGTATGGATTTAGAAATCTCCATGGGTCTGATAAATTATGATCAATTACTTAAAAATTGTTATTATTTTTGAAACATTAGATGTATTTGCTGTTGTAGCTAAAGACCTATCCAGGTCTGGATTTAAAACACAATTAAAGTCTCTGGCCATTATAATTTTGTGAGTGTTCAAGCATCGATGCAAATACATTTTGGACAAGGTCTCTATCATCCATATTGGGTTTGTATTTATCAAAGTCACTTCACAATTAAATAAATTATCCATCACCATCACATATCACCCTTCAGGATCAGATACTACATCTGATACTGTAAATTAAATTGTTCTGTGAATTAAGATTCCCAAGCATCTAGTTTTCGTTAAATATCTGAAGTTGAATATTTGGCCAGTCCAGTCTCTTTGCAGCCGAAACTGATCCTTGCTGATTAAGTTGAGACTCCTGTAAAAATACTATATTGGCGTTTAGACCTGTTAGGTAAGAGAATACTTTCTTCCTCTTTAATTTGTGATTAAGACCTTTGACATTCCAGCTTACAAAGTTCACTGTTTGGTCATAGAGACATTGTTTTTGAACTTTTGTTGTCATTTTATAATCTTAAATTAAGGTTAGCATTATTGCATATGAAAGCTTCAACCTTAATTTCCAATATGGCCAGAAGTTATGGCTATGAAGCATATTGTTGTGTGGACACTTACAATTGTGGGGATGAAGAGGATAGATCAGAAATAGTTTGCTCTCTTTCTTTCCTCCTCCAGACCTCCCCCAAGGCTAGACCACACTTCGCGAAGTCCCAGTCCTCTGACATGCCTAGAGACGGAACATGTCCAGAACAAAACAAGCTCCCAAGTAGCAGTGTATAAGGAATAGAGTAGAGATATCTATTGGCAATACAGCCTAAACAGTATAAATCTAGAATATAATGTTGAACAGGCTTGAAAAAATAAACCCAGGGTATGATGTTAAACCAGTGAAAGGCAACCTTTTTCGAGTTGCAGCGCACTAAGTCCAAAAATTTTCTTTCGCGGCGCACCTCAGGGACTGCCCATAAATAAAGTCATGATGACACAATCTATGGACAATCGCCAATAATATCAGTTATTTTTACAAGTTTGAAAGACATTTTATTAATAAAGGAATCAAAGGATAAATCTTAAATTTAATTAATGTGAACGTTGAGATTGTTTTTCAGCACATATGAGATTTTCAAAAGACAGACGCGCATTTCCTTGTCTATCATTTGAAGTTTCTCACGTTTCTTAGACTTCATTTCCGTAAGAGTTCCGTTATCTGTTTTACCAACATAAATTTTTTTTTTAAACCTTTTTTTTTAATCAACCAAAAGTTCAAAAACTAGCAATTTTAAATATTTTAAAAAAGTTTTTGCGGCGCCCCTAGAAAATTGGTTGCCCAACAATTTGTTAAACTGTACCCATGGAGATGCAGATAACGTATGACAGTACAATCCTAATACAAAAAACAAGGGGTGTGATGTTAAACAGTCCCATTTGAAAAAAAAAAGTAAACAAAGTATGCATATACACATATAATACATACGTACTGTATATATAAATATACTGTACATGTAAATATATATATATAATATGCATATACACATACATTTTTGCACATACACACACATTTTTATTGTAATTAAAACATTAAAGTAGCAGGGAAGGAAATAAAATGTATAATTACGGCAGAAGTCTCACTGCAAATAGGCCAAATTGCAGGTTCATTCTTCTTTGCCTTGCCAGGACACAATGTGACTCACAAACGTATTTAAAAAAGAGTCAGGATCAATTTTTTTTTATCTTTTTTTCTGCTTTTTTAACATTTTAAACATTTTACATTCTATTATGCTGATAAGCTTCATGAAGGATATCTGTCTGGAAATGCCAGTTAAAGCACTGTCAATTTTCTTTATAAAGTGAAAATCCTGTTATCTAGGAATAATCATACACAATTTTCCATTTTATGATACACAAATGATATTTTGTTTTGCAAATCACACCAAAAGCAAGCGATGAAAAGGTGACCTCACTAAATGGTTAATTTAGCCTCAACTAGTGTCAGCATTGATTACTAACCAATTTCAAATTCAGGCGGTTTCTAGAAAGAAGAAATCAAATTAAGCTCATTGTATTTGCTTTGGGCAGTGCAGTAAGCATCTGTTGTGGATTGAGTCCATTTCCATGGCTTACCTACAATTTTAGTTGAAATGTCCCACAGTATCATGGTAGGGGTGAATCTGATCTATTGGATAATATTACAGCAGTGCTGTTGTGGGAATATTTAACATACCTTCTCAATATTTAATGGAGGATGGGAAATGGGTTCCAAGGTGGGTAAACTGGAGTGGTGACCTCTTTGTTAAAAAAAGCAGACAGATGGGTATAGTCCTACTATATAGCTACTAAATTATAACGTTACCCCACAGGAAAAGCTGCTAATGGCATACTTTAATGGGGATTCAGACTGACAGTAAAATCTGAGATCCAGAAAGAGCAATGTGGGTTCCACCCTGGTCATGAGGTACTGTATCAACAATTTGTCCTTGTATAGATATTGAGGGGATTGTGATAATTACCTAATTTTGTCTCCAAATGTTTGACAGATCTGGAGAAGGCTTATGACCATGGTACTCTTGTGGAAGTTGCTACAGGGATAAAATGTTTCAGAACCACTGCTCTGGAGCATTTGTGTCTTGCATTGCAAGGGTCATCAAACAAATTTCAGTTTGGTTCAAAATCTTACACAACAAACAGTATTTGGGCCAGACCAGGGGCCTCATGCATAACACCGTGCATAGATTTCACACTTAAACATGGCGTAAGGACAAAATGGTAATGTTTGTACGCACAAAAAAATCCAGATGCATAAATCTGTGCATTCGCCAACTTCCACATACTTCCGTTCCATAAATCCCGGTCAGTGTGAAAAGTAACGCACGTGCACGCACCTGCTGCCACTCCTCCCAGAATTACTCCTCTTTGAATATGCAAATCATTATAAATAGCCCTTAAGCTCAGTGTTCTGTGAAAAGGCAATGGCAAAACCATGGGGGGATATAGAAGAATTTCAGTAAATACCAAGTGGAGGCAAGGAAAAACGTACTATATGTTGGTTTAAACAGTGGTATAAACAACAAATGGAAGTTGATCGAGTAACATAGAGTGTCGGAGAAACTCGAAAGCTCAAGTTCACAAAGTCGCACAGTGCCCGAAATAAAAAAGAAGTTGTCAGATATCAAAGTCGCTGTAAAAAGGTGAGTTGTAGCCCACCGTCTGAGTGTCATATGAAAGCTTATTAGGGTACAGAGAAAAGAAAAAAAAATAGGCACACAGTTGGAAAAAAGCTCGAAATATCAACTTTAATCTCAAAATTTCCACTTTAATCACATAATTTATTTTGTCATTAAAGTAGAACATCATAAACTTCATTTAAAATCGTTTAATTTACTAGTTTCTCAAATCCCATCTTAACTAAAGTAGCACATTAAATGCTTTGTTTTGTACTTGATCTTCTATGTGCTCTATGTGTGTGAATCACTACGTGCTTCTGGGCTTTCTCTTCCTCCGACAGGACACAGAATCCATTACATTCATGATATTGCAGCTCTCTGAATAATTAAAATACTGAGATTTATACTTGATATCATTTTCATGATGATAGGAGTTAAAGCATGTTATGAAACATGGGAACACGGTGGCGCCGTGATTGTTCATGCCTCACGCAAGATTCTTACTGCGCCATGCGCGACCTTCGATGAAATAATTTATTGCAGCAGTACTGTCTCTTTCAAACGTACTAACCCTCAATTCCTATCCTTCCTTTTCTTTCTCCAAATACCCAATCACCACACAATCAGCTCTGTAATAGATGTAAAGCCATCTGTAAGCTGAGAACACCGATTCTTCAAAACTTTTAAGGAACACTGAAATGTCTTCATAGTACATGTTTAATTATTCTATCCATCTATCCTTCCAGTGTCACGCCAGCCCCAGCAAGAATACATCACGAGGCAGGAACAGTCCATGAATGGAGCGCCAGCTCCTAGCTAGCGCTGCGACACCGTGTCCTCACATGTTTAATTATTAACAATATAGATTATTTAAATGAAGTTAAAGTTTTATCTGGATAATATGATAAACATATTTTGCTGCATTTCATCTTAAAAATGATATTGTCATCATATGTAAATACACGCTTTATAAAGTGGCTCAGGTTGTGCAATATTATAACTGTATTGCAAGTTTATATTGAGGTAATTGTACTTATAAGTACAAACAGTTCTACAAGGAGCACTTGATGGACTGATTCAGTGCGTTTAGAGTTCTTGGGATGAAACTGTTTCTGAACTGCGAGGTCCGTACAGGAAAGGCCCTGAAGCGTTTGCCTTATGAGAGCAGTTCAATAGACAGCATGGCTGAGGCAGCGTGTGCTTGATGCTGTATCCCGATAATTCTCTTTTCGTTCAGCTGCTGTACAGCTGTGATTCCACACTCAGATACAGTGATATAAATATTCAGAGTGGTGCAGTGAGAGTAATATGGAAAAAGATGATCCACTGTGGCAACCCCTAATAGGAGCAGCTGAAAGAAGAAGAAGAAGGTGCAGTGAGAGTAACAACACTAAAGCAGCTATGGTATTTGGAATAGTTTGGCTAGTCTGTGGACCATTGTATTGTATATATGAGAAAGCCATGTCAGGGATGTGGATCTGAAAAAGAAAGGGAAACCACACTGGAACAACAGCATTGCTTTGAAGCTGGGTGCTGCCAGTTTGCAAAACTGAGCGGAGAACTTGCATACACCTGGGTTTGAGCTAGTGTGAAAATGTGCGTGGCTTTATGCCAAGTTTAGGTTTTATACATTGCGATTTGAGTGTGGAAATGGGAGTACGCAACATTTTTGTGCGTACGCACCATTTATACATGAGGCCCCAGAACTGACATCCTAACTTTCTCCCATAATGCACAAACATCTCACACACTTTAACAGACACACTGACTCATTCATTCCTGAACACTCAATTCCAATCTTCCACTCATTCGTATCACACTCATGTTAGTCAGATCAAACCTGTCAAATGTATATCTATTTGCCCAATAATTTAAAGTATATTTTTTCTCATGAAAGTCAATAGTGGTTGTACCTAATCACGTAACTTTTACTGATTACCCAGAAAGTAACATTCAACATTTACACTACAAGTTGCAAAAATAGTTAGTTAGCAAAAGTGTCTCTGTCAAAATGCCTTAAAAATCATCATTTCAATGACAAATGGACCAAAAATTATTTTTTATAATGCTGTCATTACAAAATGTTCAACCGATCTGTGTGTTCTGTAATGAAAAAAATCACTGTAAAAGAGACCAATGTGAGGAGACACAATCTTCAGAATCCTGGCACTTTCAAATAATCTTGAATCAATTAAACTTGTCCAACACTGCAACAAGACCTTGAAAGCAAGTGGTAACTGCAGCAGAAAAATCCAAAAATTCACTAACTCTACAAAAATGAGAACAAGTGTGACTAAGCATAAAGAAACCTGAACTGATGCAGAAGTATTCAAAGAGTCAGTTATATCCAACTTATCAAAGCTTTATAGTGGTAAATTAATGGATACATTTTTTGTACATATGAAACCGGTTTCTTTGTCTGAAACTGCTGCACATCATGTTCATATTTGTTGGAGCATATACAAAGTCAAATGTTAGATGGTGTCAGTCAGACAGATTATATATCCCTAGCTATTCGCAAATTGACCGACAACATAGATGTGGCAGTAATGAACCTTTGTATCTGATATTTTGATGGAGTAGAATTCAGAGAGGAACAGCAGCCACATGCTGGGGGCTGAGGTAACCTAAACATATGCCCCTTTTGGATAGTACATTTCAATGTATGGGAACAAGCCTACCTCTGGGTCAGAAAAAACTTGATCCATATTTGGCCTGTGTAGTCACTAATTTATGATCCTGGGTTTGCAAACTTGGTGTTTACTCCAGTCCTTATATTGCGGGTAAATGATTCCACCAATGATTGATCTCATCTAGTCTCCTGCTCATGATTTTCATAGACAAAATACCAAAATGCAGCCATGGTTTGGAGAGGATCAAGTCTGGGAGACAAAGGGCTTTATCTTTGCTGTTAACATATGGTATTGTCTTCTTGGTAAAAGCAGACTTGGGAGCAGTTGGCAATTAAGTGAGACACTTAACCCCAGGTAACCTGTACTAAGAAATGGATGGATGTAAAAATGCAAACCAATATAACTATGTTTTGGTAAGTTTCTTAATGTCTGCAGGTTTACTTACCACTCCCATGTAAGCCTTAACTTATTTTTATTAAACATTTTTATTAATGATTGTCACTTATACCACAGAAACCACAGGAAAGTAAATTAAGCCATATTTCTGGCTTTTAAGAACATGATGGACTACAGCGGTAATCCTGATCATTTGGAAACATTGTCTGTAAATTCATCCATTTTTGAAGCCAGTTTTATTCCATTGCAATACTCCATGGAGCTAGAACTATTTCATCACAGTGCTTTCATCTTTAACACTCACACACCTACACTCGCTTGCAAATATAGGGCCAGTATAATGATGTCTTTGGGATATGAATGGAGAACCAAGTAAAGACCAGTGAAGATTCAATTATTTAAAAGCTTCATACCTGAAGAAGGTAATGAAAACAACATTTCTTGCTATAGCACACTTTCATACAAAGCATTTAGCTCAAAGTGCTTTACAAAATGTCAAAAAAGTAGTTACATGCAAAGATAAACAACTTACATTTAGGTAAGCATAATAACGCCAAATGAGTATACAAATGTTAAATAAATAATGCACAATTACATAGGAAAGATATACTGTATAATTAAGAGAGGTAGAGTCCTAAGGTGTTGAATTGATTTTTTAAGTCTCTAAATGTGAGTTCGATGATAAGGTCAGATGGCCAGGGTGGACAGATAAAAAAAAAAATCTGCAGGGGTTCCAGGCAAGCACTGGACTATATACATACAAAGACCTCAGATTTATTTTACTGGAAAGTATTCTATTACCATGTTAGTTTCTTTAAATATTTTATTATATTGGCTCACTTTTTGCAAAAGGAATGTCTGGTATGCTGAAATACACTCTTTTCTCCAAACACATTAATACAGAAGACATGAAATAACCATCTATGACAAACATTTTTGAGAACTATCTGTGTGCACAGCGTACATGCACAATATTATATACATACATGCCACATTCTTTGTATACTACATACTAGGTGCATATATGTGTTTTACACATACTTCATGTATGTGTGTTTGTTGGTGTTATATTATTGCTACTGTTGCATGTAAGAATTTCATTGTACTTTGTAAACTATATACAACATACACACTTAAATTTGAACATGCAAGTCCTATATGTTTATATTAAATTCAGTAGTCAGTTACGAAAGTGATCTAAATCTGGACTGAAAACTTTGATTCCATGTAGTTTTTTTGTGTTCAAACTTTTCTAAAAAGATCAAATCTATGTCGCCATATGAGTGAAAACAGTAGAATTCAGTCTCATTTCGTTGTAATGTGAATGTAGCCTGACCAACTTCCTTTCTTTCTCGACAGGCACAGGTTATGTGGTTTTTCAGTTGCTCCTTTTCACTTGTTTTTTTATCCCTGACAACTGCACTATCTTAAAGACAGTATTTTAAATGAGAAAGGACCAGGAGACAGCATTTTGATAATGAAGGGTCAACAAAATCTTCATCCAGAACCAAAACTAAGGAGTCAAAGACAGACAGAACAAATTCAAGTAGTCAACTTAAAGCACTGAGAAGCTTGCTGTGTTTTAGTGAGACGTAGCCAACAACTACCATCCCAGATGCTAACGTGGAGCTACCCGGGTTTAGCACAGTTAGAGCAGACAGAGACACAAGTACCTGCGGGAAGAAGAAAGGAGGAGGACTCGCTCTCTATGTCAATACAAGATGGTGCAACTCAGGACATGTAAACGTTTAAATCTCCAATTGCTGCAGGGACCTCGAACTGTTGGCCGTAAGTCTGCGTCCCTATTACTTGCCCAGAGAGTTTGGACACGTGATTGTTGTTGTTTACATCCCCGCTCAAGCGAACGTGGAGATAGCGAGTGACATCATCCATTCCACAGTTGATAAGTTACAAAGGCAGCACCCTGAGGCACTTGTGCTAATCTCTGGAGACTTTAACCATGTAACGCTGGATAAAACATTACCTGCCTTCTTCCAGTATGTGGATTGTAACACCCGGGGAAATAGGACTATCGACCTACTGTATACAAACGTTAAAGACGCATACAGTGGCACCCCGCTGCCTGCGCTTGGGAAAGCAGATCATAACCTGGTTCTGCTTCAGCCTCAATACAAACCAAGAGTGAAGGCGCTACCTACAACCACACGATCATTCAGGAAGTGGTCCCCTGAGGCAGAGCAGGCTCTGAGAGACTGCTTTGGAACTACGGACTGGGATATACTGCTGGGGTCACATAGTGAGAACATTGAAGAATCTGTTGACTGCACAACTGATTACATCAACTTCTGTATGGACATTGTAGTTCCAGTAAGAACAGTACGCTGCTATGCTAACAACAAGCCATGGATTACAAGTGACATCAAAGGCCTTTTGAACCAGAAGAAAAGGGCTTTTAAAGACGGTGATCAGCATAAGCTCAAATGCGTGCAGAAGGAACTCCGAGTCCAGCTCAGGGCGGCGAAAGAGCAGTACAGGAGAAAGCTGGAGCAGAAGTTGCAGAACAACAGCATGAAGGAAGTGTGGGATGGGATGAAAATTATCACTGGCTGCAGCTCGAAGCGGGGTGCCACCATCGAGACAGACATGGAGAGATCAAACCAAATGAACAACTTCTTTAATATGTTTGATCACCCTAACCCACTCTCACCTCAGAATACTGCATCCTCCAACCATCCTTCTGCTGATACCAGCATAGATGAGACATCCCCACCCACAATTACAGCAGCCCATGTGAGCAGAGCACTGAGAAGACTTCGTGCCAGCAAAGCAGCAGGTCCAGATGGTGTATCACCACGACTGCTGAAGGCCTGTGCGTTGGAATTGGGGAGTCCTCTACAGTGCATCTTCAACCTGAGCCTGGAATAGGGGAGAGTTCCAAGGCTTTGGAAAACATCTTGTATCACCCCAGTCCCAAAGGTATTACGTCCTAGTGAGCTGAATGAATTCCGGCCTGTTACTCTGACGTCACATGTGATGAAGACCATGGAGCGGCTGCTGCTTCACCACCTGAGGCCACAGGTCCGCCACGCTCTCGACTCTCTGCAGTTCACATGCCAGGAGAAGTAGATAAATGGACCCTGTGATCATCAGAGGTGACTGTGTGCAGAGGGTGCAGACCTATAAATATCTGGGAGTGCAGCTAGATGACAAATTGGACTGGACTGCCAATACTGATGCTCTATGTAAGAAAGGTCAGAGCAGACTATACTTTCTTAGAAGGTTGGCGTCCTTCAACATCTGCAATAAGATGCTGCAGATGTTCTACCAGACGGTTGTGGCGATTGCCCTCTTCTCTGCGGTGGTGTGCTGGGGAGGCAGCATAAAGACGAAAGATGCCTGACGCCTGGACAAACTTGTTAGGAAGGCAGGCTTTATTGTAGGAGTAAAGTTGGACAGTTTAACATCTGTGGCAGAGCGACGGGCATTAAGCAAACTCCTGTCAATCATGAAGAATCCACTGCATCCACTGAACAGTGTCATTTCCAGGCAGAGGAGTAGCTTCAGTGACAGACTTTTGTCACTGTCTTGCTCCACTGACAGACTGAGGAGATCATTCCTACCCCACGCTATGCGACTCTTCAATTCCACCCGGGGGAGTAAATGCTAACATTACTCAAAGTTATTGTCTGCTTTTACATGCATTTTTATTACTATTTAATTTAATATTATTTTTTGTATCAGTATACTGCTGCTGGATTATGTGAATTTCCCCTTGGGATTAATAAAGTATCTATCTATCTATCTATCTATCTATCTATCTATCTATCTATCTAT
>JANRMT010062856.1:107553687-107572120 GCA_026402145.1 Polypterus bichir lapradei
TATCTATCTATCTATCTATCTATCTATCTATCTATCTATCTATCTATCTATCAAAGCAAAAGTCAAAGCTGGGAATCATATAGACCTTTCTTCAGAACCAAAACGGTAATAAAAAATCAGAGCCAATAAAAAAAGATGAAGGATTTGTTAACCAGGAAACAGTGAAAAGAAAGTCTTAGGAAAGTAATATGAGGGTTTAGCCATCAAACATCAGACAAAACATAGCCACTTGAGTTGACCTTTAAACCCTTGACTTAACAAGAAGTCAAGGTCAAGATCTCTGTGAACGCACCAACAGCAACTTGAGAGCGGATCATAGCACCGGGATCCACAAAATGGCAGCACTCAAGAGAAAGACAAAATGGTGTCAGGAAAATTATAAACACTTTTTAAACTTTGCTAAGATGCCTGAAACTCAAAACAAACCATACATTTGGAATCTCTGTCTGTCAAACCTCTATAATCGGTATATAATTAGCAAGACACTCTGTTAAAATTTGCATAATATTTTTTTTTAAATCAGATCTTAACAACAATGTCCCAAACCACAAAGCAAATAATAAAAAACTCTCACATACTCGAATAATCCTCTAAATATTTTTTTACTATATGTATTTATTAATTAAATTTAAAAAAAATATGTAGACAATGAATCAGACTTTTTGCTACAGTAACACAAACATTTAAATAAAATATTTTTTTTCAAAGCTAGCTCAGGAAATCAAAAAAGCAACATTTAAACAAAACATAAAAAGTCAAAACTAAGCAAATAAAATAAAGAAGGAAGAGAACTGAATGTCAAACAAAAATAGGGACAATTTACTAGAGCCAAGCAAAAAACCAAACTCATTACAAAAAAAATCTTAAGATGAGACAATATTATTTCCAAGAGATTTTTTCAAGTCCCGCCCTCCTCTCAACCATTTACGGTTAACGGCCCACGCCCACAGTCTGCTCACCTCTAATTCATGTGAATGCTTTTGTCAAACACTGTTCCTGCACTCTCAGATCTTATACATTTTTACGTTTTCCTCACTTTAAGTTCCAAATAAAAGATAACTTATGTCCAAATCTTAATATAGAATTTTCTCCCGAAGGGTTATCAACAGAAGAAATGAGTACATGGGCAATCCTAGCACCAAGAAACGATGAAGTGAAACAAATTTACGCGAATATTGTTGATTGGTTACACAGCAAATTGGTTAAATGCGTATCAATAGACTATGCTGAAACAGTTGGTGTTAATTGTGCGGAAGATGAAAACATCAACTTACAATATCCCATAGAATATCTACAACCGTTAACAATGTCCAGCTAAAAGAAAGAAAGAAAGAAAAAAGGATGTATCGTAATGTTATTATGTAATTTATGCCTGAGTGATGAGCTATGCAATAGGACAAGATTAGTTGTATTCAAAATTGGCCGAACAATTCTGAAAAGAAAGGTAATGTAGTACATCTTCTGTGGAAAACATTAGACACCAAAGGAGATCTTGATATGCCATTCGTATTAAAACGTTTACAGTTTCCCATTAGAATAGCTTTTGCTATGACAATTAACAAATCACATGGACAAACATTCAAAAAAGTTGGTTTATTTATTAGAGAGGCATCATAAAAGTAGCTAAAATACAGAAAGTATGTTGTTAGTTGTTCTAATTTCCTTCATGAATTCTTTGACGGCACCTTTCTTAAGTTTTTGTTTAAGTTCTATTGAAGCATTTTTTCCAGATATATTATTTTTGTGCTGGTAATTTTGTCTGTCTGACATTACTTACAGTATATACATTTTTCCATCACGTAAGTAAGTAGTTTGCATTAGTGTTTTTATGTATTCTTCTGAGCATAATTCTTCAGGTTATCTACTTAAAGCTGGAGAATTCAAGACAGTCCTTATGAGCTACTTTGTAAAACTTTAATCAGCCTTTTTCTTTTAAGTATAGCATTAGAGCTCCATAACTCTGCCACCTGGTTTGCAATCCAGCAATAAGCCTGTGTCAAGTTCAATTGATTGGAAACGCTTAAGAAAAGCACTCACCTGTCTACAGAAGGTCCCACAGCTTTCAATGTGTATCAGAGCAGCAACCAAGCCATGAGGCTGAAGGGTTGGCCTGCAGAGGAGTGAAACAGAATTGTGAAAGGATACAGATCTGGGGAAGGCTATAATATTTTTTGCAGCACTGAAGGTTCCCCAGAACACAGTGGCCTCCATAATTCTTTAATGGAAGATTTTTGGCACAAGCAAGATTCTTCTTAGAGCTGGCTGCTCAGCCAAACTATGAACAGACATTGGAAAAGGGTCTTGGTTAGAGAGGTGACCAAGAACCTGATTTTCGTGACTGAGAAAAAATAAATTGTGTGGAGATGGGAGAAATTTACAGAAGGACAACCATCATTAAAACACTCTACTGATCTGGGCATCATGACAGAATGGTCAGGCAAAAGCTTCTCCTCAGTAAATGGCACCTAAAGAACCTTTAGACTGTGAGAAACAAGATTCTCTGGTCTGATGAAATCAAGATTAGCACCTCTTGGAATTGCTGTTGTGGTAGAAGTGCATTGCACACTTATTTTCTTTATAAGAGTAATAAACAAAAAGGACTTTTCCGCTAGATTCCCAACTCTTGCTGTTCCTATTCAAAGAATATTACATGTACTAGAGTTAAATTACATGGCATTATATATTAACTACTTTAATCCCAGAATCATTTTTCCATTAAAATATTTTGTCTTAAAGTTATAATCTTTTTGTATACAAATAGAATATGTGGCAGATTTTTGGGATATGAGGGAGTTAATCTTTTTAGAAGAACTAATTTGCTTTTGAAATTCTGTGTGCATGCGTTCATGACATGTCTAATAAACATTCCAAACTCAGAAATAAGCCACCAATGTATTACTCACAGATTCCCACAAGCTCCTAAAAGGCTTATTTTTCATTTGTCTTTATTTACAAAAAAAAAACAAACAAACTTACATTCCAACCGTGATCCTGATATTATTTTTTGACTCAGTGTATACTGTACTGTATATATTTATACATTTATGCATTTCAATGAACATTCATGTTAGGATGTAAGAATTGCTTCCAGTCACGAAAAGGACAGTGACTGATACACGGTGTGGTCAGAGTTTTCCAGAATGCTTGTAAATGACTTCCAAAAGTTGGAATCCCAGGCAGCACTCAGCAGTAGTCTGAATGACTCATACTTTCATAGGCAAATGGAAAAAAAGTACAAGCAGCAGCAGCATCCGCACTGGCCACCACACCCTAAAGACGTATAGGAGAATTATATTAAATTACTTAAAGATGTTATTTAAAGAAAAAATATAAACAATTGTAGGTTTAATCATGGTTACTGGAACAGAGCTACATGAAATACTTGGGAGGATATAAAGTGCATCGGGCACTTTTTCAGCCTGACTTATGTAAAGACCTATTAGAACCAAAAGAATTTGAGAAACAACAATATGAATAGTTGTAAATGCTTGCGTGGGATGAAAATTTCACCACAATTTCAGAACTTATCAGAAGTTATGTTCAACTGAGTGAGCAAGAGATTAGAAAGAGTAAAACAAAGAAACTGATGGCTTCTCAACACATAACAAGATGCTCTTTTGTATAATTGAAAGATCTTTGCTTGAAGTTTGAAGAAGAATGTGTATTCAGGTTAAGGGAGACAACAGAAAACTGAAGTTCTGTTTTTTAATTACGTCAAAATTTTTTAAAGTATTTTAAAGTCCCATTTTAAAGCCAAGGCACATATTCTGCAAGACTGGTAGTAATGTAAATCTTGTAGTGAGTGTACAAATAACATTCTGTTTTTGTTTAATAATTATTTTTGCTACTATTTTACTGACTTATTGACATTTTCTTTTTCAATTGCACATTTTGTTAGCCTGGTCACTATTTTCCAGAACATATGAGAAAATCTGTAAAAGGATTTTGATTATTATTCCTTTATTTAACAATTTTTTACTGTTATTGTATTTTAGTATTACTTGCTCCACAATTTTGTTTTCATGGGCAACAGCTTTAACGTTTAGGCAAGGGTTTTGCCATAATGTTTATAGTTGCAACATCCGTGAGTCACGTAGGTATGGTGTGTAAAATCACGTTAGCAGGAGTTCCGGGGTCATAATGCACAGCCTATTTAAAACAGCAGCACATAGCGTTCTAGCTTTTGGATTATTATAAATTAAAAATAAGTGTTTGTGAGCTATTATTATCTTTGGAAAGTCTTATTAGTTACAGTTAGGAGCCTGACAATGTTTTCATTATCTAAATGTCTACTGTTTTGGTTGCAAATTTCTTTTGACTTTTTGTCTCTGACATTTTCTCTGGGAAACTGTTATAGCTGTGCTTCATTATAATTTTTTCTTACATTCCTCATTGCACTTTTTCAGGTGTTTTGTTCTCTGTTAGCTGAATTTGGTTCCATTATGTATTTTTAATTTTGTTTTGAGCTAGTTGTAATTTTCTCATGCCTTAATTTTTGCTTTGTGCGTACTGCCATTTTAAAATAGTAACACTGGTATTACTGTAAGAGTTTTCAAGGAAACTGAAAATGCTATTTAGTGCAAGTTGCTAGTTAGTAACACCTCTGTGTCTAATCCTATAAATCACTTTCACAAAATTCTGCATGCAAATATTTTTATAAAAATGCAAACAGAACTTGATGCAGGCCCATTTTTAAACATAGCATGAAGGCATGACACAATAATAAGTGAAAATTGTACATGAAAAAAGTTAACTAGCATTCAAACAACCAATTAGTTAGTCAGTAATTCTTCTCAAAACCAAAAAATTGTATCACTATGCAAGTAGGAACAAGAAAAGCCTTTATAGTCCCAAAACAGTTATAAACGTCACCACTTCTAATAATGCAAAGATGTGTAGGACCCTCTTTTTGCTTTAAATTACAGTCTCATTTGCACTAATTCAATTATTCCTGAATTACAGAATATTTTTCTCATAGTTTTAAGTTTTTGGATATGTGATGGGATAAAGCAGGGCAAAAGTAGGAGATGAGGTTACAAAGAGCCACTTTCATTTTTTTAAAACCAAGTCAATAATGACAAAAGATTTTTTTTTTTGCAATACAAAAGTTAATTATGGTCTATCAATAAAAATAATTCCAAAATATATCTATTTGCAGATGTTGCAGTGGTTTATTTTCCAGATGTTTAGAAACATTAACTGTGCAGAAGAGACATGAAATATGTCCTGTGAGGTTAACATTGCATATTGTCTTAATCTTCAGTAATTGTTTATGTATACACAACACAGAGGTCTGTAGAAAAATAAAAAAATCCAAAAACTAAAAAAGTTCAAGCAAGCCTTGTACTGATGTCTTTAATAGTTATAATTGAACATCTTTAAGCAATGTACATGAACTTTAGCTTTGAAACACCTGCATGTTGTGACAGCACTTTATCTACTAAAGGTTATGAAAGGTCCTAGCTTAGATGATACATACTAGCTGCACAAATATAAACCACTGTAAATTGTAAAACACTATCATTTGTGCAATATGGATTAAAGATTTTCTTTTTTGCAACCTAAAACTCATATCACATTAGATGACTTTTTGAGCGGTTTTCATTCGTAGCCTTCATTTACATGATCTTAGCGAGTTGGCACACTCCAGTGAAGGCCGGTTGCCTAGTCTGACCTGCCCAGTGACTCACTCCAGCTATTCCATGATTGTGTGCATGAGAGCTGACAACCAATGAATACTCATCTAGAAATACAATAAATATAATGCTACAACGAGAAATAAGAAATGGGGTTTTTTTTGGACTTCACAAACAGAAGAGAAGCTTGACTGTCTGACTTCTCATGTTTATATACCATGATAGAATGGAAAAAAAGGATAAAGGGCAGAGATTGTAGCAGTAAACCCAAAGTACAGCACCAACTCTATCAGGAAGCACGCTATTGAGAGTCAGAAAAAGGAGTGAGCATAACCATGCTAGATGCTTGGCACACAGTCACGTAAATTTGGCATACCCTGCAATTTTTACTCATTCAAATTGACATGGTATGGCAATGAGATCAGCAATTTCAGTTAGCAAGTCTTTAGTGCCCTACATCTAGAAGTTGGGTACGGTAATATGATATTGGCTTTAGATGTAACTCTTGCTTCCTGAAAGTGAGCACGTTTTGTGAACTGAGGGATGCTTAGCTCTCTCATAAGACCTTCCCGACCAGGGAACCTTACCAAGTCCCTGCTTCTATTGCTCCAGGAGATGGCAACTCTCGATATTACTCTAGGCTGTTGTGGCCTTGGGAGAAGGATCTTGTATTGTTTCTTCTCAGTATCTTGTCATGTTACTTATCAGTCCCTTACACAGCTCCTCTCATGCCCATTCTTACAACAGTCACTTCGTTCCACGTGGTTCGCTTTTATGCCATTCTTCCTCCTCATGACCATCTCCGTTTGACTGCCATCAGACATCACCTGAATGGTTTCCACCTGGGTCCAATCTTTAATTCCATCAGTGGATGTTAACTGTATGATTCCCAATTAGATCTTTATATTACACCATTTTCATGCAAACCATACAGTATATTCTGTAGTATTTAATGTGTTGTAATATTTGAAAATTATGTCATTCTTGTTTTTCTGAGAATGGAAAATGAGCATTATGCATCAATAATCCAATCAAGAGGTAGTTGTGCCTCCTGATTTTCAACAAAGGGAAAAAAGTGCCAAGAAATTCATGCTTGAAGTCACTACCCTTCAGATGATAATAAAACACTGAGCAATTATCCATGTTATGGGTAAAAAATTACAGCATAACAATATTTAGTAGAAATCGTAGGTGAAAAGGCACTTGATTGCTTTAAGGAAACATATGACACCACTGTTCACATACAAGACTGCTGAGGTTATGTCTGACTTAAAGGTGGGATTTTTGTTATTGGAAACCTGGGGCTACACATTTTGGGAGCAAGTTTTTCAAGTTTTGCTCAAAACCATAAGAAGATTACAGGCTAGAATAAGAGATAATTCATCTTGGAGTAAAATCCTAGTATGATGTATGACCATTTTAGGACATGTTAATTTGCAGGCATAAATGGAATAAGACACATTATCTTTAAGCTTGTGCACTGATTAATAGTATATTGGACTGTTTAAAATGGGCAGGCAAAATATCCAGATAAGTAAATTTGGAATATATTGGACAAGGGTTGTATTTGAGAAAACATATTAAATGTGTCAAGCCTAAACATCTTCAATCTAAGCAGTGTTCATTAATTCATTCATTTATTTCCATAACTGGTTATTCTAGTACAGGCTTATGAGGAGTTACAGCCAATTCTGCCATCTTGGAATGCATGACAAGAGTCATCTCTGGAACGAACAGCAATATATTTTATTTAAAATGACTAATCAACCTTGCCTGCTTGGATTTGAGATATGGATAGGATCTGGTTTGTGTGCAGAAAACCCATGTGGGCATAGAGAGAACTAGTACTCGTTAACAGACTGATAAACTGACTTGTTCTTGGACTATTAGTGTGCATACAAATATTTGTAAATGAGTCATATGCATCTTGCATGCATTTAAAAAAGGAAACAGTAAAACAAAAAGCTTTTGAGTAACATGGAAAATTTAAAGATAAAAACATTTTTTGATCTGGGCATGAAGATAGATTGCAAGATATACAACAGAAAAAATATGATATTCATTCATACTGAGGGCCACAGAGGTTGAGGGTTTTATTTCCAGTGACATCCTTTGGCTTCAAGTTTAATTGACTTGTGTTTTAAGATTCAGAACCCCTAATTGTTTCTTTTTTCCTTTTACCCAGAAGCCAAAAAATTAGATGGTGTGGCCACCAGGGGGTGCTCCAGCTCCCCAAAACCCTGAAACAACAGACACAGGCACAAGTCCAGCAACACACAGGGCTTTTATTAACACGTGGGAAATGCTTTTCTTTTGTACCCCAACAATGCATACTATACAACACAGTATTAGGTATACAACAATGTCTTTTCTTCCTCTTCTCCTCTTCTTCCTTCCACCTCCACTCCCCCTCAGGCAAGCATTGTCCTATTCCCTCCCATCCCCTTGCTCTTGGAATGAAGGCAGGCAGCTCCTTTTAAGTGATCCCTAGAAGTACTGTCCCGAATGCTTGGCCCGGGAGCACTTCTGGGTAAGGCTGGAGCCCCATTAAGAAGGGCTCCCCTGGCGGCACCCATGGCACAAAACAGGACTGAGTTACCAAACTCCAATTCATATGAAGCCCTTTGGGAAACTGTGGTGCTGCCAGCTATTGCTCCGGGGGATATAATGCCCTGTGACCGTTCTCTCCTCCAGTGCTTTCACTGCGGTGGTGTCCTGGCTGGGCAGGTGCCACAGTTGTCCACCAAAATGCAAAGAAACTACCTAACAAAGAGTTCTCAAACTCATTTCTTGGAGGATCACCGTTTTTAACATAATCAATTACTTAATTAGAAGACAAATTAATGGATTAATGAATGCATTAATAGAACACATTATTTATTTCTGTTGTTTGCTGGTGCTCTCGTTCTTTAACTCCAGACTTGGACCAAAACTGTTGATCTTCATAATCTGAGAGCACTTTCAAAATATTTTGTAGATCAGCACTCATATTTATCAGTTGTCTCAGAGTAGGAAAATGGTCCTAACTGGATCAAAATTCTTAGATTACAAAAAATCGGTTCTACTCTTAGGAGTAGGAGTTCAAGCATTTTGTCTGTTTTCCTGATTTAGAAAACTACTGTCCACTTTGCCAGGATTTAGAAGAGAGCTGTCCTAACTTGCAAGGAGCTGCCAGATGATAAGCAATGGCAGAACCCAACTGTAATAATTATAATTCAGTTTATGGAACACCTCCTCAAGACTTCATATTTTGACAGACATTTTCATTACATCATCCATGGTCTGCTGTTCTAGATCTACAGTATAATCATGTTCAGATAACCTTTTTAATCTTTTATAGCATGAGCCATGAACATTGAAAGAGCTAGTATCCCTACCAGCACAACATCATGACTCACTTAGCAGGGTACCGCCTAAAGAATTCACACATTGACACTGCAGTCCCAATGGACAAGATCTAGTCAAATGGTCACGACCTTTACAGAAAGATACTCAAGTATATTCAATAATGTACTCTATCTTTAGGAAGTACAAACTTGGCATGTTAAAAAAATAAGCTGAAACAATATTTAGTTAACCTGCTGTAGGTTCTTGAGAGTGCAAAATATTTTGAATCCTTTGAGACTTGGATAAGGTTTCTTGATTAATTGAAAGAGCTCTTCTTCCACTTCATTTACTCTGACACAACATATCTTTGGCCTGGTTTACTCATTTAAACTCTAACAACCTGCCAACCCTTTCTGTAAATGGAATATGAAACATAGCAAATTTAGCATGAACTGTCAGCCTGTAACAACATTTAAGAAAATTGGCTGCATTACAGCTGAATATTCATTAAGCATCATGGTCCAAAATAAGAGTGAAATTATGCAAGTGTCTGTCGGATCCTACAGGGGAGGTTTTTAAGAGAACAAAAAAGTGGCTGGGCTCTCTGACCAGAAGTGTAACATGTATGGTTGCTGTAAAAAAGAATGCCACCACCTGGTCAGATGACTAATTTGTGTCTCTCCTTGATCCAACTGTCTACCAGTCCAACTATAGTCAGAGGTTTGATGACCTATGAAGCAAAAGAGACAGACGTGACAAACAGCAAAACAGAGAATGCAAAAAAACCGCATACATCCTACAGAAAATATAATTGTTTTCTTCCGGCACCACCTTTACCACTGAGTGTTTTTTTATCTTTTCTTTCTTAACTGCCCTTCAATATAATGAGTATATGACTGAGTTACTTTATTTTTTCCTGGCCTTTGTGACGATGCCGGTTCCCTACAGACTCCCTCTTCCCACATGGGAGTCTGCTGAACCAACACCGTCGATAGTCATGATCGAGATGAGCTGACATATGAGGACAATTCACTGATGATGCCAGAGGATGGTGAAAAAGGTGCTCAAGTGCTTTTATTAAAAACCAGTCAACACAAAAGTAAAACCAACAGAAGTGTCAATTGTGTAGTGTTCTAAAAGAAGTACATAAATAAATCCATTATAATCCAATGGAAATTAGGGATAAGAAAAAATAATCAATAAATAAATCCATTAAAATCCAAGGTTAAAATGCAATCTAACTCCTGATCTCAGTCCACCTCCTTCTTTCTCCCCGGCTCACCCATTGCTTGCGTAGCTGGCGGAGAATCAGCAGCCACAATCTCCTTTCGGCCGACCTCCGTCTTGGCTGCCTCCAGGCATCATGGCCAGATCGTCCAAGGTCGACTCTCATCCCTTCTTCCTTTGCGCTCACGTGGTCGCACCTCGGAAGCCTAGGGAGGGCAACTGCCTTGCTCTCCACACTCCACCCAAATATTCAGTGGGGCGAACTAGCCCCTAGAGTGCCACAGCTAACGCTCCTTCACGGGGCCCTAGCTTGTACTGCTTACTCCTTCTAGGTGGCCAGATCAATCACCAATACTGCCTTTAACGACTTTTAACCTATCTTTTTTCCATTTCTTTGATTTCTCCATCTTTGAATTCTTTTTCTTTCCTTGTGCCGACCCGTATATACGTATGTACTCATGTCTCTGTGGGCGCAGCGCCTTAATCACCCACTGCAGGAAGCCAATGAAGCAATTGAGAACAATTGCACCCGCATGTGCATTAGCAACTCGCTCCAACTACCTCAATAACTCCCCGCAGTCATGCAATCGCACCCACGGAGAGCAACACGGCTCTATGGATTTAAAACTGGCCCGTTTTTTTGAAGCTGCCGACCTGCTACATCACTCCTTGTTACATGGGTTACAGGAAATACATGGAAATGATGCATTATTATACGAGAGATGCTTAAGAAATTAGTATGTAGTTGTGGTATATTTACATTATAATTTAGGATTGTATGGGAGATTGTGATACCCCATGCAATGGCACCCTTGCACAAACTTGTATGAACAAAACGTGCAAAATGCATGCTTTTTTGCTAAAATTCTTAAATGGTTACTTTTGTAATACTCAGCACACATCCTAAACAGTAGACTGAAGCCTCATGGGATATATTTTCTTAACTGAAAATAGGACTCTTGACCAATGAATGAGGAAGAAAGGCAGGTCTTCAATTCAAAAAGTCGGTCGCTTGAGGCTTTAGTTTTTAGTGTTTAGAATATAGTATTTTGGAAATATCTGTTTAATCATATTTTAACCAAAAAGCTTACATTGAGTAGTATATGGCTGGATAATGGACATGTGGATTATGGGATGCAAGTAATGTGAGATTTTATTTTTCTTTTTTCCAAGGATATTTTTCACATTGTATGCCATCTGTTACTGTTGGCTTCTATTATGTCATAAACGTTTTTTCTGTACATTCTTCATGAAAAATCATAATTTGTTCTTGGCTACTACAGTAAGTACATGCACTAACCAATATATAAAAAATATAATATTTTGGTGGATCGTTCCTTTAACTAGGAGTGATGTCTTTTAAGTATCGGAGGACTTTAATAATGTTCTTGTCAGCTATAATATGTATGCCATGTTACCAACATTTTTGTGTAGTTGCACCATGCAAAACTTGGAAATATCCATCCAGCCATGCATTTTTTATGCTAAAGCTACATGTGCAGCCACAGGTAAAAAGTGTAAAATAATCTGTGTGGTACAGTCAGCTTTAATGATTTACATGTTATATACCTTTCAGCAAAGTATACTTTTATAGAAGTTAATGAGAATTTGTTATCTGTATTGTTGACTGTCTATGTTAGAGGAGGGCATACAGCTTCTGGCATGCAAGCTTTTAGATTCACAACAAAAACAACCACCTCTGTTAAAAGATTGTTTGAGTCAGTTTCAACAAGTTAGTATTTAGGAACTTTGCAACATACTTTAGGCTTTTGCTTCGGGTTTGCAATTTCTGGTTATAACAATCATTTGAAACTGACCCTCTCGTGAATTAGATCCCATCTGTTCCTTGACTTTGATTTCACACTGCTGTCTTTGGAACTTTCATTCTCTGATTACATCCTCTTTATCAGTTTCCTCTGGATACTTTCCTACATGCATGTTTAAAATAGCCCCATGCAAACAATGGGGGATCATGTTTCTACACAGACAGTGGCTGGAATGGAAATTGAATCTGGTCTCCTGCCACCATGAGCCAGCAGTGATGCATACCAGACTACTATGATGTCTCTAGGAGGAATATGGACATCCTGGCCGGAACGGAAGGTGGTTCATTACCAAAGCGGGAGGCCATTACAATGACGCACACGGTTTGGCCGATGGGAAATCAAAATGAATTTGTACCTGGCCAGAATTTCATACGAGGTGGACGGAGGAGAGTCAAGGATCCGATCGAATTAGTTTAATTCCCCATACACTGAGTGTCAGTGCTCTTCATACTGTAATCCAATATGGTCTCCCACAGGGGGGCTCGGGAGTTAGAGCCCAGAAGGGCAAACCTTTTGGGGTTTTTGGGTGCTGATAGAGAGTACTGTCAGGGGAGGACCATCTGACTTTCTGTATGGCCCAGAACTCCTTCCATGAAGACACGGTGTGACACCGGAAGCATTCCCAGGCTCAACTTAAAAGAAGGCCGCTGCCTCACTTCATTTGAGTCGGCGTTGGGAGGCAGTGGGCAACACTCAGTGGAGGAAGGAAGGACAGAAGATTTGGTGATTTATTGTGAATGTGTATTCTTATTGTGGCAGATTATTGGAAAAGAGGGCATTGGAAGGTGTCTTGTGAGAATTAATATATTTTATTTTATTCTAAAAATATTTGGTGGTTTACTGTGTCTTGGGTTTGGGACTCACTTAAAAATAAAAATAAGTACACAGTGGCCAGTCTTGCATTTAATCCTAGGTCCTGAAGCTATGAGGCAGCAGTGCTACTGACTTCACCTACATGCTGCTTTTGCTTTGCTATGTTAGTTCAAATTTGTTTGAATATTCAGATGTATATTTATTGACGAAAGCAAAATCATATTTTCTGACAAGTAAAATTTTTGCAGTGCGTGGCTTGATCTAATTGAGTTAGCCAAAACAATGGTGGAAACTCTGTGACACAACCATCTGAATTTGTTCCTTTTTAAGCAGCAAAAAAGTAACCAAAAAGTATGACAAAAGCAAATTATAGTTTTCCATTTGAAAAAAATCCTATTCATTGTGATGATGTAACATGTCTTAATCTGAGTTTTGTTCACATTGTAACCATGAAAGCCCACATTCGTTCCTTCGTTAAGAAGCTCTTTTATTGAAAAGACGTAGTGTTGATATATTAAAGGGTGCACTGTGTCTTCTAAGTGGGCATGAGGCCTACCCGTCTGCCAAGAAAACCTCTTCAAAGTGGTGGGGGTCTTGTTGTGATTAGCTGGGCTGACTCCCTGGAAACACAGACCTTTCTAAAGCGGGAATCCTTTGGAGACATGTGGCTTGCTGACTGCCGAGGTTCTGGAACTAATCCCTGGCAGGGACTAAGCACTTCCACAGGATACTGTCCTGCATCCAAGCCTCAAGACATAGCAAGAGAGAATAAGAGAAATCCTCAAAGTGTCTGTGTTCGTGTGTGTATGTGTATGTGTGTGTGTGTGTAGTTCCTATTGATTCAAAGATTAATCCTCCTGTGCAAACTGGAAGAGCATTCATGCTTGTGAATTCTCAGCACTAACAAGAGCCTACAGCAGGGCCTGCTCTGTTTTTCAGTGATTTCCTCTGCTATGCAAAGGCGCTAATATAAGATGCACAGAATTACAGGTTCTCCTTTACATATAAGTGCAGATATGTTCCAGTGTTTAGCAGAACAGGGACAGAAGGCTGGAACAAACCCTGGTGGCGGCCACTATAGTGTACATTTACCCACCCACACTCACTTATATAGGCCAATTTAGACTAATCAAATAACAGACATTCAGATTGTGCACTGGTGATTTTTTTTAGTTTGCTTTAAATTCTTGGGCCTCATTTATGATAATATTATTGCATACACTTCTCTCTTTCAGCCGTCAAGCAGCTCCATTCATCATTAAAGATGGTGAAAGATGCTTGATTGCCTTTCTTATTGGTCATAATTTAGCTTCTGCACAGTTGAAAAAGTGGAAAGCTCATATAGCCTGGTGAAAAATATAAACGTGAGAAGTCTGAATGCTTCAAAAATCATTGGTAGCCACTTCACCTCTATAGATTTACTCTACTTTTGCAAACTGAAATGTAAAGCCATTAAAGCGTTTTTTAACTTGTTGCGGGTTGGATAATTTTGGATGCATGCACCCAAACCCACCCATTGTACACTTACTTTCCATCTGGTAAATGTCTTAGTTTAAGTCAGGTTAAGATTACAAGATGCTTGAGCCAAACATCTGGACCTTAAGAGTCTTTTACAATAACTTAATGAATATATCCGAGTGTATTTGGGGGCTATTGAGGAGTGATGCTTAGTGTTATCCTTACCTGTAAGTTTATGCTTAAGGTTTGATTGTATGAAACTCACCAAACCAACTTTTGTGCTGTTAAACAATGTTTTGGTATTGAATAACGCAAGTGGAATGAATGTTTTCCAGAAATGGTGTGGAAGAGAGTGAGCAAAGTTAAAACAGTCTGAGCCAACCACCACTGTAATCTCTTTGCCTCTGATGTGTCTTGCAACCCTGGACAAAAGATTTAAGACAAATCATATGACGGGATATCTATATTTGCAGTTTTGGGTATAGCTGCTTAATAACATGCAGTCCTTACCGTTCTGTGTACTTCTCACTACTGAATTTAAGATATAGTAGGTTTAAGTGAATCTTTCTTAGTTTCATGGTTGTTTTAGGCTTAAAATAAATAAAAAATGCATTGAGCTGGATTATGTAAAGTAATGTGGTTTATACATTTTAGTTCTGCTATTTTGATCATCCATTATGAAAAGCATTAAAATCTCCTTTTGCAAACTCTTTGCCAGAATGCCAGAAGCAATGTGGACAAACATAAGAAATCTCTTCTATCGCAATGGTATTTATATTGCGTAGGATTTTTAGTTTATTGATTTATTGTGGTATGTCATAAAGACAATGGAATTCTTTTTGAGCATGTATAATAACTATAACACATAAAATACATTAAACAATAACAAATATGAAAGCTATTAGTACCTCTAGTATATGTACAATGTATAAAACACACATATGTTTCTTTCAAGAACATTTATTAAAAGACATTTAAATGACTTAGGACAATAATTGATACAATATACACAATTTCAGTCTTACTGTACTGACTTTATTGCTACTGTCAAGCAAGATCCAAAGTACAAACTCATATGCTGAAAACTGTCTTGACAGTAAAGGGAGAGATTGGGAGAAATTACATGCCAGCTTTTATGCCAGCTACCAAACTGACGTGACCAGCAGAACAATGGATGCCAATACAACCAGACACATGCTGCATTCAGGATTCATTCATAGGCAGACCGGCACACATTCACAGTCACTACAATATATTGAGTGAGTCCTCCTTCTTAATCAGTAACAACAGGCAATGGCAACAACTGAGTGCTTGGTGTGAATCATATCTGATTCAAGCAGATGTTTCCATCGAAGCCTGAACCTAAACAAAAGATCAGTTTCCAATGATTTCATGGTGTAATCTCTCTTTCTTCTCTGATTCCCTCAATGAACCAGGGAGGATGAGACATAGAGCTCCAAATCAAATTAAAGCACATGGAAGTATATTCTCTTCATAACAATAAGCCTGGGGACGCAAGGTTATCATAACAGTTGCCTTTGAGATTTCTTAGCAGCGTGTACATTCTAATCAAAGCAAAATAATATAATAATGCTGGAAATACAAGACATGAGACCTCACCATCCTAAACCAGTGCTATCACAAGCCAGTTGCACAAGCATTTGATCTCTGCAGCTTGTTGTTTTAGGCATGTGTTTCAGTTTAGGTTGATCTTGAGCACATGTTTCCGAAAAAGAAGATCAGGTCTAAGGACACAGCACTCTTCAATACAGAATAAATTCCTTGGCCATAGCCAAGACGCATTAAGGAAGTCCTCAATCGATCATCAACCTGAATTCTCTAATATTTGTTATAAGTGACTCAATCAACTACATTAATTCACATTTAATTTATTCACTTAAAGACACTTTTATACAAATCCACTTACGAATGAGGTCAACATAGTCGAGTGAACATTGGCCTGGGGACTGTTTTGAAACAAGTTTTACAGAACAAGGTTATAAAATTGAGCATCAAAAGTGAAGAGCTCTAATCCAAACAGGAAAACATAAGACTAGTTACTCTTTTCTTAGCTACTTGAACCTTGTATCAAAATATTAAAACCTGACAGATATTTACAGGGCAAGAGAATCTTCAAAAGCTTCTTACTCAAGCTGAGGGAGTCAATGGTTCAGGTAAGGTGGGCATCTTGTTCCACCAGCTAGGGGAAAAAAATAGAATCTGGACTGAGATTTGATACCACATAGTGTTGGTTTCACCAGACATTGTTCATTAGCTGACCTAAATGGGCAAGCAGGGGCTTAGGACCTCATGATTGGCTCCTTAAATAAACAGTAAGTGTTGACCCATTGACAACTCTGTCAGAGGATACCAAAGATTTGAATTTAATGTGTACTGCTACAGGGAGCCAATGTAGTGAACTGAAAAGAGGAGTGACTTGCCTCCTGTCTTGGCTGGTTGAACTGAAGATGTATTGCTGCATTTTGAATTATCTGCAGTGGCTTGGTAGCACATGGAGACACTCTTGCCAGAACAGACATTCAGTAGTACAGACATGACAAGAACAACTAATTCTTAATTTATCTGAACAAAGAGACTACTGCTCTTTTTCCTCCTAATCCCAATATTTATGAATATGTCTTGCCTTTTTCTTCATATTTTATTGGGAAACGTATAAAATCATCAATTATTAAAACCTGAAGCCTCACTGTTAGCACATTCCTTGTTTCTAAAATGTGTGTTGGTATTTGCCTTTTTTCCCTGTTCACCTGTGCCATTTTCTGTTGTGTTTATGAAACCATTTTCTGACTTGATCCATGTCTCCAGCACAAGGTCAGGTTTGGTTCCTTTACCAACAGTTAAGTATGAAATTACAGCTGCATCTCTGGAATTCTGGTCATGGTTCAGAATAAACCAGAATCTGCTTGCTAGCAGAGATGTGAGGCAAGCCAGAGAATGCTTGAAGTGGTGGCTGTCTGGATACAGGATCTGTGTTGGTCACTGGAAGCAAGGCCCTTAAAATGCAATTGCTCCACTGGCACTGTAGAAATAGCTGAACCTGCACTCTGACCCCAAGCTTCTTTGTGCTTCTCTGTGTGTCCCTGGAGAGTAAGCAGTGGTATGCGAACAATGATGAATTCCGAATGCATGAAACTGTATATGGCAAATAAAGTGAACTATTATCAATTTTAAGGCAATAACAAATAACAGCGATATCAAGTAAAAACAAAATAAGATCTGAAGATTTTTGAAACATGGGCATAAGATACAGAAACTATGATATACACACAAGTAAAGAATGCCACAGAACGAGTTAGTAATCCAAGGCTCAAGTCAAACCTCCTGCTGCTTGTGATGTGCTACTTTTGTGGCGGGCTGTGACATCAGATGAGGGTGTGGAGCACCAACATATGCTCATATCCAGTGTAACATTACTTCTCTAAGTATGCCTTAAACATAGTTCTTCAAAACCTGCATATTTATGTATTTGTGATGTCTTCAAACATATACTGTATGTCCTGAAAAGTATCAAAACAGTCATCTTAACAAAGGCACCACAAACTTTATAGACTAAAACATTTAATGGAAGGCTTTTAAAAGAGTCTGTAGTTAACTACAACTGAACATGTTTCCCACAGATGCAAAGCAAACTCATACTTCATTTCCAGAGTGCAAACTGTTTTTGCCAAATTGTCAGTACTTGCTGAGAAAAACACATTTTTATGCTTTTTTATTTTACAGGCTTCAGTACCTCATATTTCTACTTCAGACAAGTTTTATACAAATATGGCCATACACATTTACAAGAGATGCTTTCATAAACATTTATTAAATACTGTTCATTGTCTCAATTTAATGTTATATACAAGATTAGCTCCATGTGACAAAGTATGCAATATGTATTAAATGTGGATGATATTCTAAACTTCTGTTTAAATAAATGTTTTCATTGCAGTTTCTCCCTTTCTTGTTTTTTTCCTATTTTTCTTGCTTATACTAGACACCCAATTCAGAGTGGGTCGGAGCTTGTCCTGTCCACACTGCCATTATTCCTTATGCTCCATTATTCAACTGTCTTAATGTCTCCTTCACCATCTTTTATATATATATATATATATATATATATATATATATATATATATATAT
>JANRMT010062856.1:107572130-107618880 GCA_026402145.1 Polypterus bichir lapradei
ATATATATATATATATATATATATATATATATATATATATATATATAAATAAAAAAATCCAACATCTATCTGTATGTCTGTCCACATTTCACGAGAGAACTATTTAATGGATTTAGATTGTGTTTTTTTTCTATAATTTGCTTAAACATTCCGGTTGATTTTGCAGCTTCTGTGTTATAGTGCAGTTGTGGCACCAATTTATTTGCACAAATCCGAGAGAGACACTGCGGGCCGAGGGGAGGGGTAGGTGGAACCTCAGGAGTAGGGAGGTAGTTGCTCTACCTCTTACCACGTGTTGGAGTATACCTTGCCTCCGCTTAGCTAGTGATACCTGTTTGTTCAGCAGACATTGTCATCTAGAGATTGCTAAAGAGTAACGTTTGACGTTTTTGAGTAAGAGTGATCACAGCTACGTGTGTTTTAGAGGGTACCTGGGGCTTCATGTATAAATGTTGCATATGCCAGTTGCCACACGCTTTTCTCACGCCAGCTCAAGCCATTGCGTACACAAGTTTTCGTCTCAGTTTTGCAAACTGGCGGTACCCAGCGTCAAAGCAGTGCTACTGTTCCTGTGTGGTTTCCCTTTGTTTTTTAGATTCACATCCCTGACGCGGCCTTATCAAATACACTGAAATTATCTGCATATTGTTTATTAGTTTAAGTCATCAGATTGTAATCAACCTGTAAGCATATAATGGTGCACAGAATGGCCAAAATATACCAAATACCATCGCTGCTTTAGTGTTGTTACTCACAGCGCAGCATTCAGAGTATTTTAATCCACTGTATCTGAGTGTGGAATCACAGCTTAACAGCAGCTGATCGGAAAGAGGATTATCAGGATACAGCATCTAGAACATGCTGCCTCAGCCATGCACAGAGTCTATTTGAACAGCTCCCATACAGCAAATGCTTCAGAGCCTTTCCTGTAGGAAACTCGTTGTTAAGGAACAGTTTCATCCCAAGAGCTCTAAACACACTTAATCCGTCCCTCAAGTGCTCCTGGTAGAACTGTTTGTACTTATGAGTACAATCACTTCACTGTAAACTTTCACTACAGTTGTAATATTGCACAACCTGAGCTACTTTATAAAGCGTGTATTTACATATGATGACGACTGGCTTCTAAGTCGATTTAGATTTCCAAACTCTATCTTCGTGGAGCTCTTGATATCGTTTTTAAGATGAAATGCAGTAAAGTATGTATATTACAATATACAGATACATTTTTAAGTTAATTTAAATAATGTATACTATTAATAATTAAATGTATGGACACGGTGGACAGCGGTACTGATGAGCTGGCGCCCTGTTCAGGGATTATACCTGCCTCACACTGTATGCTTGCTGGGACTGGTGCTACCCTGGATGGATAGATGGATGGAATAATTAAACATGTACTACAAAGGTATTTCAATGTTCCTTAAAAGTTTTGAAGAATCGGCGTTTTAAGCTTTACAGATGCCTTGACATTTATTGATTGTGTGGTGATTGGTTACTTGAAGAAAGAAAAGGAAGGACAGGATATGGGGGTTAGTACATTTGAAAATGACATGGCACAGCAAGCATCTTGCAGGATACAAGAACAACGGGGCGCCAGCTTGTTGCTACCAGTGTGCCACTGTGGCCCCATGTTTAATACATGCTTTAATTCTTATCATTAATATCACGGATGTAATGGATTCTGTGTCTTGTGGGAGGAAGAGAAAGCCCGTTTATGAAGCACGTAGTGATTCACACACATAGAGCACATTGAAGAACACATAAAATACAAAGCATTTAACATGCTACTTTACTTAACGTAAGGGTCTATATATATTGATTTGCATATTCAAAGAGGCATAATTTTGGTAGGAGTCAGGATGGGACGGCAGGCACATGCGTTAAAGTTCATGTTGACCGAGATTTATATGGCGGAAGAATATGGAAGTTGGCATACACACATATTTATGCATCGGGATTTTTTTTGTGCGTACACACATTTCTATGTGTGCCATGTTTTAGTGTGAATTCTAGGCAGAGCGTTATACATGAGGTCCTTTTTCATTGGCAGAGATATCACTGCCACATTCTCCAATCCCCACGCGGGGAACGCTTTCCCATCAGAGTGTGAACATGATCAGATACAGTGGCAATGTTGGACATTGGAGCGTACCTACCTTCCACCTGGCCAGAGATACCTTGCCAACTTTTTATATTTTTAGGAAAGAGATCACAGCTACATTCTTGCACATGATACTAAAATCAAAAATATTGTATATCAAAAAGCTCTTGGATATGAAAGCTATCAATATAAATTCTTCTCAATACAAATTTTTACTTTTTTTATTGATTTGTAAAGTTTGTCCTATTTCAGTACTGCGTGAGCAGAGGCATGGGGGACAGCTAGTCGTATATATATTAAGGGGAATCTGTTTTCATTAGATTTTTAATTCTTTGTGTATCAATTCTTTAATCAGTCTGATCAGTAGCTGCTAGCTCCCAGTCCAATTACCTAATAATTTTATTAAAGAACAAATACAAAAGAAAAATTCTACCCTGCTGCATAAAATATTTCAGCCTGAAAGAGAAAAATATGAGGCTTTATGGAAATTATTATCGTTACTCAATTATCCAAATAGTGTTCTGTTTGAACACTACAGGGTGGTCTAAATTTACTCTTTTACCAATATTCTCAGAATAAATCTATTTATTTAAAATGGGAAGCAACACAATATTATATTTTGTTCTTCCAAAGATGTGATGATTAATATAATGCTTATAATGCTTTTATGCCTGAATTGAGGAATACTCCTCATATTATATGCTTGACTATTCCTGTTTTTATACAATATTGCTGGCGTCCGTAGTTTTAATTTATGGGCAGTATATTGTCAAAAGTGTGTCATCATAGCTGCCATTTCCAGCACCAGGTCCAAGGCCGAATCCAACCCTGGAAGGAAAACCAGTACTCCTTAAGATATGACATCAGTACAGAAACATCAAGTCTGATTTGGCTAAACAAATAAATAAGTAAATGAATAGATTTACTAGAAAGTGATGTGAAAGCCCCCATTCTACTGGACAGCAAAAACGTTCTGCAATAAAACTGCATTTTTTTCAAGAGATACACAAAAATGAATTGTGCCTTATGAATTACTTTATTGTTTCTCTTCTTAAATGTCTGAACTATTTAGTTCAAAAATGCAGACTATCTCCAGACAACAATATGTTAATGGAAATGTAGTGTACATTTACTGTGTTCCGAAGAGTACTGTAGCTCATTGTCAACGAGTGACAATTCCACTGCACCTGAATAGGCAAAGAGGCAATGACTTCCTGCACCCATGTGGGTGAGAAAATGGATAGATGTCTGAATGGACATTTTCAAGGGTGACATTCCCAGGAATAATGGTCAGAACTGGAAATAATGGTTTTCATACTATGAGAACGAGAAAAAGATTAGGCCAAGGAAGGAAAATCCCAAGTAGCTAGAGTGATGGGCTGCTGATAGATAGATAGATAGATAGATAGATAGATACTTTATTAATCCCAAGGGGAAATTCACATACTCCAACAGCACAGCAGAATGGACAACTAATTTGTACTTGGAGACCCAGAACTTGGAGCTTAGCGGGAAATACCTCAGATGTGTTGAGGGTCTCAGTCATACTGTCTAATAATTAGTTTCTTAGATTCTCCAGGGCCCTGATTTCATAGGTGAGTCAGGTTGTGAAGTCTGTTCAAAAGAACATCAGGACTCAGAAGTTTTAGGACACAAGAAAGGCATGTGATTTTGTTACTGTGATGCTTTATACAGTGATCCCTGATCCTGGAAATGAGCCTAAGAAAGGTCTTAATGCTACCCCTAAGAAGAAAAGATGACTAGATATTGGAGTCAGACAGGAAGAAAAGAGAGAAAGAGAAAGAAACAGTCAAAGAAAAAAACCTTCATTGACTTTTTCTTTTATATAAGGTGATAAATATTTTGTATGTCTTTATTTGTAACTTAGACAAAGCAATGTAATAAGAACTCGCCTCCCCCTCCCCCACTTTAGGACTAAGTCTTTGTAATTTTATGGCAGGGTTGGGGAACGTGCCTAAAACCAGTCTGGCAAGTGATTCTCTGCAGGACTCTCTCAATCAACGCCCACAGGAAAGCCAGACTACTTAGCTGGCAAGCCTTAGCTCAACAAATGGTTTTGAGGGCAGGTGTCAAAGGTATTGTGTGTCCCCATTGGTCTGAAGTATGACTGTTTGGGATTGGTTTGAATGAGAGGATATTCTGTAGCATGACACCCTATTGGTGTAAGTATTTGGACAAAGAATGTATAAATTCAGTTGCTTTACCCCTCCCTACCTCTCCTCTCTCTCACCATCATGATGAAGGAGCATCTCTCACCATCAGCATGAAAAGAAGACCACACTTGAACCCAAATTGGGACTGGCATGCGGACTGTCCTGAAGAAATCCATAATATGATGACTTAAATACAGACATTTAAATTAACTAACAAGTCTGTGTGCCATCTGAAACTACACATCAGCATTTTTCAGGTTGTATGGTTGCCAATATTCAAATGTACTTTGCTTATTGTTCTTATTTTATGAATATTACCAATAATACCTTATTTAAAGTTGTAACTTAACTGCTACTTGTCTTTTAGTCTATGTAATTGCCTGAGGTTATAAATGTAGAAAGGAAGGTGGGGAGAAGTTATAAAGTACAATACCTTATAAAAAGTGGTAAGTCTATGGGATTTGAGGTATTCAGACAAAGGCTACACGTTAATAATACAAAAGGGGAAAGCAGAGTAATATAGAACTCTACCAAGACAAAACATTGACGAAACACGATGTTCAGTTATGAAAATATACAGGAGTTTTGTTTTGAATGCATTTCTCTTGTGCTAACTTACTTCGTTGTTGTTTGAGTTTTGCAAATGCAATACAGTACATTCAGTCCGTAATTAAAGACTTTAGGGATGATTCTTTATTAGCTTCTCTAGCAATGTATAAAAAGAACAAGCCACAAAAATTCTCTTTGATCACTATTAGCCCCATACATTAAAATGAGCTGAACCATTTACTGTTTTTTCTTTCTGTCATAATCTTATTTACAAAAGAACTGTTTATTTATTCATTAAAGGTATACAGGTTGCTTTCAAATTCCTATACTTGGTTACTACTATATCTGCATGGATGTAGTGCTGTTATGAATTGGAGTCTCAAAGATGACAAAAATGTGTTGACGCATCTAAAAAGCAGACCAGGACCTTCACTGGCCAGCACCAGAAGAGTATCACCCAGACCAACCATTCTCTGACTACTGTCTGCAGACATCAGCCAAGATAAGCCCAAAAATGGGAAACTGGCTTTTTAAACTTTGGAATGCATTAAAAATTGCAAAATATACCAAAATGCCACAAATAAAAGAAGGTGGCTATGAATTTCTGGCTTGTACACAGAAGGAGCGCCTTTTTAAATAAAGTGCTTATTACAAAAAAGTAAAGAAAAGGGCAGAAAGGTATGAAAAGGGCAAATAAGTAAAAACACAATGCCAAATACACAAATACAAAGGAAAATCCATGATGCAAGCAAGAAAATCCAGAAATCAGCAATAAGTCAAGTAATTAATAATACTCACTTTAACTTGAATACAAACTGAATGAACCACTGCTGAGTTTCTCTTTCTTGTCTGAATGTAAATCCAGAAGGAGGACCCAGCAGCGGTGATGCCAGGGTGGCCCTGCCTCCCGGGGTTCCAATCACAAAGCATAGAAAATGGCAGTACATTTCTAGAGACAGAATACAATTAACATTTTCCAGAAATTGCATAAAACATGAAAAATAATAATTCAAAATGAACAAAAATAGTCATAAAAGAGAAAATAAATACAATCCAGGGCAACAATCCTAGCAGAAACACAACAAGTATACACACTCAATGAGTCTACAGTGCATCCAGAAAGTATTCACAGCGCATCACTTTTTCCACATTTTGTTATGTTACAGCCTTATTCCAAAATGGATTAAATTCATTTTTTTCCTCAGATTTCTAAACACAACACCCCATAATGACAACGTGAAAAAAGTTTACTTGAGGTTTTTGCAAATTTATTAAAAATAAAAAAACTGAGAAATCACATGTACATAAGTATTCACGGCCTTTGCTCAATACTCTGTCGATGCACCTTTGGCATCAATTACAGCCTCAAGTCTTTTTGAATATGGTGCCACAAGCTTGGCACACGTATCCTTGGCCAGTTTCGCCCATTTCTCTTTGCAGCACCTCTCAAGCTCCATCAGGTTGGATGGGAAGCGTCGGTGCACAGCCATTTTAAGATCTCTCCAGAGATGTTCAATCAGATTCAAGTCTGGGCTCTGGCTGGACCACTCAAGGACATTCACAGAGTTGTCCTGAAGCCACTCCTTTGATATCTTGGCTGTGTGCTTAGGGTCGTTGTCCTGCTGAAAGATGTCTGAGTTCAAGAGCTCTCTGGAGCAGGTTTTCATCCAGGATGTCTCTGTACATTGCTGCAGTCATCTTTCCCTTTATCCTGACTAGTCTCCCAGCTTCAGCCGCTGAAAAACATCCTCACAGCATGATGCTGCCACCACCATGCTTCACTGTAGGGATGGTATTGGCCTGGTGATGAGCGGTGCCTGGTTTCCTCCAAACGTGACGCCTGGCATTCACACCAAAGAGTTCAATCTTTGTCTCATCAGACCAGAGAATTTTGTTTCTCCTGGTCTGAAAGTCCTTCAGGTGCCTTTTGGCAAACTCCAGGCGGGTTGCCATGTGCCTTTTACTAAGGAGTGGCTTCCGTCTGGCCACTCTACCATAGAGGCCTGATTGGTGGATTGCTGCAGAGATGGTTGTCCTCCTGGAAGGTTCTCCTCTCTCCACAGAAGACCTCTGGAGCTCTGACAGAGTGACCATCGGGTTCTTGGTCACCTCCCTGACTAAGGCATTTCTCCCCCGATCGCTCAGTTTAGATGGCCAGCCAGCTCTAGGAAGAGTCCTGGTGGTTTTGAACTTCTTCCACTTACGGATGATGGAGACCACTGTGCTCATTGGGACCTTCAAAGCAGCAGAAATTTTTCTGTAACCTTCCCCAGATTTGTGCCTCGAGACAATCCTGTCTCGGAGGTCTACAGAAAATTCCTTTGACTTCATGCTTGGTTTGTGCTCTGACATGAACTGTCAACTGTGGGACCTTATATAGACAGGTGTGTGCCTTTCCAAATCATGTCCAATCAACTGAATTTACCACAGGTGGACTCCAATTAAGCTGCAGAAACATCTCAAGGATAATCAGGGGAAACAGGATGCACCTGAGCTCAATTTTTAGCTTCATGGCAAAGGCTGTGAATACTTATGTACATGTTCTTTCTCAAATTTTTTATTTTTAATAAATTTGCAAAAATCTCAAGTAAACTTTTTCCACGTTGTCATTATGGGATGTTTGTGAGTAGAATTCTGAGGAAAAAAATGAACATAACAAAATGTGGAAAAAGTGATGCGCTGTGAATACTTTCCGGATGCACTGTATGTGGGGTTTTCCCTCCTGGTGTTTTGGTCTAACATCTTAAATATGTCAATACTATGTAAGTCTAATTTGGCTCCAGTGCAAGTGAATGTGGATGAGTGAACAAGTATACCTTACAACAGAATTCAGTAATTCATCAAGAGCTGGCAACTACCTTGTGCTCAGTCCTGCCAGGATAGGTTCCAAGTCCATTAAATTGTGAATTGGAGAAAGAATATTGATGGATGTATAAATTGTAAGGCGATTTTTAAATCTTTGAGCAAATAACATACTTTCTAACATCTGATTTAATAAATTGCAATAAAATGAAAAGTATCCAATGAAAAGTATCCAGTGTTGTATTTGCACATTTAGTGAGCATGAAAATGGGCCAACTGAGGTAAAAACACTGACCACAGGGTAGAAACGAATGTGATCACTAATCACCACTTCTCCAGTAGAAAAGAGGACGAGTCCTGAGATAGGCCATATCATTACTTCTGGTGCTCTTCTGGAGAAACCAGCCTTTCCACTGTGGGAGCTAGTTAAACAATGGTGGCACTTTTTCGACCCAGTTCATGTCTAGACTAGAACTCCAGTAGGGAGAAACCAGGGAGTTAGAAGCTCTTTAGTACCCAAGATGTATCTTTTTGATTCTTTCATTTGCTTTCACTTTAGTTAGTAAATGGGGCTCCCAGCTAGTTTTTAACCGTTTATAATATTTTGTCTATTTTTCTTTACAGAATCACACTATACATCATATGTTGAAGATACAGTATTTAACCTTATGGCTGGTATCAAGTGTCTAGATTCAAGTGTGTTTATAACCACCAGACAGAATTACTACTCTGTTAATCTTCTGTTAATATGTTGTTTCTGTTAAAACAAAAACATTTTTTTAACATATGCTTTTATCAATGTGAAAGAAAAATCGGCCAGCAATTACAATTTAAACAGATGCATTTAATAAGTCTGTGGCACCATGGCGGATAATTGTAGTATTTTTGTTAGCTCACTGTAAAGTTTAAAGTCCATGGTAGGTTATTATGATTATTTAATGTATAGCATGGTAGATACAGCAAATGTATGTTGTTTGTTCTTCATTATATTGGGTTTCCAATTAAACTTTGAAAGTCTTGACAGCCTACAGGAAAACAATCTAGAGATCGACCACCATGACGGTTGTATTTAACTACCAAAACGTATGTTTTCAATGAGCAATGTAATGCAATTTATTTTTCACGCACTTGGCATATCAGCTGCCTAATCTTCTCCAGAAGGATTTTTATTCATTTTTGCTTTGCCGATTTCTTTCATTCTTTTTTTTTCTACACTATAAACTGAGATTTTGTGAAAAGAATATAAGGAGAGATTTCAAAAAGAGGCCCACCTCACAGAAGTAAGTCTAATGAGAATTTGTTCCACATTTGAAAACTGTAATTAAAGCTACATCTGCAGTCAATCAGATGTTTTTTTTAACTTCTCTATTCCTTTTAATGTCTTTGATATTTTTTTTACTGTTTTTTAAAAGTCTCAGTTTCAAATGGCTTTCTATGTGTTCACCGCTTACTGTATGCTTATGGTGTGTACTTACATTTTAGATTAAAATGGGCCCTTCAAGCAGGGGTGAATACCCTGATATGACCAAGCTTTCCATGTTCTTCTAAAAGACGTGTAAAAGTATTAACCTGGTCATTTGTGTTTATGGAATTGATACAGCACATTCTGCAAGTTAATTTCAATTTTGTTGTAAATGTTTTACTTGATTATCTTTCCAGAATTGCCGTTTTATTTTGTTATTTTTTTTTTTTCAAATGCAAACCAAAACCTCAACCTTGAATTTTTGGAAACATTTTTGTTTAATTATTTTTTGCTTTATTTTCTTACTTACCTCTAAAATGTTTTCACAAGATGAACTGAGCCTAGAATTTGCTGACACATTTTCTTTTTTATACCACGGCTTGAAATTTCTATTTTATTTAGCCAAAACTGCATGACCAGCTCTCTCCTGTGAAAATTACTGTGGCTTCTCTTTCTCAAAATCATTTTGCTCGGCTGCCTTTCTATTTTTCTGAGCTTTTCTTGTCTGACGAAACAGTCCGTGTGCTGTTAGATTCATCTTATACTGTGAAGATGTTAATTGCTTTGTAAAGTGTTTTTTTGAGTGTGCTCACTATGAAAGGCACTGAATAAGATAAATATAGATTGACAGACTGATGCTGGGAGTTGAGCATGCTGTTTCCACAGTCTGAGTATCCATTATGAAAATAAGTGAACTGGTCTGATGTTCATAAAATATAATCATAAATTGTTGGTGTTAATAAATAACAAAGCATAACTCAAAACCCACTTACTCCGGTTGAAGATCACTAAGCCTGTACTAATTACATAAGATGCAAGCCCATCTCACGACAAATTCATAAAACAAAATATGAAATAATAATCATTGTTCATGAAATATAAAATTATGAATTTAGGTAACACTAACTGCTATATAAAATATAGCTTACTCTGGTTTTTATAATAGGCATTTTATGCATCAAATGATGGGATTTTCAAGTAGCACAAAATAACCGGACATGGTTTTTAAAAATAACATGCAAAGCCGAGCAAATGCGGGGATCCCAGTTGCTGAGGAATCCATTGTATTTTCACTTTGTTGTTGAAGGGAGCAGATTTTGTACAGCTGTGCACTAACATATAGCAACTGAGTCTAGATTGACCAGGCCGGCTGAATAAGATCAGATGACAAGTGATTGAGTGAAGTTAAGTAAAAAATTAATTTGTCTTTGAAATTCCAGACATGATTTTATCAGCTCATTTGCTTTGGTACCTTTGTGGGAATTCCACAGGCAATAAATAAATAACTTCTATGCTATAACCTGAAGCCCTGAAAATCCACATAAATCTGCTAAGTGAGAACTTGCAACAGGTGTTTAAGTAAGCAGTACTCTATCAGGCACTTCTTTTTAGTCCGTTTATAATATTCTTACATTATTTACTACACTTGAGATAAGCTGTCAAGGCTTGGAATTCTGCTTTGTTTCCATCTTATTTGCTTATCAGTTACAAAACCCAGAGATCACAGCTACATGTATTAAGACAATGAATGATGTGCAAAAACAGGTCAGTGGTCACAGCAGTTAAATTGTTGTTGTAAAAGAGTTTGTAGACCCTAATACTTGCGTAAGGCTAACAATTTTGTAAAAATTTCCTTTACTCTCCTGATTCCATAAAATAAAGCAAAACCACCATAACACTGAAGCATGTCATGAAACCATACCCAGCTGATGATACTACATTGCAACTGCTGTGAATTACATTGAAAGGTAGGTGTCTGCTGAGTTGAAAAACAGAAATTTTTAACAGGAGGCAATAACATGATTAAAAACACTAGCGGGCCATGGGCACCATCTATAGGTGGGGGACATAGGAGCAATTGGCCCACAATTCGAAAGATGGAGGCAATGCCCTTCCCAAATCTCAAACAGATGCTAGAGAAGAGTCATGACGGAAATAGTAAGTTGCAAAATCTAAGCTGGATGGGTATCAGTTTAAATGTTGCAACAGTCTACTAAGACTACAGTACATTCAGACTGCAGCTAAAAGTAGCTCAGTTTTCATTTTGGGTTCTTTGCTTTGACTGTTCAAATTAATATTACAAGCGATTCAAATCGGATATGTCTGATGTAAAAGAAGTAATCTCAACACGCGAAAAAAGGTTTGGGGCAGCCACTTGTATATTGTCCCCGTCTGGAAAAGGGTATTGAAAACAGGAATGATCTGTTTGGTTTGAGTTCTAAGACTGAACTCATGTGGTTTTGGAAAATGGAAGCTTTATAAGCCAAGAAGTGATGTCATCTGTCCGGAACCGGAAGTGACGTCAGTCTGGGCACCGGCACCAGAAGTGACGTTGAATCAGGCAGGTTTTCCCGTATTTGACCTGTAGAGATAACAGAGGTAGGTTTAGTGCACCCCCCACCTTCTGGCCTGGTGGTAATTACCTCCACTTGGTCCACTCAGCTCCTTCCTAGTCACACGTGTGTGACACTGAAAACAAAGATATATTACAGTGCATGATGTCTTTAAACTTGTCAGCTAATAATAAGAAGTGATAAAGAAATTGAAAAATCATAACTGTTGTTTTGAGTGCAATCATTACTGGTGGACCAGTGTGTAGAAACTTTTGGTCAGGAGGGAGGCATGAGGACTGGTGGGGGCAAAATGTGGAGGAGTTTGATGCTAAACAGTGGATTGACAGTCTCAGAATGTTGATAGGCCAATCAGTTACTTACTGTAAGGCTCTCTTGGGAAGAATACAGAAATTTGGTGCTGCTTTTGGAATACAAGTAGCAATTAGACTACATTGGCAAGCAATATTCACAGACAACTGCAAACAGTTGGACTAACAAATTGGCAGGTTTTTATTTTTATATTTCACATTTCTCTAAAACCTGGTTGAAGTGTAAACAAATATGTGTCAAGTTAGCTCTGTATTTAAACTTCTAGGTGATGATGAGAGCACAGTCATAATCTTTTCAATGCAACTCCATAAACCATAGCCGTATACATTCAGTTTAGGTCACTGCAATAGACTGACTAGCCTAACATAATCACAAAATTCAATTAATTCAAAATGTAATGATTATCTGTAAAAAAATTATTACATGAAAACTGTTTCCTGTGTCCTTGTGAAAATAAGCAAAGAATGCAATATCAGCATATCAGTCATAGGTGGTGGTGAACAATGGAGAAGAATATTTTCCAGCTTCTCCCATTTTGGAGATGTTTCTACTTTGAATTCAATAAACATAGCAATGCATTCAAAGCCTAGAGTTACAGTCCAGTTGCTGTGTTGATCATTTAATTGTATTTTGCTACATCTGTGTCTCTTGTGCGACTCCAGTTTGAGGATTATTATTATTATAAGTATTATCATTGGAGATATTATTTGTATAGTAGACGATGATATTTCACCCTTCTGATGTTTATAACAAGGCAGTGCCCATGCTAGCAGGAGATTGAAATACTGTATCAGGACAAAGAAACAAATGTCAACACCAAAAAAACTCCATAAAGTAGTAGTCTTCAGCTGTCCTGCCAAGAAGGAAAAAAAGCAGAGAATAAAAAAAGATTTTAGTCCTATTAGATAAAATCATTTTCTGGAAATGTCCTCCAGCTGCAGCTCTCTGGAGCTATGTGGCTGAATCGCTCCTTACGATTCTTTCTTTCCCTATTCATTGGTTTCCTCAAGTTCTTTTCCCCTAGACATTTCTTCTCTTTCTTCACTTTCCCTCCCAGCGGAGGCTTTTAAAGACTGCAACCATTGCAGCTAAGTTACGTTGAGTCTCTCACTGGATCGACAGCTCTTCCCACTCCACTATCCACAACTAGCTTCATGCTGTTTCAGTTAGTAAAGAGCTGGTTAGTATTTACTCCATGACGCAGTTTCTCCTGTCTATGATTGCTTGTTTTTGTGAGCTCCTGCATGGTGTGTGTGTGTTTGTGTGTGTGTGTGTTTGTGTGTGTGTGTGTGTGTGGCAGTTTACCTGACAACACCATTTTGGGTTGGTTATTTTTGTTCATACATACCCCAAAATCAGTTGTTATTGTTGGCTTCCTTTTACTGTATTTCTCATTTTATCAATAAAAATTTCAACACAAAAAAGATTTTCTTTTTTTTCAACTGGGCAAAGCCCACTGGCTTTTTTTAAATCTAAGCTCCCCTGTTGCAAAAGAAAAACCGGCACTAACACTAGGCAAACACTTAAAATTCCTCACTATCATTCTTAAACTGTAAATCACTAAGAAAAGTCAAATACACTGAAAATGTTCGACACCATTCTCAGATATGAATAAGCGTGGGCTATTAAAGCATCTTACTAATGACGTCACATGATGCGACTTCCAGTGAGCGTCAGCATCAACCAGGACCCGTGTCCTTGGAACAGTGACGGAAATGGCATTAAGGCATTGGAAAACAGTAATCAGAAAGCATTTGAAGAATTAAGGTTGTTCCCAAAACAAGAGTGTGCACCTCGCCACGTGCGTGATGAGATGACATCATACATCTCATGACACAAATCACAGAGTAGCAACATGCGAAGAAATAAGATGGCTGTGACCAAAACAGAAGAGCAATGATGTTAACCCAAGATAATAAAACTCCCAATCTGAAATGTGTCACTGTTAGCCCAGGTACAGAGAACTATAGCTTTTCTGCTTGAGTAATGCACAATTGGTGGTTGTATGTATGTTTCTGTGGTTAAGCCAATTTGACATTCATCTGAACACTGTACTTTGCATTCCTGCTCCAGTAAAAATTAAACTCATGTTGAATGTCTATCAACACACTTAAACTGGAAAGCTAACTCTCTCATATACATTACGGTAATTGGTCGATAGCTACCAGAGTTAACACAGTGGCCTATTTGATGTAAAGGGGAGCGTTTGCTAGATTTGAGTCTTTAGACATTTCCTTGTATGCAGTGATGTTTGGTAAATGTTGTCCAGCCCTAGTCATGTATTTTATTCCATTCCAGAATATTTTATTTTAATCTTGCTATTGCATTGATACACATTGTATTCTTCCCTGATCATTTTCTTACTGCTCAAATACTGAAGTAGTCCCTTACAGTTATCTCTTTCTTTTTTAGTTATTCTCTGTCCACCTCCTTTTTAGTATTTCTGATTTCCCTCTGAACTGTTGCTCTGAATTGTGTACACATAAGCTGTACTTGTTAGTGCTGGCTTTATTTTTCTTTAGGACAATATAGTACTGGGCAGCATGGTGGCGCAGTGGTAGTGCTGCTGCCTCGCAGTTAGGAGACCCGGGTTCGCTTCCCAGGTCCTCCCTGCGTGGAGTTTGCATGTTCTCCCCGTGTCTGTGTGGGTTTCCTCCATGTACTCCGGTTTCCTCCCACAGTCCAAAGACATGCAGGTTAGGTGCATTGGCGATTCTAAATTGGCCCTAGTATGTGCTTGGTGTGTGTGTGTGTCCTGCGGTGGGTTGGCACCCTGCCCGGGATTGGTTCCTGCCCTGTGTTGGCTGGGATTGGCTCCAGCAGACCCCCGTGACCCTGTGTTCAGATTCAGCGGGTTGGAAAATGGATGGATGGATGGACAATATAGTACTGACTCTTTATACCTCCTTATTAATTTGCTAAGTAGTAACTGTTGGAGTGTGAATAGGAAAGTCAAGATTTAAATTTTAAGAATCAGATTTTTGAGAAAATTTAACAAGTAATTTTAACTTACTTGCGTTAATTTTATTTTGAATTTCCCTGTTACATTGATTATGTTTCATGTGCTGCCATTTTGTTTGCCAACTGCTGCTAAGCTGCATACTGCTAGGAACCTGATCTGTATATAGTATTTGTCGTTGTCACTTTCTATTTAAGGTCGAGCTGCTTATTAAAGGGCATCCTATTTTTATTAAAAGTAAATATTTTGCAGAAGAAATCAAATCATGAGCAGAATAATATAATTTTGACTTCATCCTATTATCTGTGTAACAACCTTGATATGATTTCAGTTTCCATGTCGATCAGTTGTATGAAAGGACTGACAATATTTGAATGTCACTCGTGTTGCTAAATGCCCTAAACTCCAGTTAAAACACCAACTGTGAGATGCCAGCAGGTGAAGTCAAAACTGAGCAAATCCTTTGATTGAATGCCTTTGCTTATCTAAACAGCTATTCATCAGAAAGTGCGGAAGATTACGGTAATTTATTAGCAGTCACTTTTCAGCTAAGTTTGTGTGTGAGGCTGCACAATGTGTACAGTAACACAAAGTAAGTTGAACATATTTCAGTCCATCTCATGCCATCAGAAAAGAAATGAAAACAAAAAATGAAAGAAAACAAAAGAGGATTAGTTTGCACCTCACAAATTTAAATTTTCTGGTTCTTCACTTCATTTTCATAATATTCCACTTCCAGTGTGTGCAAAGTTAGATTTGAGAAAGTTGACCTTCTACTATGTTTTCACTGTGTGGGTGATGAACAATAATTTAATTTTAATATCGCAACAAGACATTAATAATACATGATCTTGCTACTGCTCCTAAAATTTTCTGGTGCATTCTGTAATTTTCACATTGCTAATAGTACTGATGAAATTTTGATTTTGTCTAAGAAACTAACTGGTTATGTAAAATATGTTCAAAACATCTTGACCTTAGTGAAAGATAATTTGTTTGATAAAACCACAAAAAGTATTAATTTTAGGTGTCCATTATTCTATTTTGGGGTATATAGAAATTCAAATGGTTTAATGAAGGGTTAATTTAAGGTATTATAGGGTTAGGTGCCATTTCTTTTAAGAAAGTGCAAAGGTTTATGAGTTTGCTAAGACTTTTGGTAGGTTTGTTAAAAATATTCAGCAATATTGTCTTATTTGAAACTATTGTTACAAAGTCAGTTGGTCATTTTATAACCCACTTAATCCAGACCAGGGTCGTGGAGGGTATTGGAGCCTATCCCGGGTAGCATAGTGCTCAAGGCAGGCACAACCCCTGAAAAAGGTGCCAGTCCACACACACACCCATCAAGCAAATTTAGTATCATCAGCACTCGTATCCTGCATGTCTCGAAACTATGGGAGGAAACCCATGTAGACACGAGGTGAACATACAAACTCTGCGCAACCCTGCTCTCCTTAGTGTGAGGCAGCAGCGATACCACAGCGCCATCATACTGCCTTTATTACAAAGTCTTTTTAATAATCTTTTTGGCCATCAGTGTCCCAACTTTTTTTTAATCATTTAATAAATTATTTAGATCCTGTCTTTATTTCTTAAATTAAGGTAAAGGTCTGGTGGGGGAAATTGTATCCTCAGGGTCTGCTGATAAATAAGAACAACATCAGTTTGTAGGCTTATTAATATAATTTAGCTGACAGCACAAACTTAATTATTTTCCATCGCTGTATGGGATGTCTTTGCCTGGTTATGCTTCAATTTTGCTCCATCCTGCAAAATATGTGAATATTAGGTTACCTGACATATGTAACTTGGCCCAATGTGGGTGTCACTCTGAAGTTAAGTGGGTTCAAAAATAAACTGTGTTACAAAAGAGAAGTAAACTGCAACTGTGTTTGAATGATTATAATTCCATACAGCTAACAATTTCTTGATTATCTCAGTTTGATAATATTAAAAACTGCTTTCTAGAAAAAAAGAATAATAAAAGTCAAACTTGAACGCTGGGGGTGCCGCTGTGGCTGCGAGTTTTTGTTATTGCCCCATAAAACTCTCCAGCAATTTTAATCACAAGTGGGATGAAAATCTGAATTAGTTTTAAGAAACAGTAGGACAGAGAAAGAACCACACTAAGGGTGTTCAGATATAACTATAAATAAAGTTTAATTAAATTTTAATTACTGGAAACAGTGCTGTAACAGATTCCAGGAGAGGAATTGTAAGGTTAAAAATTTGCTAAAGAAAAAAGATGTACTTACAGTAGAATTATATGCTGTGGATATCTTGTAAGGAAAGGGTGGGCCACAATAATATGCACTTCCAATTTGTAATGATTTCTAATTGTTAGTTTTCTTAAAACTTTTTTTTTTCATTTTTTAATTTACTAGATTATCTCAATTGCAGTCATTGGGTCAGGACTGGTAAGGACAAACTTAGACCTGCTTTGGCTGAATATTTTTCGTTTCATGTTAACTGTGGTTTATTTAATAAGATAAGACAGCATATTGTTTAGTGTGAATGCATTTTGCATGAAAGATGTTTAGATTATTACTATGCATTAATTTTGTGCTTTTGTTCAGGCCACAACAACTTCATCATTGCAACTCACTGTGAAGAATCAGCTTTGAGTGTGGATCGATCACACATACAGTACAGCATTAGCTTATTTTGAAAGTCTAAGAAAAATGACTTTTTTTGGATTAGGGTTAAAAAAACTTTTGTTTTACAACTAATTAATTATAAAATGCACACCTTTGTTCATTTTAAAATACATCTTATTTAAAAGAGAAAGAATAAGTTTAATGTCAAAGTCCTAAAATTGTTGGCCATTAAATTTTCCTCTGGCTGCTCTTGGATGTAAACAATATGCAATAAATTAGGGCGACTGGGCAGTTGAATGAAATGAAAAAGCATTTGTGTCACTGGAAACTCTAAACTCGGCTGCTGTAATGCGCATTTGATGTCAGCAGGCGTACAAACACGTTTACAAATTATAGGCAATGTTGCCAGCTTCACAAATACAGCTGCTTTGGACTTGGACCAGCAGTATTACAATATGTGTAAGTGCAATTATGATGATAGCGTTTTATTAAAATGAAAAACATAAATGTTCTTTTTTATTACAATATAGCTATTTTTAACAGTCTCAGTCTGAGCAGTTTTAACATTCGGAAAGACTGAGTCACAACGTGAAAGGCCTCACATGAATGTGTTTGCTTTTACAATGTTAAGTAAGTAGCTTTTTCTCAAACTTCAGGGAATTTCTAATAAACTTTTCACACTTGAAGAATCTGATTTAAGAGTAAAAGTGATCTCAGCCCGTCACGATGTGCCCCAGGGAAAAGGGGCATCAGCACAACTGCATTACTGCAATATTTCTACAGCTGGCAAGAATGCATACTAGAAACACTTAGATATACATAAACTGAACCCGTGACTTTTCTTTGGCAGGCTGGAATTTGAGACATGCTACAATAAAGACAGAGGATTCAGAAAGTATTCAGACCCCTTCACCTTCCACACGCATTATTGTGTTGTAGATTAGTTTGAAATGAAAAATTTACCATGTTTGCCTGTCAATCTGCACTCAATTATCCATAACAACAAAGTGAAAGCATATTTTTCAGAAAGGTTTGCATATTTATTAAAAATGAAAAACTGAAATCTCTCATTCATATAAGTATTCAGACCAGACCCTTAATTCAACACTTTGTAGATGTCCCTTTGGTAGCAATTACAGTTTTTAGTGGCCTTGTGGTCGGGCAGTGGAAGGACAGACTGGAATCAGTTAGAAGTTTGGGACGCCAACTGGGCCATCCCTTTTATTCATCACCAGATAAAATAAAAAAGAAACGAGAAACAGGTTCGGTGTGCTCCGCTCTTTGGCTTGCTCATGCCTTCCAAAAAAAAACCACTTCTCTTTAGGCTGCCTGTCCTTTATGGTGAAACCCCTGGAAGGGGCGGGGCTAGGTGGCCATATTAGGCTGGCTCTCAGAGCTGTAAGGGAAGAACAGAAACAGGGCAAAGTCAGCGGTAGCCCCCCTTCTTATCTCGGCAGGTTATTACATACCTTTACCAAGTCCTCAGAGGAATCCTCTGACGCCTATGCATGGCATGTCTCTAAAAGCATTGCTCGCCTGGAGTTGGACAGTTTATAGCATTCTTCCTAGCAGATTTTCTCCAGCTCTGTTAGACTGGATTTGAAGTGTCTGTAAATTGTCATCTTCAGGTATCTCCACAGATGCTCTATGGGGTTTAAGCCTGGGCTTATGCTTGGACACTCAAGGACAGTCAGAGGCTTGTACAGAAGCCACTTCAGCATTGCCTTAGTTGTATGCTTTAGGTCATTGTTGTGCTGAAGGGTGAACTGTCGCCCAAGTATGAGGGTGTATGCCCTCTGGAGCAGGTTTTCTTCAAGGATCCTTCTGTATTTGGCTGAATTTGGCCTTCCCTCTATTTTGACCAGTCTCCCTGTCCCTGCCGCTAAGAAGCACCACATAGACTGATGGTGCCTCCACCATGTTTCAGTCTAGGGGTTATTGAGTGTAGATTGATGGGAAAAATAGTCATTTAATCCAATTAAAATCAAATCTACTACACAATAAAGTGTGCAGAAAGTGAAGTGGCCTGAATACTTTCTGAATCCACTGTAGGCCAGCTATTAATCAGATGCAGGATTAATATTATTCCTAAGCCAATTCAACCTCTCACATCAGCCATTTAACAGTTCTAACTGTGGCTTTTCTTGGGCGAGACCATTTCTGTTTGAATATAATTTTAAAGAAATAATGTTTCAATGTCCTTCTTTACAAGGAGCATTGTCAATCTGATCTTGAACAACTGTTTTAAAAGTGACTTGGTTCCCTTATTTGCTATTTCAATAATTTTTGTTTATTATAAAGTATTTTTTGTTAAGTGATTTTAAGACACTCTGTCTCACAAATGGCACATAGTGCAGACTTTCCATTGTAGTGAGCTTAACATGCTTACCATTGTGGTAATGTTTAAAGTGAAGCACTACCTGGTGTCAGAACAAAATGATTGAGAGAGACAAAAAAGGTTTGGGGTAGCCACCCGGTATATTGTGGTTTTCTCCTGTTCAGGCAAAGAGAACAAATTTTAACTGAGCTCAAGATGGAACCGAGGTATAGGTGACAAAATGGCAGTTTTATACTTAGAGGAAATGAGGTCATCAGGGTTGGAACCAGAAGTGACGTCACCAGGACCAGGTGGGATTTCCTGTGACTGGTCTGCAGGAGTTAAAGAGAAACGGTTAATGCACTCCACCCTCCCCTGATCCGGCATGAAATTACCCTCATTTGAGCCCTTCGGCTCTTTCCTATGCACACGTGTGTGATACTGGTTAGTCCTTATGTCCCCAGTTCCACTTTGTTTGCTTGTTATCATTATAAGCTCTAATCTGAACCTTTTTTTCTTAACCTGCTGATATTTGACAAGGAGAACAACAGTGGAACTGCTACATTCAACCTGTAAGTGTTAAATAAAAAAATAATGAGAACTTCTGCTAGAAGTGCTAAAGAGTCTGATCCAAGGGATCCCTTGAGACATGTTGTCAAGGATTCTGGAAGGCTTTACCCAGACAAACTGGTTTGATGTAAAAGATCTGGTAGTATATGACTCAAATATTAGCTCACAAGTTTTACTTAGATGAGAAAAACAGAACCTTACCCAAGAGAAGGATACCAATATTCACCCATGAAAGAATTCCTGGGAGATGTTTTTCTACTGGCATGCATTTTGTGGTCATGTGAACCATGTGGCAAGAAGCCGACCATCGAGACTTATTACATGCAAGACAAATAGTGGGATTTAAATGTTATCTCGTTGACAAATATGAGAAAATCAGATTTGGATATACTCATAGAAAATGACACTTTGGAATCCTTGATGAATAACAGTTGAATAGAATGGCACATTCAGATGCAAAGTTGCTCCTTAGTGTTTCTATGAAGTAGTTAGCTTGGGCCAAATGATAAACTTTATAGTTATACTAGCCAAAGTAGCTGACATCTCCAAGGCATATGGGATATCCCCAGGGCTCCAGACAGGTAAGCCTTAACACTGCTAGGACAACATGGGGAACTAGTGCTGATGCAACATCTCTTTTCTTCACAGTTCAGAGGGACATCGGCCAGACAATTAATAACCTCACTTTCCATCCTCCTTCATCAAACCACACCCCTTCCAGGAACAAGTGTCTTAAAACCAAATGGCACTGGAATTAGGCAGTCAGTCTTAGACTCAACAGGGACTAAGTCAGTTGTACTCAGGAGTGCCCCTTTCTTTTGTGTTTTAATGCCTGCGTATGCTATGTGTTTTTTCTTTTTTGCTAATACTAACTCCTGGTATTAAAAGGGGATTCTATGGTTCCCCAACACTCTACTGGACTACTGCATTTAATTTACAAGGGTTAAAGTAATAAAGCAAATATTTATGTGTTTTTTTAATGTTGACCCATTTGCTGATTGAAATACAAATGGCCCATCAATCACCTACACAGTCTCTCTCAATTTCTCTGCTCCCATGAATTGAAAATCTGCTCTTTTTGTGTATTATTGATTGTGGTAAGTCCTTGCTGGATTGGCATCAAGAACACTGCTACTTTATATTAACTAATTTACTGTGGTTTTAAGAATAGATGTTTAATCCCACATTATTAAACTGGTTGGTTGAGTTGTTCTGTCTATTAAACACCTAATGACTTATCAACATTTGAAAGTCCATAAACACATGTCATGTAGGGTTAACTGAAACATAAATGCAAAATTTCATGAACATCACTCAGCTGTTTGGGAATAATGCGTGTTTTATATGGTTTTGGCTCTCCCATTATGACTCCATTATGACTCTGAAATTCTTGAAAATCCCTGAAACCTGTACTGGAAACTACATGAACATAAAGTAAATACAAAATGCTGTGGAAGGTGACATAGGCATTTTTGTTTGGTCATCCATCACACCACATCCACCACACTGTTTTTATTTTCAATGAATCACTGATATGGAATGTAGTCTTCACTGTAAGTAAGGCAAAATCTAAACAATATGCCAAATTCATTACCAATGCCTGGACCATTCTAGTGTGGTAACACCATTTTTGTTCTGTGCCCTTCCCCAATTACAACCCTATTTCTCAATAGAAATTTTGAAGGGCTTTAAAGTCAAGATTTGGAGTTGTATCAACAGTAATGTGCATGCAAAATTTCATGATCTTCAACTTTTTTTGGAGTGATGCCTTTTTGGCCCACACTCCCCTACCCCAATACATTCTCTCTTCCCAAATACATTTTTGAAACACATGTAGCCTGCATTTTAGTTGGTTCAGTTTTATTACACATGCACCAGTTCATTAAGATCAACTGGAATGATGCAATTTTTGGGCTGACCCCCACTACAACTCCCACCCATGATGAAAATTTGAAACGGCATATCACTATATATATAAAAGCTGATGTCTGTCTGTCTGTCTATATGTCTGTCTGCTTTTCACGAGAGAACTTCTTAATGATTTTAGATCAGGTTTTTTTTCTATAATTTGCTTGAACATTCCGGTTGATTTTGCGACTTCTTTCATTGCGCTATATATCATAGTTCGCTTGTGGTACTTATTTATTTGCAAGAATCCGAGAGACATGCAGCGAGCCGAGGGATGGGGGGGGCGCTGGACTTCTCTGATCGTGCTAAGAATCATAGTTCACTTGCAGGAGTGATATATTTATGCTAATCTGAGGCAGTGGCTGCAGACTGAGGGGAGAGGGAAGGGTGACGTCAGGAGTGGGGATTCAGGCAGGGCCTTCCTCACTGTCCTTTTTCACTAATGCGCAGGCAGAGCTGCAAGGCACGGCTAGTAGCCTATATTTTAAGTTGGACTAATGGCAACCTGCATACAAAATTTGAAGAAAATTGATTGAGCTGTTTTTGCATGATTGGCAGACAAACAGACATATAAACAGATCGGATGCAGTCTGTTTATTGAAGTGAGGTTTCTTGGGGTGCAAAACACATAAATAACATCAAAAAAAGCCAACTAACTCAAAACACAGACAAGAGGGTATTACGATTTTATTTATAAATTGTAAATAATTAGACCTAAGGTTGTATATTTTGTGGTTAAAAAGAGGTAGTGAGCTATAAGTTGAGCATTCAAAGTTGACTTTCAGAAAATATTCCTCCTGACCGCAGGGGAAGCTGAGATAAGGAATCTGAATGAACCATCTGCAAAGTCATATTAGTGAAGGCAGCTCCAAAGAGTTGTTTTTAAAAGATGGTCAGCGTATGTCCTAGTAGTAATCCATTACCTTTATTCATGGTTTCTAGAAGCAACCAATTCAAAGAGGCCTTTCATTAATGATAATTGGAAGTGCTGGAGAGTCAAAAAGGTAGTGGCCAAAATTAATTTAAGGGTGTTGGAGGTCTTTGGAACTTCTATATGTAATGAGATTTGGATGACCACAAAATATTTTTGGCAAACCACTCAGTGATGCACAATATCATCTAGTCCAGTGATTCTTAACCTTTTTTGTGTCACAGACCCCTTTAAGAATCTGATGAAAGCTTTGGACCCCCTTCCCCAGAAATATTTACATATTTACACAAACACAACTTTGCATGCAATGAATATAATGTACTGTATCGAGATTTGATTGTCTTATAAATATATGACATACACAAAGTATTGTTAAACTTTAAAGCAAACAATCTAAAAGAAACACACTTCTTTTTTTATAAAAGTAATGGCCAGTCATTATAATTATGAAATACTAGCAAAATACCTGCGCTTCGCAGCGGCGAAGTACTGCCTTAAAATTTTTATTAAGAAGAAAATTTAACCTTTTTAAACTGAGGGAGCGGAGAAGCCGTGGATTAAACAAAAAGGCTGTAGTTATCAGTAGGGAGACGTGAATCCCGTGGCGAAGCAAGGAAGGGAATGTAGAGACCGGAGCGACGGACGGTCTTATATAGGCAGGCAGCCAACAACGTGGGAGGCGTTGGGATGGGGGACACAACGCCACCTCACACAGTGACTGAGCTGCAGGCTATGGACGTATATATGTACGTAAGTAGGATTCAATTAGTGTTGGGAACCCATGTACCAAATTTCTTGAAGATGGGCCCATAAGTAACAAAGACTGTTGAAAAGTTCAATATGGTGGCCGACAGTGGCATCATACCACCGAAATAAGTACGTACATTGGTTTCGGTTAGTGCAGGGAAGCCACCTGTAAAATTTCGAGAAGATCGGGCCATAAATAAGAAATTTCAACATGGCGGACGTTGTTGACCATTATGACCATTACGCGTAGAATTTCGAAATGAAACCTGCTTAACTTTTGTAAGTAAGCTGTAAGGAATAAAACTGCCAAATTTCAGCCTTCTACCTACACGGGAAGTTGGAGAATTAGTGACGTTGGAAAGTTCAATATGGCGGCTGACAGTGGCGTCATACCACCGAAATAAGTATGTACATTGGTTTCGGTTAGCTCAGGGAAGCCACCTACCAAATTTCATGAAGATGGGGCCGTAAATAAGAAAGTTCAACATGGCGGACGTTGTTGACCGTTATGACCGTTACGCGTAGAATTTCTAAATGAAACCTGCTAAACTTTTGTAAGTAAGCTGTAAGGAATGAGCCTGCCAAATTTCAGCCTTCTACCTGTACGGGAAGTTTGAGAATTAGTGACGTTGGAAAGTTCAATATGGCAGCCAACAGTGGTGTCATACCAACAAAATAAGTACGTACATCGGTTTCCGTTAAAAGTTTAATATGGCGGCCGACAGTGGCATCATACCACCGAAATAAGTACCAAATTTCAGCCTTCTACCTACACGGGAAGTTGGAGAATTAGTGACGTTGGAAAGTTCAATATGGCGGCTGACAGGGGCGTCATACCACCAAAATAAGTATGTACATTGGTTTCGGTTAGCGCAGGGAAGCCACCTACCAAATTTCGTGAAGATGGGGCCATGAATAAGAAAGTTCAATATGGCGGACGTCGTTGACCGTTATGACCGTTACGCATAGAATTTCGAAATGAAACCTGCTTAACTTTTGTAAGTAAGCTGTAAGGAATGGGCCTGCCAAATTTCAGCCTTCTACCTACACGGGAAGTTGGAGAATTTGTGACGTTTGGAAAATTCAATATGGCGGCCGACAGTGGCGTCATACCACCGAAATAAGTACGTACATCGGTTTTGGTTAGCGCAGGGAAGCCACCTACCAAATTTCGTGAAGACGGGGTCATTCTTCTACCTACACGGGAAGTTGGAAAATTGGTGACGTTGGAAAGTTCAATATGGCGACTGACAGTGGCGTCATACCATCGAAATAAGTAAGTACATCGGTTTCGGTTTGCGCAGGGAAGCCGCCTACCAAATTTCGTGAAGATGGGGCCATAAATAAGAAAGTTCAACATGGCGGACGTTGTCGACCGTTATGACCGTTACGTGTAGAATTTCGAAATGAAACCTGCTTAACTTTTGTAAGTAAGCTGTAAGGAATGAGCCTGCCAAATTTCAGCCTTCTACCTACACGGGAAGTTAGAGAATTAGTGATGAGTCAGTGAGTGAGTGAGTGAGTGAGTGAGTGAGTGAGTGAGTGAGTGAGGGCTTTGCCTTTTATTAGTATAGACTAGCAAATTACCCGCGCTTCGCAGCGGCGAAGTACTGCATTAAAATTTTTATTAAGAAGAAAATTTAACCTTTTTAAAGTGAGGGAAAATATGGCAATAATTATTTGTTAAGGATCTCTTTGTATACCACGTTGTCAGTTCGGCCCTCCGGTTGTAACATGACCAAGCTGTGCACTGAGCTTACTCTTGAGCATGCAACTTACAGTTGGCCATGTGAACAGTAATCTTGTCTCAAATCTCACAGCTTGGATTGCTGCTGTCATAATTGATTTCAGTTTCATGGTTTGTTTCAATTACGACAGTATTTGCAGGACTTGTGTTGAAGTGACATTCGGCATCTGTCAAGCGTTGTAAGCTTACAACCGGTTTCATCGATAACTTCACATCCAGCTTTTGAGAGTTTAAACATTCATAAACATCAAAGTGTCCACTACTGAAATTGTCACCTATGAATGTAAGATGTTTAAAAGGCATTGGCGGTTGTCGAAAGGTGTAAAATATTTGGCCATTTCGGTACACTTGAAAGCACCAACCGAACAATTCAGCGGCAGCCATCAATTCACATGCAGAACCATAGGTGAAGGGCTTAAGCATTTCACTCTTCTAGTGCTCCTGTGTAGTATAATTATCTCCTGTACCGTCATCAGTCCACACCTTGAACCTGTCCCAGTCATTCAATACATAAGACACAATGTTCTTCCAGATATCAAGAGTGAGCCTGATATGGCCGTGCAATATGTAACACAGAGAATGGAAAAGGTAGGTGCCATCTCCGGGCATGGAAACCACTCGGTAAGTGGCAGTTCTTTGATCGATGGTGATTACCTCGATAGACATGGTAATGGGGGTTGGAATGATGAAGGAAATGGGTACCTGAGTAATGTAAAGTAAGTGTAAAATACCGATACAATAACTATAATTGTAATAAACAAACAATAAAACAGCGGAGAAGCCGTGGATTAAACAAAAAGGCTGTAGTTATCAGCAGGGAGACGTGAATCCCGTGGCGAAGCAAAGAAGGGAATGTAGAGACTGGAGCGACGGACGGCTTTATATAGGCAGGCAGCCAACAACGTGGGAGGTGATGGGATGGGAGACCCAACGCCGCCTCACACGGTGACCAAGCTGCAGGCTATGGACATATATATGTACGTAAATAGGATTCAGTTAGTGTTGGGAACCCGTGTACCAAATTTCTTGAAGATGGGCCCATAAGTAACAAAGACTGTTGAAAAGTTCAATATGGTGGCCGACAGTGGCATCATACCACCGAAATAAGTACGTACATTGGTTTCGGTTAGTGCAGGGAAGCCGCCTACCAAATTTCGAGAAGATGAGGCCATAAATAAGAAAGTTCAACATGGCGGACGTTGTTGATCGTTACGCGTAGAATTTCGAAATGAAACCTGCTTAACTTTTGTAAGTAAGCTGTAAGGAATGAGCCTGCCAAATTTCAGCCTTCTTCCTATACGGGAAGTTGGAGAATCAGTGATGTTGGAAAATTCAATATGGCGGCTGACAGTGGCGTCATACCACCGAAATAAGTACGTACATTGGTTTTGGTTAGCTCAGGGAAGTCACCTACCAAATTTCGTGAAGATGGGGCCGTAAATAAGAAAGTTCAATATGGCGGACGTTGTTGACCGTTATGACCGTTATGCGTAGAATTTCGAAATGAAACCTGCTTAACTTTTGTAAGTAAGCTCTAAGGAATGGGCCTGCCAAATTTCAGCCTTCTACCTACACGGGAAGTTGGAGAATTAGTGACGTTTGGAAAATTCAATATGGCGGCCGACAGTGGCGTCATACCATCGAAATAAGTACGTACATCGGTTTTGGTTAGCGCAGGGAAGTCACCTACCAAATTTCGTGAAGATGGGGTCAGCCTTCTACCTACACGGGAAGTTTGAAAATTGGTGACGTTGGAAAGTTCAATATGGCGGCCGACAGTGGCGTCATACCATCGAAATAAGTACATACATCGGTTTCGGTTAGCGCAGGGAAGCCGCCTACCAAATTTCGTGAAGATGGGGCCATAAATAAGAAAGTTCAACATGGCGGACGTTTGTCGACCGTTATCGACCGTTATGACCGTTACGTGTAGAATTTCGAAATGAAACCTGCTTAACTTTTGTAAGTAAGCTGTAAGGAATGAGCCTGCCAAATTTCAGCTTTCTACCTACATGGGAAGTTGGAGAATTAGTGATGAGTCAGTCAGTCAGTCAGTCAGTCAGTGAGTGAGTGAGGGCTTTGCCTTTTATTATTATAGATAACCCTCAAAACAGATCTACTACTACTACATTTTCTACTACCATTACTACTACTATTACTACATCTACTCTAAATTAACAGTACTGGGTTCTATAGTGAATATAAATGTTCATTTTTATCTGAACCTTACAGACCCACTGAAACTCATCCATGGACCCCCTAGGGGTCCACAGACCTCAGGTTAAGAACCCCTGATCTAGACTGTTCTCAACAACACTGGAGAGTCTGACTTTGAGTGTGGGTATTGTTAGGAGACAAGATGGGGGATTATCACCTTTGAAACTGCTGTATCTGGTAGGGATGCCTTCTTCAAAGGCAGCAATGTTGAAATGTTGCACTGAGACCAGGTGATCTGAGGATTACCTCAGGTAAAGGAAAAATGCAGATTCTTTAGAAAACTCAAGTTGGTATTGTGGGGCATTTTTGGCACGTCTATGCAAAGTTTCACTGAAGTTGGCAATAGTATTTCTAGACAAGCAGGCTATAGTTGTTTTCATATGAATCCCAGCAAAATCCCAGTGCTGGAATATTGAATAGAGAAACCTCTACAATGATGAAACTTAAGGCATTTTCACACCCATAGTCCATCTGCTTTGATCCAAATCAGGGGACATTTTGTTACTTTGTTTCCATTTTCATTTTGTTTGATTGTGTTTCACTTCAAGTGAACTAACCATATCAATAAACATCCCATGGTTGTATTGTGGACTTCATCCATTGGACAGAAACGTTTTTGTCCTTGGTAAAAAAAATATTGTGGCGAGTATTTGCACACCTCTGCATTTTCCATAATGATTAACTGAATTCTACTTGAAATATATGCAATACTTTGTTTTTGCTCTGAAGGACATGTTGCAAATAGCTGAGTGGACAACAGAAAACAAGCTCTGCTGATAGCATCTAATGATATGCTAAAATGTTATGACAGTAGACTTACCATTTAATTTGAATTTAACTGTATGGTGTTACGTACTTACTCTACGCAATTTAAGCATAACCTCAGTTTAGTTTATCTCAGATCACATGTGTTAACTCTTGTACATGTTTGCTATTAGTTTATTTTGGAATGTTTCATTCACGTCAAGTAACATGTCAATGTTAGTTTGTGCATTGAGAGGAGGTCCCACCTGCACGCATGGTGTATTCATGGTATAAGATCAGGATGTTTGATCAGTGGTCTTACGGGGCAATGCTGTTTGTTTCTTGCCAACGCTGTATGTGTTCTGTTCATCAAAATCACTTAAACCAATTTTTTTTTTTTAAACATGGTAAATTGCACACATGAGAGGCTCTGAGACTGAAACAAGCATTGCTCTGATTAAGTGAGCAATTGTGCAAATTGTTTTTTTCTAATTGTGTTATATTTGCACCTGTGTGCATATTACATTTTTTTGACCTTTTTATTGTTTTTAATGTAACACGTTAATCTTCGACTCATTATGCTATGAATGAGATTCCGCAATTGCTAACGGCAGAAGCTCAGCAGGACTACCACAGCACACAAAATGTCACACATAATCCCCAGTATTTCATTTAGTTAAATCAGTCCCATGCTGGATTATATTCAGACATCATGTGAATCACTCTAGGGTTTAACTGGTACTGCACCAAGATCACCCGTTCTAAAGAGTTTCAGTATGTTTGTTTTGGTCGAGTTCACATCTACCTAAATTAACCGGAGTTTCAGGAAAATTGCACCAGAGTTTTTCAAAAATTGGTCCAAACAATCTATGTGTGAAAACACCTTTAGATTCAGTAAGAGTAATAACGAGAAGGTCTAAGACACTGTAATACCCTATTGGAGATCCTGATAAAACCCAAGAAAGATTCTGCTTGAAAAGTAAGGTGTGGCCAGTGGCATAGCTAGGGGTGGGCGGAGTGGGTGGTCCACCCCAGGCGGCACATTTTTCGGGGCAGCATTATTGGCCAAAAAGGCTCAGTACAATTCATGTGTAAGCAGCAGAGTTCGGAAAAATATCAATCATGAATGAAAAAAGTAAAATTCTCAGATTTGTGACAGCATCAGACATAGCAGTTGAAATTTATGAGGCAATAACAAAAATAAACATAAACATTACACCGATAATAATTTCTAGGACGATAACTAATTTAAAATTTATAATTTCATTTAATTATCAATCCAAATGCGTTCTTGCTCTGTGCAGAAAACAGCCCCACCTATCACTTGTACACTACGCTGGTCCTGGTTTTCTCAGCATAATTATATTAAACTAATAATTAGAACACGGCTTATCATTGCGTATATACTATATTCTTGTCTAGTTGATGCTTATAAATAATTATATGTGAAAAATGATTGCTGTTTCTATGTATATGAATTAATCTATGCAAAATTTATCTTCATTTTTCTCTATTCATCATTTTAATTTTCTATTTAAATAGGTTAACATATTCAGATATGTTGGAGGGTGGCAAATTGAAGCACTGCCCCGCCCCGAGTGGCACGAACTCTAGCTATGCCACTGGGTGTGGCTTGAGGTTAAACATTACCAAGCACAGTGGTCTGAGGAATACATCTCACTTGCAGTCTGAGGGTTACATCTCCACTGTTTGTTAATGCTGTTCTCATCATGGCCTTACCTGACTGTGATTGTTGGCAAACAGAGAATGGTTTGCAGGCAAGGGTGATGCAGAACAGATGAGAATTACCACCTCTAAATCTGTTGTACCAAAAAAGAGAGGCTTGCTTTGTTTAGGAAAGGAAGCAGAAGTCTTTCCAGTTGGAACAATGTTAGTACCTTGGCGTTTTGTTCCTCAAATGAGGTTATAGGAAATCATGAGATCGGCCAACATATTTGTGTAGTGACAGCAGTACCACAGGTATTATAATGACCAGTGCTGATGAACAGAGTCTCATGGAATTAGTGAAGGCTCTTTTTACCTGTTAGTTTGTGTTTCCCCATCCTCAATAACAGTCACACTAGTCAGTGAGTATGTGTCTGTGTCTGTGTCTGTGTGCCTGGGTGTAAGAGTGTCGTGTGGGGCTTCGACTTACACACATTGCAAGAAAATGGATGAATGGTTAGTTCTCTTTACAGGAGACACTATTACCTTGCATAGCAGAAATAAATACATCTAAATTACCATGTGCCGTATATAAATTAGATATTTTGAACAAAAGAATGATGTTTAGATTTGAAAACTGCAAAATGTACAGTCATTTTTTTTAACTCCTTCAATACTTGAAGTAACAGGATTTGTTTTCTGCAGCTTCTGGTAGTACAGTGGAAATTCATCACTATCCAGATTTATTTGCCAGCCTATATTTAGAGATAAAATATTATTTAATTAGCCAATATTAAAATACAGGGTGGCACGGTCGTGCAGTGGGTAGCGCTGCTGCTCTGCAATAAGGAGACTGCGGATCATGCCCTGGGTATTCCCTGCATGAGTATGCATGTTCTGCTCGAGTCCGCATGGGCTTTGTCTAAAAGATATTCAAGTTAAGTGAAGTGCCGTTGCTAAACTGATCCTAGTGAGTGTGTGTGCCTGACACAGCATGTCAAGGGTACATGGCAGATTAGCGAGGTGTAAGTTTTTCTTAATAAATAGCGCAGCTCAGATTCACAAGTGTAGTGGTGTGAGTAGCCATGGAGCACTTAATGGGGGAATGGGCTAATTAAATATTCACGTGTGGAGACAAACTGGCACAGCCATCCCTCCTTAGCAGCTCTGTGGGTTGATTAGTGCAGAGTCTACACTTGCGGCATAAAATTTCTGAACGCAGAGAAAAGTAGGTCAACAACAATGGCTGGATTAAAAGGGAGAAGGAAGGATCAACAGGGCTTAACCAGTGTAAGACAGAGAATGAGCCGGTCTTGTTGATCTGCAGGGGACTGGCAAGGAATGCTGTTCCAGGAGATGTCAATCAGGTTTGTTGGTTATCTTACGGAACAGGGGAGTTCAGAGGCTCTACAGGCCTTGCTTGGTGTCTGACTGAAGTGGCAGAAAGAAGAGCTGGCCCTAGTGAACCCAGTGGGTTCTAATGGAGGTGGCTGGGAGAGGGAGCCAGGAAGACTGAGTCCATCTATGCCTGTTGATTGATTTTAAAGTAATAGAAGGGTAGATGAGAGGTGAACTCTTGGAGACAAAGGCTAAGAAGGCTGATTCTGATTTACATCTGGAGTTTTTAGCTACGTATAAACTTTTGAATTGTTTTTATCTCACTGCACTATTGTATGGATGTATTCATTGAAGGCTTTTTAACATACCTCATTATGACGTTGCTTATTGTTGATTTTTCTTTTTAATAAATACACCCTTTTGAACTTTGCACCTTCAAATTGCTGTTATGTCCACACTTGCCGTAGTCCATCCTCGGCTCATGAACTACTAGATACTCAGGAAAACAGGTGGTGCCCATAGCTTCGGGCGCCGGGGCACCCCATTGTGTGTGTGTGCCTTGTGATGGATTGGTGTCCTGTTCAGGCTTTGTTCCTCCCTTGTGTTGTGCCCGATGACTGATGGGATAGGCATAGGAAAATGGATGGGATAGGTACTGGTTGGGATAAGCGGGTTAGGAATATGGATGGATGGTAAGAGGAGCATATTACAAAATATTTCCGGCAAATCAATGGGAAAATGAAGGAAACTATCCAAACACGCCAGTCTCTCCATGACCTTTCCTCTTTCTTTTACTGTATATAGTGTAAAATTCGACACTACCTGTAATTTTCATATAAGATTTTTACACATCCTATTGGATAGATTTTTGATGATGAGTGAAAGACATAAATTTAGGTCTCTCTTTAAGATAAATCAGAAGTATTAATGTGTACATAAGCAAGAGTTATAATATGAAAGTCATTTGATTGTTCAATGTCCAAGTCAAAATGAAACAAAATTTTAAAAATTAGGGTTTGTTTCCATTCTTTATTGGCTTGCTTGAGCTTAATCTCTCACAAGGTCCTTCCCTAATTGGTTAGAGTTTGAGCAATATTTAATGCCAACAGACATATTCTATATCGTGGCCACCGTGATTTCATGGGTCATATGGTACATGCATTATATGCCTAGCAATCATGCAGCATCATAGCAACCAGTTACAATACAAGTTATTTTTGTATAGCCCAAAATCACACAAGAAGTGCAGCAATGGGCTTTAACAGGCCCTGCCTCTTGACAGCCCCCCAGCCTTGACTCTCTAAGAAGACAAGGAAAAACTCCCCAAAAAAACACTTGTAGGGAAAAAAAGGAAGAACCCTTGGGAAAGGCAGTTCAAAGAGAGACCCCTCTCCAGGTAGGTTGGGCATGCAGTGGGTGTCAAAAAGAAGGGATCAATACAATGCAATACACAGAACAGAACAAATCCTCAATACAGTATAAAAATAAAAATTTTACAAGTACGGAGCAGAATTTAACAGTAGTTGATATCACATAATATGATTTGGATTTGTCATCAACAAAATGATGACACACATGAAAAACAAACATACAAAAAGGCAACAAGATGGCGGCATCATAATTTGTGTTTGTTTTAATTAATTGCTCATCTGTTGGAGCTCTGTTTATTACATTGTACGTTTTTGGGGTTTTTTAACCCAATTTTAGCATTAGAGACTGTTTTTTAAGAGTTATATATATATTTTTAAATATTTTTCTGAAGACATTTAGTTTTCCTGGGAGTTTTTTGAGTGTCAGTTTTTGCAGTTTTGTCATGCAATAACCATTGGAGATACACATAGCTGATGTTTCACTGAGAAGGGATAAAAGGTCGGCCCCATGTCACCCGGGTTAACAGATAATTCAAATTAAATCTTTGTTGATTTTTGCGTTCTTAGGCTACATCCACACTACTATTTTTTATTTAAAAATGAAAATAATCTCTGTCCACACAAATGTTTTCACATGGTTTATAAAAGAATATTCATCCACATGAGAATACATATGACGTAGACATTCGTCTACACTGGGCATGTGTTCATTGATGGAAAAATCTTTGAACAGATGGTAACGAGATTTATCACAAAATTATAAATTGTTTGAATTTTGTGTATTTATTCAGCATTCAAACTGTACAAAATGCAATTTAGATGCATACAGGTAAGCAACAAAACAAGAGCCAAAGAAAGCAACTCTTCAATGCCCACTATTTTGGAATATGTTTCACTTCTGTGAAGGGGGACCAATCAGGGAATGAGACATTGTAATGAGGAGAATCTGGGAAGGGTCTCAAAATAAGCACAAATAAACCGGAGCACAATTAGGGTCTGTGTTTTTGAAAAACTTTGTTTTTGCAGATCTGCACCACAATGCTGAGGCTGCATTTTCAGAAGTATAGTGATCCCTCCTTTATCGCGGGGTTTGCATTCCGGAACCCCCCGCAAAAGGTGAAAATCCGCAAAGTAAAAACCATATGTTCATATGGTTATTTTTATATATTTTAAGCCCTTATAAACTCTCCCACACTCTTATAAACATTTCCCGCACAGTTATAAAGCATAAACCCTTTGTATTCTCTTAGATATTAGGTAAGATTCGTTGAAATTATGTATGTAAACACACTGTTTACATACAGTAAAACCTACATATTATTTTAAAGATATCGAGCGTCTCCGATATCACATATGTTACAGCCATTACGATAGACAGATCGTTTTAGAGCCATAAGGAAGGGCTTGACTACTCACAAAGATAAACACAAAAGAGCACAAAAGTTAACTTTTTACACAGTGAAACACGTTGATGCTGAATGAGCGAGACGAGACTTCCTGGTTAACGCAGCGCAATCGAATTCGGCGCTCCGTTGATGACCCAATCAGCACACAGGAACTTAACTGCATGCTCTGATTGGGTAGCTTATCAGCCATCCACCAATAGCGTCCCTTGCATGAAATCAACTGGGCAAACCAACTGAGGAAGCATGTACAGGAAGTAAAAAGACCCATTGTCCACAGAAACCCGCGAAGCAGTGAAAAATCCAAGTTATATAGTTATGCTTACATATAAAATCCGCGAAAGAGTGAAGCCGCAAAAGTCAAAGGGCGATATAGCGAGGGATTACTGTATACGACTCTGGAGAGCGTTTTTAATAGACTCCATTTCTGAGGGTTAAAAACACATTCAGTAGCGTGTGACTAATGTCTGTCAGTCAGTATCCAACCCGCTATATCCTAACACAGGGCGGAAGGCAGGAACAAACCCCGTAGTGTGGCTAATGTCCGTGTTTTAAAACAAAAGCACAATAGTGTGAATAGCTAACCTTATTTAACATTAAAAACACATTCTTCAGGCTTCGACTTTCATTCCTGGTTTAGCGTTTAGATTGGATGAAAGACAGAACTGATAATCAATTTTGAACTATATTCTGATATTTTTGAGGTTTCTTTTCCTGGTCACCTCTATTTATTTTCTCTTCATTTTACAACCTCATAACAAACAACATCTGAAAAATATAAGTAAATGTTAATAAAAATTATTAATGCATTCCTGACAGGGCTAAAAAGTACATGAACATGTGCAAGCATGTGTAACTGTAGACATAGTTATTTTTCAAAGTCAAAGTGAAGTCAAAGTGGACTTTATTGTCATCTCAACCATATACAAGTATAGAGATAGACGAAATTGTGAAGCTCAGGGTCCACAGAGTAACAACATGACGTGCAAATAATAAATTTAAATTAATAATAAATTAAAAATAGAATTAAAATAAAAATTTAAAATTAAAACACAAACAAGACAAGACATTGTGCAAAGACAAGACAAAGAAGTAGCAGCATTATTGACATGTAGTTAGCAATATGAACATTGATGCAATGTATGGTATTTGCAATCTAGATACATAAATATAGCCAATAGACATGTAATATAATAAATCTATACTAATAAAAGGCAAAGCCCTCACTGACTGACTCACTCACTCACTGACTCATCACTAATTCTCCAACTTCCCGTGTACAGTAGATAGAAGGCTGAAATTTGGCAAGCTCATTTTTTACAGGCAGGTTTCATTTCGAATTTCTACACGTAACGGTCATAACTGGAACCTACTTATGTACATAAATACGGCGATAGCCTGCAGCTCGGTCGCCATGTGAGGCGGAGTTGCGTCCCTCATCTTCATGCCTCCCATGTAATTGAGTGCCTGTCCATATAAGGCCGTCCGTCAGCAGCAATCCAATAGACACGCTGCCGCCAAATATTCGCGGGTGAAGGACTGTGCTTATGCAAACGAAGATGAGATGGTCAGGGATAGACTAGTGTTTGACACAAACTCAGCGAAAGTGCGAGAGAAACTTTTAAGTGCCAGGTCTTAGCTAGCATTAAATAAAGTTGTGGACATCGCAAGATCGCACGAGATAGCACAAGCACAGCTGAGAACCTTCGATGCATGTACTCCGAGCAACTCACGTAAACTGACTGTGAACGCAATACGCAGAGAACAAGCAAGAGCTCCAAAGAGCGCTGAACAAAAAACGCATTACACAATTGAGAAGGCAGCAAAAGAATATGAAGCGAGTGACGTATACAAGCATATTCATAAGCGCAGTTACTGCAGAAAAAAAGCACGGTGTAAACCTTAAGTTTAAATTAAGCTCATAGACACGCTGCCGCTGGCATTTGTCATGCCTACGACAAATATGATTTTCGCGAGATACAAGTTTAATGAGAAGACGCAGGGTATAAATGAGACTTTTGATCACTTTGTAACGGAGTTAAAATTGCTGTAATGGAGTTAAAATTGCTGGTGAAGGACTGTGCTTATGCAAACGAATAGGAAAGCAAGGTGTAAAGCTTAACTTTAAATTAAGTTCATAGACGTGCTGCTGCTGCCGTTTGTCATGCCGAGAGACTGTGTTTGTGGAGGGATGGACAGTTAAGGCGGGTGGGGGAGTCACGTCATCATCTCCCCTCCCGTTCACGTCATTTCATTCACTTCATTTTGCTCCGAGCTGAGCTCCGCTGAACTCTACAGCTGACGCGGTCTTGCCGTTCTTTTTCCTTAGTGTTTAGTCCTCTCTCCTTTACTGATTTATATAAAGGAGAGTTGAGATCCGAGAGACTGTGTTTGTGTGTTTGTAGAGGAATTGAGAGTTAAGGCGGGTGGGGGAGTCACGTCATCATCTCCCCTCCCATTCACCTCATTTCATTCACTTCATTTCGCTCCAAGCTGAGCTCCGCTGATCTCCGCAGCTAACACGATCTTGCGGAAACAACTTTGTGACGCTGCCGCCAAATACTCACAGAAAAATCCACAAGTTAATAGACACGCTGTCGCTAGAGTTTCTCCACACTCTGAATCCTCCAGGCACTCCTGAGCATAATCTAACTTTGAAGGTTGGGACACCAATAATGTTACTGAAAAACTTACAGCCACCGAAACTTTGTAACGGTGCAAGACTTCAGGTCACGTGTCTGCAAAATAACCTAATTGAGGCCACTATTTTTACTGGCAGTTGCTCAGGGAAGAGAGTTTTTATTCCTCGCATCCCCATTATACCCTCTGATCTCCAATTTCAATTCAGATGCCTCCAATTTCCAGTAAGGCTCTGCTTCGCGATGACAATTAATAAGTCTCAGGGACAGACCCTACAAAAGGTTGCCATTGATTTGAGGCAAGATTGCTTATTACATGGCCAACTATACGTTGCATGCTCAAGAATAAGCTTGCACAGCTTGGTCATATTACAACCGGAGTGCTGAACTGACAACGTGGTATACAAAGAGATCCTTAACAAATAATTATTGGTATATTTTCCCTCAGTTTAAAAAGTTAAATAAAAATTTAAAAGCAGTACTTCGCTGCTGCGAAGTGCGGGTATTTTGCTAGTAAATAATAAATAATAGATATAGATAATACAGAAATGATCAATGTATGATAATCGTTGTTTAAGACATGTGTAAACAATGACAGGTCAGAATGTTTCACAGCAGAAGGATATCAAGAGTGTCCAAATACTTAAAGGTCAGTATGAGATTTTCAGTTCTTTTCTACATGCCCACTCGTCTTTGCAGGAAAGTGTCTTGCATGTATAAAAGTTCTGTTTTTAGAGGTGGTTGAAGCAGTGTGGAAGATCCCAGGGGGCAGCATGATGTTAAGAAGTCTGATAGCTTGGGGGTATAAACTCTCCTGCAGCCTGGCAGATCTGGCTTTGATGCTGCAGTATCTTCTCTTGGATGGCAAAAGTGTGAAAAGTTCATGTGAGGGGTGTAAGGGGTCCTGCACAATGCTGCAGTCATGCCCTGTAGTAAAGGGAGAGGCACCCCTATAATGTTCTCTGCTGTCTTCACTATCCTTTGCAGGTGCTTGCATTCGGATATGTTGCAGTTGTCATACCAGACAGTGATGCAGCTGGTCAGAACACTCTCAATGGTGCCTCTGTAGAACATGGTGAGGATGGAAGGGGGAAGACTTGCTCGCTTCAGCCTCCTCAGGAAGTGTAGTCTCTGCTGGGTTTTCTTGATGAGGTGTTATGTGTCCACGTAAGTTCCTCAGTTATGTGCACAACGAGGAACTTAGTACTCCTAACAGTCTCCACATCTAAACCGTTGATGCTGAGTGGGATGTTGGCAGGATGTGATTTTCTGAAGTCCACGATTATCTCTTTCGTCTTGTAAACATTGAGAGATAGATTGTTGTCTTCACACCATGCAGACAGCCATTCCACCTCATCTCTGTATGCTGTTTCATCATCCCTGCTTATCAGACCCAGCACCGACGTATCATCCGCAAACTTGATGATATGGTTGGTGTTGTGCGTGGCTGTGCAGTTGTGAGTCAGCAGGGTGAACAGCAGTGGACTAAGAACGCAACCCTGTGGTGCTCCAGTGTTCAGTGTGATGTTGCTGAAGGTGTTGCAGCCTATCCGAACTGACTGGGGCCTCTCTGTCAAGAAGTCCAGGATCCAAGTGCAGAGGGTGGTGTTCAGGCCCAAGCTGTTCAGTTTTACAACCAGCTTTTGAGGGATAATTGTGTTGAAGGCAGAGCTAAAGTCTCTGAATAGCATCCTGACATGTGTGTCTTTTTTATCCAGATGTGTCAGGGAGAGGTGGAGGGCATCAAATTGTTGTTCATTTCTAAAATCAGGAAGAAGATGATGCCTTTTAACAGCACAAGCCTAGTTTTCTTTTCTTCTTTCCTCTTCTTGTCCACTCACAGGACAACAGAGTCAAGATCTATCTAATGGAAAAATATAAAACAAAGTATTTTTCTTTTGGATCAGCTGATTGTTTAACAGTAAATGTTTGTTAGATGTTGCTAACCAATTTTTTAAAGGATCTCAGAACCAAGAAAAAATTGGAAGTCCAAAACTAACAAAAACAAAAACCACATTCATAGTAAGAAACACCCAGCAATCAAACTAAAAATATTAGAACATATGGTTCCTTTTTATTTTCCTTAAATTATTTTGAGAACCAATGTCCCTTTATTTTTTTTCTAACCCACAGACAGCCTCTAAACTGATAGATCACCTTTCTCTCTACACCCTGATCTGACAAAAATCATTACCTGTAAGTTTTCCTTTTATTTTCAATGCATTTCCCACCTAAAAATCTTTGGTATGTCTTTGTTATTTCCCCTCTTCTATTTCTCTGTAGATTCCTCAGAATATTTGTTTGCTAACAGAAGATTTGACAAGAAAGCTTGGCAGAATATCTGCTTTGCATAACATGGCACTCATGAGCATCATGCTTGTTGTTATGTAGCCCTTGGCATAGAAATGTGTCTGAAAAATATGAAAATAAAAATGTGCAAAATTGTTAATTGCTTTCATATCTTGATAGGAGCACTCCATTACGGAAGACTGACAGGAACTCATACAGCAAACCTTGGGGTCTCACCTGCTGAGGCTCCTTGTCTCATTAAATGCCTTGCAGAAAGGGTTTTTAATCAACTTACCACCATACGTGTATATGCCGTACCTGAGGCTCTGCTAGGTTATCTTGAGGTCTGTTCTTGTTGCTAAGTATCATAATGTAGATCAGTCACAATTTGACAATAATTCAGGTAAACACAAACAGCAAATGATATGCTGAAATCAGGAACTGAAGAATGTGTTTGCTTAGGTATGATTTCAGTCTAAGTAATTACAGAAAATCCTATTAATTTTCTAAATGTTTCTAAATTTTATTTGAATTGAATTTTAGTGCTTATCTTCTTATACAATACGCTGCCATGGCTGTTCATTTGTCTGTCCAGGATTTTAAATCACCTGTAGCTCGCAAACCGCTTCACCTATTGACTTGAAATTTGGTACACATATACTATGTGACGTCTACTATCCAATTTCGGGGTGATGATTTTTATTACTCTTTTTATTTTTATTTTATTTTATTGTAGAATCAACTCTCTGCAGTGCGCAGCAGGGCGGCCGTGCGGTGCATGCGTATGGGCGCTGTTCTCATTCCCTACCATCTTCGCTAATCATTCTTGAGGCAGATTGAAGACTTAAGTGTCAGCTTAAGTGAAAAATTTAAGAAAACGTACTAAGTAATTGCAGCACAAAAACTAACTTAATCAGTTTTAACGCGAAAAGATGCCGACCAAAGAAGAGAAGCAGCGGGCCGCTAGGGTGGAGAAAAGAAGATCTGCTCAGGAAGTAGGAAGTGCATCAACCTCGGAGCAAACAAATGCTAAACAAAGACAGAGAAAGAGTATGAAAACTAGGAATGCTTAATGTCAAGTGTATTCACTGCACGTTATCGTGCAGTATGCCGTTACTGGTTTAATATATGAGCAGATGACTCATTAAAAACATTTGCAAATGATTTACAGGTCAAATGTCATGCTAATTAGCTTTTGCTTTTCATTCAGGTACTACATAAAGGCTGAGAATTAACTCCAAAGTTATTATCATGTTATCAACATTAGTCAATTAAATTGCTAGTTTTTATCTTTAGTCAAGCTAACGTAACAGCTTTAGCTGCCATTTGTTCAAATGCAAACAAACATGCTAAGGAAACACCCATGTTTACTCTTGATTGTTTAAAGCTTCCTTATTGAATCTGTCACATTTTTCTGCAGTCTTATCCAGGTTTACACAGTTTGGCTTATATGTGTTAGTATGCGCAAATTTGATTGTTCTTTATTTATTATAAAGGCTATCAGCCACTTCCAGTGTATTACTTGTAATATTAACAAGGACATTGCTCTGGGAATCCTTAATATTTTCCCTATATAAGATGATAACCATGGTGCGGTATTTTCCACAGTTGTGGAAAAAAATCCTTATTAATTGCCTCAGGCCTGGGTGAAATTTAACTCACAATCATTTTTTAACTTTTCACCTGTCTATAAGGAATGTAGGTTACATGATGGTGTAACAGTTGGCATAGAAATGGTAAAATGAAGACAATACAGATAAGGAAGCTAGTAATTCAACATTTTATGTCATTTCATTTTCAGGAGTAAATGCTTTTTTTCTACTTACATAAACATTCTCTTTTTTTTGTTTATTATGGCACCACTACTTAATATCTTCAAGGATCTTGAACGCAGTAGCCTCCAGGCCAAAAAAATCTATAAATAAGAGTTTTTATTTCATTTGGCATAGCTAACAAGCAGAGAAACGTGCAACAAGATAACCATTGTCTGCTTTCTGTTGTGTGTTTAAATCTTACTTAAATTCCAAAAAATAATGGTGGTTCTCAGCTTGATGCCATAGGGGACCTCTTTTTGCATTCCCAAAAAACCTCTCCGCACGAAGGTTCCAGAAAAGAACCTTTTTTTATTTAGATCCATAAATAACCATGAATAGACCATAACAGACTTGTGAAATACCAATGGTTCATGGTATTAAAAGGACTCTCGCTGCATAGAGTAACACAGGCTAAGTGCAGGGGACTTAATCTGTTAGTGCCCTGCTAGGCAGCCCACCATAGGCAAAGGATTTCAGTTTGTTTTTCTTAATATTTGGATATTTTTCAAAGCACAAACAACCAACTTCATATGCAAAGAATCCTTCACAGAATGAAATGGTGCTCTGTCAAGCAATGGTTTTGGCAGAAACCACACAAATACGAGGGATATCCAGAAAAAAAAGGTTACAAGTGCCCTGGAGGGTGCAGGGAATTTTTTTTTTCGAAGGTTGGCATACCTATGTGTAGGGGGTGTCCTAACGGTCAAAATCAGCCCGGGAACGCGTCAGTCAGTTGCGAAATGTCACCACAGCAAGCGAGTTCGTCAACCACTGCTGAGGCCGTTTGCTCCACTACTGCTGATGCGAGATTCGTTCGGTCATCAAGTTCCTCACTTTGCGTCGCGAATCCACGGCCGAGATCCATCGTCAGCTTGTGGAAGAATTGTGAAAGAATTCTTGGGTTGGAAACGTTTTTCCAACGATGAGGAGGTGAAGGAGACAGTGGAGAAGTGGCTTTCGGAGGTGGAGCGGAGCGTATTCGATGAGGGTATAAAAAAGCTGGTGCCCAGGCTGAAGAAGTGCATCGAAGTTGACGCCGATTATGTTGAGAAATAAACACATATTTTGGAACATATCCTGTAAATTTGGTTGAAATATATTCTTTTTTCGATTTTTAACAGCTGTTGTAACCTTTTTTTCTGGATATCCCTCGTAAAATTATCAGCAAATGAGCAAGAAGAGCGCAGTCTCACTGGGGTATCTGGGTCTATTGGCACCCTGAGCAGGACCTCCAAAGGTAGCGCACATCTTCACGCACGCCTGGCCTGTTGAAGTGTGCCGTGAAATGCTCAAGGGTTTTTTTCAACACCTCAGTGTGCCCCCAGTAGATTAGTGTGATCCAGGTCGCATTTCTTGCAGCAATATGGCCAGTTGTCTAGCAATTGGTGTTCATTTTTATTGACAGTTCAAATTAGGAGTTACCTTCACATTATACACTTTAAAATCATCACTGTTAAATTATACCATACAGTGAGGTGCTAACACTTATAGGGGAACAGTGTTTAGCACCACTTTGAAGTGCTGAGATACAGTGGATACAGAAAGTCTTCAGACCCTTTCACTTTCTGCAAACTTAATTGGATTGAACATTTAGTTTTAAATGGATAAATTTCAATCTACACTCAATAACCTATAATGACAAAGTGAAAACATGTTTTCAGAAAGGTTACACATCTCTCTATTATAAAAAAAAATCTGGGGAGGGAGACTAGGGAGATGAGACGTGATCTTCTCGGAAGACAATTTGACGTCCCACGAGAGACACTTTAATGTTGCGCGAGACAAGGCAGTGATACAACATTTAAAACAAGTTCATGGACATCTAACCTAGCAGTTGTTGGAATGCCTTTGGCAGTCACACGTCATGTGCTCCCAGCTCTTAAAACAACGACAAGCGACAAGCAGAACATGCAGCTCGCCAGCAGCAGCAAGCCAGCAGATAATCCGACCGCTTCTCCTTAGCATGCGTTCAGCACCCCCCACTCCCCCTTCACAACGCGAGCGGCAGAGACACGAAGTGGCAAAAGGACAACTGCTGTACAGGCTTTTAAATGATTGACGCTCAGCGCAACGAACAAAACACTTAACTCACCAGTAGCAGAAAGACAGCAGCTGATCCGACGGCATCTCCTTAGCGTGCGTTCAGCCGACCCCCCTTCACAACACAAGCAACGTTATACGTCCTGCGAAAAAGAGATTTAACCACACCGGGGCCTGAAATAAAGGACAAGTATTGTTTTTACAAAAGGTTTAAAGTAAAAGTGAAAATAATGAATATGTAACAATTCCCATGAAAATAACAATCTCTTTAAATTGTATATATATCCGGTAAACCAAACCTGGGGGTGGGCGAGCAAAGCGAGCAGGGGGCAGAGCCCCCTAGTTTTATAAAAATCAAAAAATGAAATCATAGGCCCTTTGCTGTGCCACTCCAAATCGTGGTCAGGTTCAGTCTATTTGCTTTAATTATTCTCGAGATGTATTTGGAATCTGATTGGACTCCACCAGTGGCAAACTAAATTGATTGGACAGTTTAAAAAGGCACACACTTCTCTATATAAAGTCTGACAATTCACACTGCCTGCCAGGATAAAAACCAAGCCATGAAATCCAAAGAACTCTCTGTAGACCTCCTTTGGTAAAACTATGGTGAGGCATAGATTGGGGCAAGGGGATAAAACCATTTCTAACGCTTTGAGTGTTTCTTGGAGCACAGCCGCCTTAATAATTGTGAAATGAAAGAGGTTTGGAACCACCAGGACTGCTGTCATAGTTTGCCATCTGGCCAAATTGAGTAACTGGGCAAAGGCAGATGACTAAGAACCCAATGGTCCTTCTAACAGAGCTTCAGAAGTCCTCTGTTGAGATGGGAGAACCTTTCGGAAGGACACCCATCTCAGGAGCCACTCTTCAGTAAATGGCATATGATAGCTAGCTTGGAGTTTGCAAAATAGCATTTAAAGGACCAAGAGCATGAGGAAAAAAGTTCTCTGGTTTAATGAGGGAAAAATTGAAGTCTTCAGGCAGAACTCCAGGCACTAAGTCTGGTTTTGACCAGGCACTGCTCATCACCTGTTTAATACCATCCCTATGGTAAAGCATGGTGATGGAAGCATAATCCTATGACAATGCTTCTCAGTGGCAGAGCCAGGAAGGTTAGTCATAATTGATGGCGGGATGAATGAAGCCAAAAACAAAGAGGTTTTTAAAGAAACCCTGCTCCACAGTGCACGTGACCTCAGACTGGGATGACAGCTATCCTTTCAGTCCAACAATTACCTGAAGCAAACAGCCAAGGCAATGGTGGATTTGCTTTGGGACAAGTCTCTGACTGTCCTTGAGTGGTCCAGACAAAGTTCAGATTACACCCCCTAGAAAATCTGTGGAGAGACCTGAAGATGGCCATCTACAGACACTTCCCATGCAATCCAAATGAGCCTGAGGTGATCTGCGAGGAAGAATGTGATAAACTGCCTAAGTCCAGCTGTGCAAAGCTTACCCAAGAAGATCCAAAACAGTAGCTGCTGCCAAAGTGGCTTCTACAAAGTTCTAATTCAGCAGGATCTAAATCCTTACATGAATGGAAGATTTCAATTTTTGATCAATTGTAGACCTTCTAAAAATATATATTTTTACTTCTGTTGAGTGTAGATTGAGATGCTAAATCTATAACACAATAAGGTGTACAGAAAGTTATGGGGTCTGAATATTTTCTGAATCCACTGTAGCACTGGCAATTATACTGCGCAGAGATACCCTACTCATACCAAAAACAGAGGACCAACCATTCCTTGGTTCTCGAAAATGCCTCTATATAGTGGAAATTTAATTGGTTTGAATAACATTTCCTGTTCTGGAGCTTTTTTTTCTCTTTTGCACATTAGGTCTGCAAACTATATATGACTGTCCCCTTTTAATAAATACTAAGTGCCAGTGCCAGTCCCACAATCTGGAAGCCAGCAAACTTGTTGGAGAGTTATTGTAAGACACAGATGCATTGTGTGTCTTTTTGTCTTGAACCAGGGTGGCAAAATGTTTGACTGAAATCCATTTTTATTTTCCATGCCTGCAGAAAATCCTTAAAGCTTTGTCTGTGAACTAGTAAGTTTCTTGGAACACAAGCTAGTTGTTCATCAATGGTGTCAAAAATTATTAGTCTTATCTATTTTGTTTCTGTGTTGTATGGTCGCAGTCTGTGTGGTTGCCTGGACTTGTGAAATAAAAAAGCATCAAGTATATGCATAGTATTAGCAACAATGAAGTTATTGAGGGTGACACAGTGGTGGCACTGCAGTAAGGAGATTGGGGTTCGTGCCTTGAGTACTCCCTGGAGTCTGCAGGTTCCCCCAGTATCTGTGTGGGCTTCCTTTGGGTGCTTCAGTTTCCAAAGACATACGGATTTGGAGGAATGGTGATGCTAAATTGACCCATGTATGTCTATATGTTTTGTGTGCTGTACACAAAATGCCATTCTTCATCAGACTGAATAATAATGCTCTGAAGAAATGTTCTAAATTTCCATGCTTCCTTGATAGAACCAGAATGCTAGAGTATTTAGCAAAGGTGACTACAGAGACAGCGTTCTTTGTGTTGGAGGGCTGCTTGGATAAGCAATTAAAACCCAAGCCAAACTACCCCCAGCCATAGTCATTCCAAAAATAAATTGAGCTTTAGATGAAGTAAAAGGAGCATCAATATCTTATGAGTACACATAGTATAGAATTCTGTGTAATATTTTACTTAATTGCTTTTCATTAATTAGGCAATTCAGATATTTAACATCAGTCTCTTTTATTTAACGCATTTATTGTCTGATGTGGTTGATTGCAGGTATGGCAACTAGTAAAAGTTACTTTCAGGAATAAAAACCATTTCCATTTATTTATCCATCCTTCCTTGCACTTGAGATTCAATCTGAGCAGCAAGCCAGAAGCCAGCACTGGCCTTTAGCATTGTAAGAAGAATGACCATAAGACATTGTGAAGGTCTGAGGCAGCCACCCGTATAATTTTTCAAGGCTGCAAAACTGATGCCAAAGCACAGACATGTTCATACAACAGAGTGCAAAACAGAACTGATTTATTATCGACAAGATAGTGGCTTTAAAGGCCAGTCAGGGAAGTGATGTCATCAGGACCGGAACCGGAAGTGACATCGTTGGCTGCCCCAGAGCGGGGCGGAATTTCCCTAGAATGGTCTGCAAGAGATCGAGAGAGGGAATTAGTGCACTTCGCTACCCCCGGTCCGATGTAGAATTACATGTATTCAAGCCCTTTAGTTGTCTCCTAAACATGCGTGTGTAACACATGTTTTCAGTTTACTAATTTTTGCATTATATTGGTCTACTTTTTTGTTGATAATTTTAAATTTGGTGATTTGTACAGTGCTATGAGATAGTATCAAAGATAACTACTATAAAATTATAGATCAATGTATCATTAATGGTGGGCAACAGCCGCTGCTAGAAATGGAGGGCCCTGTCATAAAAATGCTTCCCAAAAAGTCTTATAAATTGAAGTAAATTGTTAAGTATTGAGAATGTGGAGGTATATAACAAAAGATACTGACAGCACACATAAAATTTGATGTATGCTCTTTATTTAAGGTGACATAGTAGTGCAGTGGTAAGATCATCTGAGGTCCAATATTATGGATTTAGATAGATAGATAGATAGATGGATAGATAGATAGATAGATAGATAGATAGATAGATAGATAGATAGATAGATAGATAGATA
>JANRMT010062856.1:107618890-107652506 GCA_026402145.1 Polypterus bichir lapradei
ATAGATAGATAGATAGATAGATAGATAGATAGATAGATAGATAGATACTTTATTAATCCCAAGGGGAAATTCACATACTCCAGCAGGAGCATGCTGATAAAAAACAATATTAAATTAAAGAGTGATAAAAATGCAGGTATAACAGACAATAACTTTGTATAATGTTAACGTTTACCCCTCGGGTGGAACTGAACAGTCGCATAGTGTGAGGGAGGAACGATCTCCTCAGTCTGTCAGTGCAGCAGGACAGTGACAGCAGTCTGTCGCTGAAGCTGCTCCTCTGTCTGGAGATGATCCTGTTCAGAGGATGTAGTGGATTCTCCATGATTGACAGGAGTCTGCTCAGCACCCGCCGCTCTGCCGCGGATGTCAAACTGTCCAGCTCCATGCCTACAATAGAGCCTGCCTTCCTCACCAGTTTGTCCAGGCGTGAGGCATCCCTCTTCTTTATGCTGCCTCCCCAGCACACCACTGCGTAGAAGAGGGCACTCGCCACAACCGTCTGATAGAACATCTGCAGCATCTTATTGCAGATGTTGAAAGACGGCAGCCTTCTAAGGAAGTATAGTCGGCTCTGTCCTCTCTTGCACAGAGCATTAGTATTGGCAGTCCAGGGTTGAGGGCGTGGCAGACCTGTGGCCTCAGGTGGTGAAGCAGCAGCTGCTCCATGGCCACTCCATGGTCTTCATCACATGTGACGTCAGACCGACAGGCTGGAAGTCATTCAGCTCACTAGGACGTGATACCTTTGGGACTGGGGTGATGCAAGATGTTTTCCAAATTCATCTAGTTTTCTTTCCACATCCGTTAAGATGGCATGTTTCCTGAAATGACAGATCCTAGAGATAATCAACCAACTTTATTAAATACATATTGTATAGTGCCCATAAAAACTATTCACCCATTTGGATGTTTTCACATTTCATTGTTATACAGCATCAAATCACAGAGGAATAAATTCAGCATTTTTGACAATGATCAACAGAAAAAGACTCTTTCATATAAAAAGTGAAAACAGATCTCTGCAAAGTGATGGAAATAACAAGCATAAAACACAGAATCACTGATCGCAGAAGTGTCCACCCCATTCAGGCCAGTGTTTAGTAGATGCACCTTTGGCAGTCATGACAGCTATGTGCCTCTGTGCACAGGTCTCTTTCTGCTTTGCACATCCGCACACTGCCATTTTCCCTATTCTTCTTTGCAGAGCTGCTCAAGCTCTGTCAGACTGCATGTTGATCGTGATCGAGATGCATCCCCACTGCATACTGCTGCCACCACCACCATTCACAGTGGGGAAGTTGTGTTTTTAAAATGTGCAATATATCGCTAATGCCAAACATGGCATTTAGGCAGATGGTCAAAAAGCTTTGGTCTCATTAAATAATAAAATCTTCTTCCAGCTGACTTCCATATGCAAGCTCTAGCCAAGATGACATGTGTTTTTTTTTAACAGTGCTGCTTTCCCATAAAGTTGCGACAAGTGAAGCACTTGGGCACAGCTGATGTATGCACAGTCTCTTCAATCTGTCCCATTGTAGCTTGTAAATCCTTCACAGTTATCATAGGTCTCTTGGTGGCCTCCCTCACTAGTCTTCTTCTTGCACAATTACTTCTCCCTCCTTTTCTTCATGATTTATTTAAAGGGATAATCATTGGCTTGGATATTTTCTTGTCTCCGTCCCCTAACTTTTGCATTTCAGTCATCTTTTTACAGAGTTGCTTCGACTGTTCCTTTGTCTTTATTTTGTAAGTTAGGTCACCATACTGACTCAACACAAGTTTGACCTTCCAGAGAAGGTGCATTTTTATTGTAATCAATTGAAACCCCACTTAGGCAATCTCCTTTGAATGAATTATATGATGTCTAAAACCAGTTGGCTGCAAAAATGATGATTTAGGTGTACCGTATTAAAGGGGGTGAATAACGTAAGTAATCAATTATTTTATATTTTACATTTGTAATTAATTTAGACCAATTGGCAGACTGTTTTCACTTTGACAATAAAGAATCTTTTTCTGCTCATCATTGTCAGAAAAGCCAAATTAAATATGATGTCGTATAACAATAAAATGTGAAAATTTCCAAGAGAGTGAACACATTTTAAAGGCACAAGACATGCAGGTTAGGTGCATTAGCGATTCTAAATTGTTCCTAGTGTGTGCTTGGTGTGTGTGTGTGTGTGTGCCCTGCAGTGGGCTGGCACCCTGCCTGGGGTTTGTTTCCTGCCTTGCGGCCTGTGTTGGCTGGGATTGGGTCCAGCAGACCCCTGTGACCCTGTAGTTAGGATATAGCGGGTTGGATAATGGATGGATGTACATTATGTGTGACCTTTTTTCAGTGTTTCCAAAAATCTATGCTATCCATTTTAAGACTAAATATAAAGTACTACTTTTGTTTACCTCACTCCTGAAGCTATTTAGCAAAATGCATCATAACTCAACTGAAAAACTATTGATTAGTAATATGTATTGTTCTGCCAAAAATGGCACAATTTGACAAGAAGACCAGTAGAGTCAGAAAACATGCTAAGGTCTTACACTAGAAAATTAAGCCGATCTTTCATCATACCAAACAAAAATCCTAAATAAACTATCATAGAAAAACAATGTGCTACTGAAAACCAATATCAGAATTGGATTAAGCATCCCAATCAACCGTAAATACTTAATTATTAAGAAAGATGCCTCCTTAAAGGAGTAAAAAATATTAAACAGAACATAATCACAAGAATTTTTATTATATGGTGCATGTTTTGTTCCTTTAGTGGAGTGTAATAAAGTGAAGTTATATTAAGAAAATATGGCATAATAATTTAAAACTGAGTTGAGTAAAAGCATGTAAGTAGGCATAACATTTGACACCCATTATTTCAAAACCAAGCACAGAAGAAATGAAAGGGCGTACACCTTAGAAGACTCTTTAAAGAAGAGTTTGTACTCCTTTTAGATGAGATCAGATGTTGTTTACTATGGCACATGACAGCCTTTCCTACACCAAGAGAAAACCATTAGCTGGATAACAAGAGAGTAAGTGCCTGCACATCACAGCCTAAGTCAGGTGCAGGTGCACATATGCACAAAAATGGCTTGACTTGCAAAGAAGAGTGGCGGGATTATGGAGAGATAAGACCAAGACTGGAGACAGGCACATAACAAAATTACTCCTTTCTTCAGAGGAGGAATGAATGATGGCTATCCTCGGTCCTGTCGTCTTCATGGCCCCCACATTCATCATCCACATGCTGCTAATTTTCAACCCCTGGGCCATCTCAGATAGGTACCGAGTTTCCCCGAAAATAAGACAGGGTCTTATATTAATTTTTGCTCCAAAATATGCACTAGGGCTTATTTTCAGGGGATGTCTTATATTTATTCATGTACAACAATATACCTTTATCCAAATACAGCCATATCATCTTCTTCTGGAATATCATTATAACACTCCACATTTAAACCCTGAATTCCAGCCTGAATTTCTTGCTACTACAGCCACTTTGCTGATTGATGTGCGTGCTTCGATGTTTGATGAATGGTTTGATGTGGTGAAGCAAAATGCCGACATACAAATGTATTCAAGCGTTGCATATTCCCTAAAGTAACGACACAGTACATTTTAAAAGTCTCACATACCATCTTCTGTGCCGTCTTTTTTTTTGTATCTTACAATACCTTCAGAATGTATGCAGCGTATTTGAGCAACAGAGAAAAAAAAATAAGGACATAATGAAAATGTCTATTTTGTGATTAATGTGGAAATTTCGGCTTTAAACTCGAAATGTGCACTTTAACCTCGTAGTTTACTTTATCATTAAAGTAGACTGTCGTAAACGTCATCTTCAGACTGACCCAGTTGTTAATCGCTATGAGCTTCTGGGGCTTCCTCCTGATATGACAGCAGCGGCAAGCAGCAATAGATCGCCACACAAAACAAATTAAATTTATGATATTCCAGCTCTCTGCACATTTAGAATTCTTAGATTTATACTTGATATCACTTTCATGATGAAATGCATTAAAGTATATATGTTACATTTTACAGATAAATCGTTAACTTTGTTTAAATAATGAATACTGTTAATAGTTACACATATGGGGTGGCACGGTAGCAGAGTGGTAGCGCTGCTGTCTCGCAGGGAGTCACGTCCCTTGTGATTCATGCCTGGAGTTTGCATGTTTTCTAGGTGGATTTTCACAGTGGGCTCAGTTTTCCATCCAAAGACATGAAGGTTTCGGGATTTGGTGAAGCTACAATGATGCCAGTGTATGTGTGTGCTTGTGTTCACCTTGCGATGAGCTGATGCCCCATCCAGGGATTTTGTTTCTGCCTCGTGTCCAATGCTGCTGGAATCGGCGCATCCCCGAATTGATGGATGTAATCATTAAACATCCTTTTCAGAGATATTGTGGCAAGGTGTCAACGGAATTTAATGGATGTTTCGGGCACACGCAACACATCGCGAGAAGTATAAACCGACCTTAGGCGCTTTACTTTACAGCTGACGATCTTGAAGCTCACCCCTAAACCAAGGCATAGGTGAATACTCAAGAGCTAATAGAACAAGGGAGTAAGTAGATTATAAAGGAACATTCTATTTTAGTTACAATGTTTTTGGGAAACATTTGTAAATTAACAATTAATCCTAAAGTGGAGTTAATTATGAAGTTAATTAGTGTGATTAAAAGGCACTATATTGCACCCGACCCGACACAGATTCACACTGGAGGCACATATAAAATAAACAAGACTTTTATTTTCTTCAGCTGGAGGGCACATCTTCCCCGTAATCCGTCCAGCCACAACATAGTCCCAAGCACAGTACACTAAGCACACTCTTCTTCTGCTTTTCCTCCACCACTCCTCCAAGCTTTGACCTCCTCCTCCCGACTCTGGCCGCTGAGTAGTGGTTGCTGGCTCACCCGGAAGTGGTCCAGGTGCTTGATCACCTGTTTCCGTTTGCACCTCTGGGCGGGGCTGAAGATTCGTCCAGCCAGGCTCAGGGACCCATGCAGCACCCCCTGGCAGCCACCCCAGATCCCAACAGGGCTGTGGAGAACTCCATCTCGAATGGAGCCCTGCGGGAAACTGAGGCACCCTCGTCAGCCAGGGAGGCTGCCACCAAGTGTCTCAGGGGAGGTACTGAGTAGCCCATGGTTGATCCCCCAGAACATACGTTGAAGGGGCGTCCTGGCCGGGCATGGGACCCAGCCACCCGCCACAATAGCCACAACTCTTTTAGGACTCTCACCTCAGTTTGAGTGGGTTATGCAATGGTATAGCACTCTATGACTGCTCCCTACTGTATTTCTGATGCTACTCAGATAGGATCTCACCCCAACAACCAGCGATTAGCTTGAGAATATTACTTTGTCTACATGATGTGAAATGTGTATGTATACGGCATTCATTCATTATTTTTTGACTTCTGTTATAAGGTCCAAGGCAGAAGACAATCCTGAATGGGACATCATTCAACTACAAGACACATGGGCATAATGTCACAAATAAAGTTCCAAGTTATAATGGTCAGTCAAATATAACAAAACAGACAAAAATAAAGTTAAAGGGTTGGGGACTGTCCCCGTTTAGTAGAGTAGACTGATGCAATGAATAAGTCTTTACAGACCTGAGTCCAGAAGTCCAGAATAGAACTGATTAATACAAAAATGGCAAACACCCACACACACGCATATATATATATATATATATATATATATAAATGAAACAGCAAGAGGTATGTAACAAGAAAGTGGCCTTCTGGGATCAGAGTGACATTATCTGGAGGTGGGACTTTGAGGGGTGGAACCGGAAGTGACATCATAGGGTGTTCTTTAGCTGGAAGTGATTATTGGACTGGTTCTTCAGTTGTTCTGTGGGTAAAAGAGGAGAAACAGTTAGACTACAGCACCAACCCCTGGTCTGGTGGGAACATACAATTATTTGAGCCCGTAAACTGTCTCCCAATTGCACGTGTGTGACACAACTAATAAATAAAAATACTGGTAGAAAATTGTGATTTGAGAGGAAGATGTAAACTACACATCTTTAATACCATGGTCAGCAGTTATACCACCTGCACTTCAGAACAGGTAATCCACCTGAAGCTAAGCCTATTTGGCCAGGGCAATACTTGTTTTGGAGATCAACCAGGAAAGCGTGGGTTGCTGCTTGATGGGGTATTGATGAGGCCAGTGGGGGACGCTTAACCTGTAGTCTGTGTGCAAATAATAATGCCCTAGTATGGTGATGGGAACACTGTGCTGAATAATGTTGCTTTCCTACAGATGAAACGTAAAATCTGAGGTCCTGATTCTCTCTGGTTAAATTGCCCACCTCGGCCCAGTCGTTCTGGAGCCCTAATCATCCCAAGCTTCTTATTGACTAACTATGTCTCTCACCCTTTCATCACCGAATAGCTAATGTGTGGTGATTGTACAGACACATGAATTTCCGTTGCATAATGTACTGTAGATGGATTCTACACATTAGTGGTGGGTAAAGTTGCTCCCAACGGTCTATGTAAAGTGCTTTGAGTAGGCTAGAAAAGTGCTATATAAATGTATTTAATTGTTAATTAATTATTTTTATTATTATTATTAAACACAGTGTACAGGATGAAATTCAAACACAGGTCCTATGATTGGCTGGCTATACATAAGTATACCGCACATTTAAAATGCTTTTAGAATACATATGTGTTGTTAAGGACAATAACAACATGTAAAAAATTCTATAAATAATGTAATATTTATCTCCAAATCTGGGATTATTTAAAACTTGCCTCAAATTGTATAATTGCATTAGTTAATTAGCATTGTTTGGTATATATGATGCAGAACAGTAATTAATAGGTAACTTTTTGTTTCCTAGCAGTGTTAAGATAACAGAAGTAAATTAAATGAAATTAGAATCTTGCACATTTTCATTAAATATTCATGAAAGGCAAACTTAGAAATAATTAATAACTGCAAGAGGGCACACATAAAAAGATAAGCAAAGTTAGGTTTTGTATTGCTGCTTCATTGCATGCATTCAGGGATGATGTAAATAAAGAAATCATAATAAACTCCTCTGGGGATATATTGATCCCTAACTTCACGTTTATTTGGCAAGTAATTACCCTTAATTGAGCTTAATTAATGAGTTCTGCATCATCATTGTTTTTTATCGAAATATCACCACATTAATTGCATAGGTAGTGTATTAAATGCACTGTCATTTTCTTTTTTTAATAAAATGTCATAGCTTTGATTAAATAAAAGAGAACTTACCATCTACTACTTGGAAAGAATGCAATAAGACACTACCCAACCATAGTGATTATTTGCATGCTTAATCATTGGCTTGAAAGAGTAGCTGGGTTTTTCTGCTGAACATAAAGGAAGTTCCTGGAGGGATTTTTTTACTGTGTGTCATAATGGGTGACCATTCTGCTTTTTATTGCTTGTGTTTGGAAGAGGCTGCTCTGTGAACTTGACTGGCTGGATCAGTTCTTTGTTTTGCAATACTGTGGTTTTCTTGCTTCAACAGGGTTCCCCTGATTTGCAGCCAAGCATTCAGTAACAGTTTATTTGTCTGACTAGAAGAGATCACTGCAGCTGCGGCTAGCAGGCAAAGACCTTAAGGAGCAGTAAAGCATAATCTGGCCTTGAGCTCACTCATGGTGCCAACTTTAAGAAGTATGAATTATTGCAGAAGATCTTATAAAGATCAATTTTGAAAGGCAGATACTATTGTAAAAACTGGGATTTTGGAAACCATTGATCCTTGTGAGATCTTCCAAGAGGAAATGAAGAATGAATCTTCAGGGGATGCAGACAATGTATAGTCGTGCCAGCACTACAAAATATAAAGTAGATACTTTACACTATTTTGAAAAATGAAAATTGGCCTACAGAGAAGCATAAATCAAAGCAGAAAATAATTTGTAAAATCATAAAGTAAAGTGAAATAAATGTAATTTTCAGAATAAAAGCAAAGTCTTTATTTCTCACCCAGCAGGGCATCTTCTGAAGTCTCCAAGAAAATTAGAGGTAATTATTAATTTATGAAAAAAAATCATAAAGGGACACTCTGAGTGTGTCAAAGTTCTGAAGGGCTACCGTAGCTGTTTTCATGTCATTAGTTAGTAATTTATTACTGTGGCTAATGGAGTTTATGTCTTTTGGCCTAATTAATGTTTTTTTGAAGTCCCAATCGTTTCTTATTTAGAGTAAGCAGCCAAAAAATAATGCGATACAAAGCAAGCCAGCAGATGACCAGACGACCGTTTTCACTCAACTCTTAAATGGAATGTATTTTTAAATATATAGATTGTTATAACCCTCATTCTGTCACACAAGACGTGTCCAAAATTGTTGGTTTACATTTTGCTAAGAGCACCATCAACATGTTTATTTGACCAGAGTGGCTCAATATTTCACTTTTTCTTTTCAAATCCTATATAGAGACAGGTAACATTTGCAAAGGGGATTATGTTAGTTGGTCGTCTTGGCTCCTTTTGCATCTTCTTATAGTTAATGAGATGACTTCTGGTTAAAGAAAAAAGAAACAATAAAGGGTTTGGAATCATAAAAAGCAAGTAATTTAAATTGAAGATGAAAGAAGGAAGAAGCAATGGATTACTAATTAAGACAATGGTTGTAATGAAAATGTGTAGCTACTGCAGCTCTCCAGTATCTGAGTTTGACACGCCAGTGCTAACCAAAGAAATAAACATTGTAGTGTTCAAATGGGAAGAATGGCGTGCCCAGTCGGACCCTTTGCTAACAGTGAGTAGTAGGATAGTTGATAAAGCCTTTCTTTAAATGAATTAATCAAAGAAATGTTGAGAATGTTGCTGAGGTATACAGAGTTTGTTCAATTGTTCAACCAAAGGTGAAAGGGCAAAACTAAAGTCAAAACCAGAAGCTTTTCTCCAAATGATTTATTTGCCTGAGTACAATTCTCTCATGAGGTCTTTCCTTTAGTTACTTAAAGTTTAGATGCTGTTTCTTGTGCATGACCAGCTGTTATAGCATCCCTGCCACAACATCATGCCCTCACACAACATGTGAGGGCATGGCAATATAAAGTGTTGGTTGCTCCTTTACCTTTTACTAAGGATGCTGAGCTGAGTTTGTTTGAATATACTTAAGACCACCATCTTCTCTCAATGCAAGTCAGTTCTGTTCTGGACTCTGTTCAATGCACATCGTGCTACTTCAAACCAACTTTTGCAGCCAGGGCAGCCAAGAAAACAATATATGGGTGGCTGCCCCAAATCTTTATGATGTCTTTGACTCATTCTTATGGCAGTGGCAAAGTCATCAGTGCCGGAACCAAGTGGGATTTCCCGAGAAAGGTCTGCAAGGGACTGAGAGAGACAGTTAGCACACTCCACAGCCCCCTGGTCTGGTGTAGAATTACTATTATTTAGGCCCTTTAGCTGTTTCCCATGTGCACGTGTGTGACACCAGTTAATATCAAAAACATACAGTTTCTCAATTGATTAGTTTAAGTGTATGAACTCTTATTCACAGATATAGAACATTCACAGCACAGCACTCTAACGTGAGTCTGGTTGAAGCCAAAGTCAAATGAACATGAACGCTCCACTGTGGGATTGCATCATTGTTAAACAACATGCCGTAGTGAGGTTTCTTTGGGCAGAGGAAATGAAACCAGTTGAAATTCACCAAGGGATGTTAGCTCAGTATAGAAGTGAAAACAGCATGACTCACTGAAAAGTTTATGAATGGGTAGAAATGTTTAAAGTGGGAAAAATTAATGTAACTGTCAAAGCTCAATCTGGTTGGCCAACATTGTGCAGAAAATCCCACGTCGACATAGCGAAATCCTTCATCAGAGAAGAGAAGACCAATGAATTACATTGTCCGCTCTTATTGCACATATGATTTTAGCTATGGATCTGCAAAAAAATCATACTGCATGATGTGAAGTATCATCTTCCTAAAATAAAAAGAAGCATCACAAAAACAAAGTTTTGGGGACCGTCCCCGTATATTGTCCGTAGGACAAGGAAAAAAACACAAAAAAAGATGTTTGGTTGATCAAAAGCAATTGCATATAGCAGTTGATAAATGGTACATGACAAGATGGCATTTATATACAGAAAACAAAATGGGGACAGGAAATGGTTGGCGGGATATGATGCTGTGGGACGGAAACAACATCATCAACATAGGACCGGAAGTGATGTCATCAGGGAGTGTCAGAGGTTTCATCATGACGTGCACCGGAAGTGACGTCTCGGTGGCCATTTTGGAACCCAGAAATACGTTCTTTATTTTTCTTCGGATTTCCTGCTGAGAAGAACAAGAGAATCAGGTTAGTACTGTATGATAACCCCTTGTCTCGTGATATTTCACTCACCTTTAGGCTTTTTGACTGCCTCCTAAGCGCACGTGTGTGACAATGATTACCTGGGGCACTGTAAAGTCTGCACTAACAAACAGCTTATTGATCTGCACAAGCCAGCTTCCTTCGTTGAATTTCAGGAGCTTTCAATCCCTCTGCCCAAAGAAATCATGCAGTGGAGGCTCCATGTTCGTTTGACCTTGGTTTCAACTAGATTAACAGCAGAATGTTGCTGTCTGTGTGTTAAAACTAGACATAAGCCATTGTGAACTTGTTGTATTGCACCATTGTCTTTACCATGTAATTTTCAAATTGCCTTTACTTTTTGATTGTATTAATGACACATGCAAATGTAAACTTCATGATATTAAATTAAAGTCCCTGAGGTATATTAAATGTGACCCAAAAGGTCTTTACATGTGTTAGATGAAAATTAGTATCTTTGTTTGAAAACACAATTAGATAAATAAGTGACCAAATCCCGGTTTTTCACTTATTCCCGCAAAAAGAAAACTGAAATGAAAATAGTACCACAAATAAAACATTGCAGGCCTGGTTGACAGTTGTGAGTGGTGCAGCCAAAACAAGCAGCTTCTTCACCCCGTAGAGTACACAGGAAACTTCACTATGTTGTTCGCAGCCGAGGCAAGATGATCCATATGGCTGGCATTATGTTAATGATATGCAGACAGTGGACCGTCAGCTGCAGGTTAGCCTGATTTCACCACCAAACTTCAATTTACACTGAAGTCCCAGTTTATCCATCCCCTAAAAGACAGCGTTTGTACAGTTCGCTGGGTTGTCTTGTATCAGCACTGTCCATAGAAACAGTTAGCTTCTCGTTGGGAAAGGCTACTTTCTAAATAAACTTAACATTAACTTTAGTTATCTGGTTGACAACTTAACCATTTCTCATGTAATCTCTAAATGCATGTGCTACTCATCTAGAAACATCTTTTTTTTTCCTCCGTCTTTTTCCTTGGCTCCAGCTCCCTTTCTCCTTCACATATGCCTTTTCTCTACAACCTTTAACCTGCCCTATAATTTGCTACTATTACCTCACAGCTCAATTTTTAAAGAGCTACAGGTGGCATTAATAAAAAATAAACAAAAAAATGGTGATTCCCATAAAGAATGATAATTATCAAAAACAAAAATTAATAATTTGGTATTTGGTACACTGTATTAATTAATGCACACTAAGTTCTAGAAACAATTATAAAACACTTCCAGTCTGCCTCAAAGTGCATATTAATACTCTCATGGTAATTTGCATTTGCTGACTAACCCAATATTGTGCATGTGGGCTGTAAAAGGAACGGCACTTTATAGATAAGACTATCTAGCTTGGAATCAGACCAGAACTGAAGCACTGCAAGCACAGGCATGCAAATGCTGTTAATATACAATCCAAAATTTTAAAATTGCAATTTGTCCCATAGAATTAGATATGGAAGTTCAATGCAGACATTACTTTAGATGTGATTTTATCAAGAATTTCATTGGAATCAGCTGGCATTGTTGACGATCCATTTTTTAACTTTATTTTGTCAATATAATTGCTGGCAGCATCAGTTGATGCTAAGAATCCACTCCCATGATATTGTGTTTATCCATCCACCTATCCATTTTCAGAACATATTCCTTTTTCTTATTTATTTTTCTTGTTTTTAGCTAGCCTTTCAAAATGTGTTTTAACAGAACCTGTAAAGTCTTTATAGTTTAAAAATATCCCTACATTGTTTGTTTCAAATTGTCAAAGACTTTACAGATCCTATTTGTTTTCTAAGTTACTTTCATTTAATAGAGAACTTCTCTGTTCTTACATTTTTTTATAATAGTGTGTGATAAACAGCCGGTAGCTGAACCCAGCTGGGACATCCTGAGGATGGAAAGAGTGGGGGAGGAAGCTACTTTTGGACGCTGCCTCCCACAAAATGGTAGATGGTGGCTTCCCTAGAGTATAGCATCCTGGGACTTGAAGTTCTGTATCTCAGCCCTGTTGGGTACCATGGGTGCCGCCTGGAGGAGCTGTGAAAGGACTAAAGGACCCATGCCTCATCCATAGCCCGGACGTTCCCCCAGGTCTCAAGGACGGAAGCTCCAAAGTACTTCTGGGCTGAAGAAAAAGCCAGTTCTCCATCCGGGTTATGGAGTATTTAAAGGACTGCTGTGAACCAAGCAAGCGAGCCGGAGTCAGGAGGCAGAGGACAGAGATTATGAGGAGAGGCAAGGAGAGGAGATAAATGGAGGCAGCTGAAGAGAAAGCAAAGAGTAGAAGAAAAGGGACTGAGCTTTATCATTGGTAATTTGTGCACTGTGTGCTGTACAGGAGAAGGGAGTTAATAAACGTATATGTGTTTTGGACATTGTGTGTCTCAGTGTCTGTCTGTACCCGGGATGATCTTCCACAAGTGTTACATTTTTACTTTTAAATACCATAATATTCTTAGACTATGCATGCAGCATCATGTCAAAAGAAGGAGGCAACCCTGGACATAGCACCAGATCATTGCAGGGAGTCTCAGGAAGGTGCATGACTTTAAGATGTGGAGAAAAAACAAAAACAGAGAGCCTGCTGGGTACCAACAGCAACAAGGACGAGGGCAGTGGATTTGAACCTGGGGCACTAGATTCACAAGACAGCAGGACTGTCCACTGTGCTGCCACATCACCTGCTTCTACCTTATATAATAACAAGTAAAACAGCAACTTATTATTATTTGTAATTTTTTTAGTTGATGTGTCAAGCAACATAAAGAAAGTATGTTTTGCCTGCCCAAGACAGGAGAATACAAATAGAGTACAAAGAAAAGTCTTTTTTTTTCTTATTTTTATCAGGCAGTAAAAAATGCAATGCACTGTCAATTGTGACATCATGAATGTTCTATTCCTATTAGATTCCTATTAACATATTTTTTTTCCTTCTACACACTGCTCTTGCATAAAACTAATGAAAATGTAACACCTAAAAGCTCTTCTTAATAAGGTATGACATCTTTAAATGTAGTGTGTGATAGGTGCAGAAAATGTTAGCTATTATTATGTTTCTTAGACGCCTAGAGATGCCCTTTAGTGTACTCTAAAGGTTAAGGCACTGGACTTTAATCCACAGGGCTGCCAGTTCAGTTTTCATCTCTGACTTATTGTGTGATCTTATGAAAGTCAATTAGCGAGTGCTCTGGTTGTAAAAATAAATAAACAATTGTGCTAGGTCTCTGAACTTCTAAATTACCTTGAACGATTTATTTTAAGTACAACCTGGTTCATCAGATTATTATTAGTATATGCATATTGTATATAGGTTTTATTTACATTGGCTGCTGGTGTAAATAAATTGCTGCTTGTAGATAATAAAGCTCCTCTACTGCACTGTACCATTGAGACACAAATCCACCACTGGCACACTAATTAATACATGCCAGTTGTTATCAACTTATCTAATAGCATGTGTAACATTTTGGAAAAAACCTGAGCACGTAGAGCTTCAAACATCACATAAAAGCCTCACCAGCTGTCAGCTAAAGAAGAGCTTAGATATTCTCTCTTTTTTTGTAAAAATGATGTGCAACAAAATACTTTTGGCAATATAATGCATAGAGGGCTCACCAGAAAATATAGGCAAAATAGGCAATTACCGAGAGTGGCATATGAAAAAGGATGGCCAAATGTACCTCATTGAACTATTGTGCAGCCTATTTGGAATTTGAAGATACAGCAGGTCATCTTTCCTTGGCTCTCCCTAATCATGTTGAATGACCAAGGAATGTGTCAGTCGCAGCTTGGGCCACCCACCCTGACTTTATCACACTAGTGCTAATTTTGATCACTAGGACCGACAATGATGGCAGTATGTTAAAACAACCAAACCTGTCTGCCTGAGAATACAAAAGAACAGGCCTTCCAAAAACACAAAGGCTCAATGTTAAAATACAGTGTTTTAGATTCATTTAGCTTGGATGGTAAATCCACCATTGTCAAGCATCAAGTCACTGATTCCACTAAAAGCTTTGCTTTGCTGCAAGCCACAGTGGATGTAAGAAGATGTGCTCTGTTCCCAAAGATAGCAATATCTCATTCAAAAAAGACCCTGACCAGCAGTTAACAGTATATGATGAGGAAAGGTGGAATGATCCCAGTAGCTACAATTTCCAAAGGGCATGCACTGGAAAAGAAAATTAAAATAGAAGATGCAGTTAAAACATATTAGCCATGAAGAACTAGCCTGTGTAGTTTTGAAAGATAAGCTGAATGAATATAATCAGGGTGAGGTCAGGTTGGGAAGCATGCACCTGTACAGTGCGTTGCTGCACCCACCACACGACAAAACAACTCAGGATCCTGGTTGGCAACCACACAGGCAGACAAACGGTCTAGTCCCACCCTCTGAAAATGACCATTTATTTGCTGCAAACAGATTTTATGTGGGCATCCCCTTGGCCTGTTCCAGCCACTCAAGTCCTCAACAATGAGGATCCTGTGTGCCAGATAACCCTCAGGAAATGGCGCCACATGGCTGTAGTGCCGTAACTGATGCTCCCTCACAATGCAGGTAATGTTCCTTATTTGGGACTCTGTGAGCAGCCATTTGTTCGATGCCAAGTCAAACCAGCAGTACCCAAGGATTCTCTGAAAAGACAGTACCGAAGCAGTCCAGTCTTCATCTCAGGTCACTGGATAGCGTCCATGTCTTGCAACCATATAGCAAGACTGGAAGCACCAGGGCTCTAAAGACTTGGACCTTCGTCCTTTTGCAAAGATATTGCAAGCACCACACACCCCTTTCCAGCGACCTCAAGACACCCTGTGCTCTCATAGGTAGAGTCACCAGAGACATGAATGTCACTGCCAAGGTAAGTAAACCTCTCAACAAGGTTGACACTCTCTCCGCTGACAGACACACTGCTGATGGCTGTGCACAAGAGGTCATTAAAGGCCTGGATCTTGTTTTTTTTCCAGGACACTTGTAAGCTCAGACACTCAGACTCCTCATTCAGTTTCTCGAGAAAACCAAATCAAAGCCTCCATTGACTCCACAAAGATCACAGCATTGTCAGCCAAGTCAAGATCAGAGAATCTTTCTTCACCAACAGATGTCCCACAGCCGCTGGACCCAACGCCCTTGCCCAACACCCAGTCCAAGCAAGCAAAGAACAGAGTAGGAGCAAGAACACACCCCTGAATATAATAATATGAATTAATATAACAATCCCTTTTAAGTTGTATAGTACCAAGTCTAGTTTATGCAGAATTTTTCCCTCCTTAGACTTCAGGTTTGATGATTTGAGAGAGATGATGCCCTTCCTAGACTTTGCATTGGTGCAGGATGTATGACTCAGACAATCCGTAAAGCTTTGGAAATCTTGCAGGACTCAAGCTGGCTACAACGTGTGTCGCATAGCCTAGTTGCGATGGTTGAAAGGGGAAGTGCGCAGTGCCACAATATTTACTCTGTGCCCATCAACAGGTACTGGGTTGAATGCAGCTTTCACGTGTGTCTATATGTTGTGATCTTGCAGATTGTAAAGGGTGGAACAAGTGTGTTTTTCCTAGAGTGACAGATTGGCATAAGTGCCAGTCCTGCATACATACAGTATATTCTCAAAAGAGCATAGCCAATTAATTGTCATGGGCGAACAGAGCCTATACCAGCAGACCTAACACAAGGTGGGAAATAACTGTATACAAGATACCAGCTCATTTTACAGCACACAAACTCACCTAAACTGGGCAAATTTACAGTCAGCCGCAACCTAACCTGCACATCTTTAAAGTATGGAAAGAAACTCAAACAGACATGGAGATAACATGCAAACACCACTCATTCAATGAATGGTCATGGTATTTGGACCTAGAATGGCAGGTCCAAGAGAAAGCAATGCTATCCTACGCAACACCATAGTAATAACACTTTATCGTCATCACAGCTTGTCAAGAAAATATAACTTATTTGCTCCAAAATGTAATTTCCAGACATAATCAAAAATGTTTGTTGGTAAAGTATAATGCTTAAAATAGGGCCTCAAAGTTTGCTTTTGTTTTCTTCCAAACTGCAGTAGATGAAGGTCATCAAGTCAGCCATTATGACATATGTTACAGCTGATCTTTTTTTATTGCAGCATTTCCTTCTAAATACCAATATTGTACACTCAGTCTCTGTTCAGCTGGGCTGCTGAGGTGTCAAGCAATCCAGCTGAAAAGATGCGCCAGCAAAACAGCAGAATAAATTGTAAAGGTGCATTTAGAAAGAACTTGGAATGCAGATATCTCAAATAAGCCCTGAAGACAAGCAAAGTAGTGGCAGACATTGGTTTTGTAATATCTGAAGCATTAAAATCATTCCATTCAAAACAAAGGCTTCAATAATGACACTTCAGACAAGTTAATACATGCTAGATCTTCATTTCAAGACATTTAATGAAGGTGAATCTCCACTTCTGTAAAACACACATTATGTTACGGCAGCAGGTTTGCCATCTGCTGATTACAAACTTCTGGAGACCATACCTGCTGAGAATTATTGTTGACATATCAGTACTTCTTGGTGCATTACAGTGCATTTAGTTTTAGTTATCATATGATTGTGCTGAGACAGATATATTTGCATGAAGGGGATTCAGATGACACAGCTGGTCGAGCAATGGCCCTTGTAGACAAACTTGTGGAAAAGCCCTGCTACTATAATCTGTTCAAATAGCAAATGACAGAAGTAGTGCTCCTCCAACATGAAACGAACAGTAGAGCTGATTATCTTTGTGCTATCATTGCTCCTATAGGCATGGCGGATCCACGTGGCAAGGAGCTGAACTCCGGTTCCTGCTGAACTGAGCCAGTTCTATACATTTACTGTTATCAGCTCAGTAGGCACAGGAGGTTAAGCCCAGTGATTCACTCGACCACAATAACATGCACTAGTAATGAAATGATCCAGATGTTTCCATCCTTTACAGTCTTCCTCTTTGTGAATGATAGCGAAGATGATGATCTAGATGTTTCCAACATTCACAGCCTTCATTTTGGATGATGATGATTGGAAATGCCAACTAAAGACAGTGGTGTGTCTAAACAACCTAAAATGGGGCGATAATCCCACCCTGTCAAAGTACATGGCCTTCAAAACATCCGTGCAAACCTCCAGCACTGAAATTCATAGCCCATAAATGCAGCCACTGAATGAGTGATTAGGCTATATTTTGAAACAGAATAATTAAGGGTCAATTTCTATTTCACACATTTTATTTCAATTGCATCATGAATTGCTCAACAAACTAAATGCTGATACTGGTATGGATCACCTCATAGTATTATTACCTTTTATTACATGAGATAGTGACTTAGGGTACCTCCAGCATAGGGTGTGCATATCTGGCCTTGACTTGTGTGGCTTTCCTATTATTGGCCCAAGATATACAGTAGCTGTTAATGTTTTTATTCATTTTCTCTGGGACTATTTGAGCCCTGTAACCTGAAAGAGTCAACTATGCCTAGATCTGGGCTTTCACATGACTCCCACTAAGATAATGACTGGAACAAATAACGGATAAAAGTAATTTCTTCAATGCTTACTCCTATCCTGCTGTGTGGGCACATTTACATGCAAAGAGAATCAAGAATGCAGTTCCAGCTCGGTTTGTTTTTTAAAACAATGAGTACTCTAATATTTCTAAAGTTTAAAAAACTATTAATTGTTTCCTCAAAGTCTGGTTTCAATGAGCAAACACACTTGGTCTTGCTCCAGATTTGTGAACCAGATTACATAATTTGCTTGTAGACCAATAAGTCCTGTAGTGACCTTGAATGTAGTAACACTGTTCAATAACCACAAGCACAAAATATTTTGTCCTCACTTAATAGAAACCAACTAAACCCCGACAGCAGCTGCATAGCAATGTTCTGTTAATGGGGTGGGGGATCTCATAAACAGAAGAGGATAGCAGTATATTTTTATATAGCATCATTCAGATTAATTTTCTAATATAGAATTCTGAACAGAGACAATAGTATTTATTTAAAACAATTATTCTTAAAGTATTTAATAATGAAGCAGAAGTTTTTCTTCCCAATAAAACCAAAGGGAGAATTTTCCAGAGGTATAATAAAGCTTTGGGATGGCACTTTTCTTGGAGTTATCAACTTCTCGAAGTCATCTTTTTCAATTAAATGAATTTCTCTGTATCTAGTACAGTCAAACATATTTGATCAATACAATTATAGATAACTTCTGGTACAGATAACACTTTTAAAAACCCATGGGAAGCAATTATTGTCTAGCAGAAATAATAGGTCCTCAAAACCAGTAGTTAAGAATTGCCTAAAATGTACACTTACGGCTCTTGAACAGTAATTTGTCTGACTTGTGAGTCCCACTGGTGCTTTACATGTGTTAGTTTGAATTGTGGTGCAATTAGATGCTAGTCTGCATGGAAAATTTAGCTTCCAGTCATTGATGCCTGAGCAGCTGCAAGGGAAAGCAGTGGGAAAAGGGCAATTCAAAAGCATTTATTCAAGGATAGTTTACCTAAAATAGAAGTACAGTAGAAAATGATATCCGGCACCATATTTCTTTGACTTTCCCATTCTTGCACTGGTCAGGGTCATTGCTGTAATAAGAAGGGGGAAAAAAATACAGATTCTGAAAAGAGGTCAATAATAGACAAGTTTAAACACACACTACAACTGTAATTTTAAGGGACAAACATAATGAAAAATTAATGTCAATAAAGAGAATCGAACCATTTCAAAATTTTCATCTTAGAAAATTCCAAATTAAATATTCTGAATGGAAAGGAAAAAGAATGCTAAAAGAATGTTAACACTATTTTCACTATCACAGACATCAACATGATGCTTTATTTCTATTCAAGTCCTGTCAGCCGTGCCTAGTGTGATGTCTGTTATTGCTGTGATGATTCTCTCTCATTCATACTTCAAGTCACAGATTTGCTCAGCATAGACAACATATTTCATTAACTCCTCAAATGAAGAAATTGAGAGGTTTTTGTGAAGTAGAAGTGGGAGATTACTCCTTTGTTAAGTGCCAGAGCTAGCTGTATTGATTGGTATGTTGAATGATAAGTGCAGGTAAGCAATGTTGACATCTGTTAAAGTATATTTTAGATTTGTTTTCTACTGAGATGAAATTTCAAAAACATTATGTGTCTATGTGTGATGCCCCATGTGTCTTTAACCATGAGCTTCTTCCATATTCCGTAATTGTATCTCATAACTGAGATAAACTATGGCGAATGAGGACACAAACAGCAAGTGCATAGTGCATTTATTTTAAGACAAACAATGTCCAACATGCAGTGGTTAAATAACATCTTCAATAAATTATTCATAAAAGAAACACTGCAATGCAGGAAGTTAAAATCCAATTAATACTCAAAATCAATGATAAAAGCAGTCGGAATCGGTTTCCTTCAGTCAGACTCTGTCCCATCACACCCTGCTCATTCAACAAGCATACTCAGCAGAGCTTTGACACTGGTGAATGCAGCCCCCCATCCCTGCAACCTCTGTTGGCACCCTCTGGGATGCTGTTAGCCCGTCTCCCTGTCCTGTCAGTCTGCTATATAAGAGCAAGGCAATCCAGAAGTCTGCTTAATTCTCAGGCCCACATCTGAAGAGGCCAGTACTGTGTCCTAATAAGATACTTAATCAACAGTTTCATGGATCACGATGGTCCCTTTTACTTTTTTAATCTTCTACTAACCTTTATATTAAAAGGGGATTGTGTCACCTTTGTATACTCACATAGACACACACAAACATGCTTTATATACGTAATGTTGACGAAGGTGGGTGCAGAAAGGTCCTGAGTACTTGCCGCTTGAGTTACATAAACAGCACCCTTTGGTTTCCATAGGCGCATTCAATATTATTAGACTTTGAAGACCCCCTCCTTTGGTGTTCCGAGTAACCCCGAGTTACCAAAATGGCGGCCCTTGATGTTCAGTTGTCCACAATGCACTAGGGGGATGGATTATGGAAGTCCACGTCACTGGAGTTACATAAACACTGTCCGTTGGTGTCCAGAGTGCACACTTCTTAACTTTCAGAAACTGCACCCTTGCTGGCCACCTATGATGTCTAATGAATTGACCAGCACTGTGTAAGAGTTACTGGGTCACTGACAGAGAAATGGAACGATGAAACCCAAGACAAAAATAACAGAATTTAACTCAAAATACTGCACCGACCAAAAGTCCTTCCATAAAGTCTTCTCAAAAGCACCATTTATTTTTCACTGTTCTATAGTAAGAAAGCAAAATAAAGTAAGAGATCCAAAGTAAGAATGCCTAGGGAGTCATATCATCATCTTAAATATGTGGTGCATGATGACACAGTACACCACATGATTTCTGTATGACCAGCAACAGGCATAGCAAAGTATAAACAACATGACCACTGCCATCAAAATTCCTCCCAAAATGGCAGAGACGGTATTAAAAATAAACAAAATGGCGTCAGCAGAATTATGAAAAAATTAAAACAAGAAAAACAAACTCAAAACATTCTAACATGAATCATACCAAATCTCAGACATTACAACCCTGGGTATGTTTCTTTGATTATGCCTACAGCGAGTAACGTAAAAGGTTCATTAGGAGAATCATGAATTACATTACTTGCTCAACAGCTCAGAAGTTGTCGACTTCAGGGAAAATCACTAAGCTCTGGCTGACTCCTCCCATCATTCCAGTCTGTTCCACATTCTTCTGGTATTGAAGGACATCAATCACAAACTTACCCTACCTGTCTAAACTCTGCATGGAAAGAAGGCTCCAATTACTTTGATGTGGCACTCATCCCTGGTCCTATCACATTCTCCACCTCCTACAGTGTCAATGCTATTAAACAGATTTTTCCCTTTGGGACTGGACTCCAGCCATTTTAGATTTCTCTGTTTCATTCTTTTTATGATATCCGTAGATGGATAAATACACATGTAATTAGATTATGGTGGCTCTGAGGCTAGGGATCTGCACTGGCAATTGGAAGGTTGCCGGTTCAAATCACGTGAATGCCAATAGGGACTCTGCTCTGTTGGGCCCTTGAGCAAGGCCCTTAAACTGCAATTGCTGAGTGCTTTGAGTAGTGAGAAAAGTGCTATATGAATGCAAATATATATATATATATATATTTTATGGAGTACTATGCAGAAAGGAATCAATTTGTACATGAATACATTTCTTATCTACTCTTTTACATGACAGCTTCACTAGATAGCTCATTTAAGTCATTTAAGGTGCAAACCAAAATTTGAAACTTTGATGATGAGTCATAAGGGATTTATGTACTGTAAAAACTGTCACCTTCCTGTGAATGAGATGTAAAAACACAGTCCTGACTCTCTGTGGTCATAAAAGATCCCCGGTCATCAGCTGAAAAAGAGTAGGGTGTTTTCCAATGTCCTGGCTAAACTACACACTACGACCTGGCCATTCTGGCTCCCCTAATCATCCCCTGTCTCTTATTGGCTCCCTCTCTCTCACCACTTCATCACCCAACAGCAAATGTGTTTTGAGTCAATTAGCACAAAAATGATTGCTGTTCCATCATCCAGGCGGGTGCTACACATTGGTAGTGGTTGAAGGGATTGCCCACTTTCTATGTAAACAGCATTAAGTAGGATAGAAAAGCGGTATATAAATACAATTAATTAAGTAAATATAGTAAATCCAACACCACATAGGTCAGTTGTGATCTTTAGAGGTTCCCGTGAGGCAAAAATGAGTAAAAAAAATAAATAAATAAAAGGCGCCTCCATTAGATTTGGTACCTCTGTTTCAATCAGATTCTACATAAGTTCTATGTGCTAGATTACAAATTACTGTGTGTATTATTCATGTTACATCTGACATCATGCCTCAATGTATGTATTCATGCAAAGCGAGCTCTGTATGAGCACACAAAGGTAATGACTAGCACAAAAACATTAATTTGTATTAAATCGTCTTGGCTGTGGCTCACAACCATGAGTCAGTAGACAGTATAATCGCACTGCAACAGTAAATTCTGGAAGACATTATTTTTTTCATTTATCGTCTTCCACTACTCCATACCCATGTACACCAACCCTTGGATAATTATTTAAGATATTCTCTGCAGTACATGATTCTAGAATAAGCACAGTTTATGCAAAAAAGACCCATTAGAACAGATAAAGAGAGAAATCAAAGATCAACTTGGTGATTTAGTCCTGGTGCAATGTGTGATTGATCCCTAAGGATGAGCGTAGCTTCTTCATTTTTGTTTGACGTGTTTCCTTATAGCTCTGTGAAAAAATATCTCCAGAGAAATCAGTGCGGCTGTGATCAAAGAACTAGAAAAATGTGTAAGATTTTTGATCTAAATGACTTAAACATGCTCCTAAAATGACCTGTGAGTAGTCTGCTTCTTTCACCATCGTGTATAGTTAAAAACCTTTGTTTTTTGAATGTTTCTGTTGGTTTATTTAGTGCTGATAAGTTTCTGTCATGGTTTGTTAAGCTTAGCATGACCATTTAATTTCACCTTTGCTTAAACATTGTCATTATTAGAAATATGTTTATGCAAACACATCATGTCAGTTTTATTGGGGCTTCCTTTACATAGCCATTTTCGTTTTGTTAATAATTTATGAACACTTGTGTATATGAAAATGATCAACATCATTGAAATCAATTGTCCATGTACAACAATAAAGGGAGAGCATATGGATGCAGAATAGCAGGTTTTATATTATTACAATGACAGAACAATAAATCATCCCAGACTGAACAATTTTGAAATCAAAATAGTTTAGAGCAGGGATACTCAACTCTGGTCCTGGTGGTCCACAGTGGCTACAAGTTTTCATTCCAACCAGTTTCATAATTACATACCAGGCCTAGCAGATAATACAACTATGTATTTCATCATAGGGCACATTCATTCTTTCAATCTTCTAAGACAAATGTTTATTACATTGTAGATTTTTTGTTTTCTTAAAACATTATTCATATGTTTTGTGGTCTGGAACAGATTTACACCTCTTGGTTTTTCCCTCCTCATTCTTATTTATTTCAAAACATTATATTAACACAGATACTTCATGATGTACATACACAGGCTTAAATGGAAGCACATTAGTTGGAGTGCTGGTGGTTCATTTGTCATTTACACCTTGTTATTAACTGATGGCTAGTTATGAAAACAGGCAGCAATTTAAACCTTAATGCAGCTGCTTAAAACTAAAATAGATAAGGGTTCTGATTCTTAACAAACAAGTTAACTGAAACTGAACCCAACAAAACATATTCCTTTAGTAGGAAATAAAAGGGTTCTAATTAAAAATGTAGTTAAAGTGAAAATCTGCAGCCACTACAAATATCCAGGTTTGGATTTGCGCACCCCTGTCTAGACAATAGTGCCTATGCAAACCTTTCAGCTGGCTCAGTGTTCCAACAAGCAGTGCAGTCTTGAATGGGACCTGGCAGACATGCCACTTCTGCAGCATTACCATAAGATATTTCCTCAATACTCAAGATCAGCAAAAATATTCTGTCTTGCATTAACCTGCATTAAATATATTTTCATTATAGATAAAATCTTACTTCTTATCCAGGCTTATTAAGATTAAGTTATTCTTGTCAGCACTTAAAATATACTGGCTTTAAGATGATTTCAATTTTTGGACACCTATACCTGTCAGGAAAAAAGTAATTGTTACAAAATATGTTGTTATAAAGACTGTAAAACATCATAGTAATACAACCAAACCTGCTATTGCCCCAAGGGGATATGACTTTTTTTTGTTATCGTTTTTGGCTTTTTAATTTACAAAAGAGTAAAGATCTAGAAAAATGTGCTTATTCATAAGTGCCAACCAAGGGCTTTTAGGCTTGACAACACTCCCAATATGGCATGCCGTGACTTTGGGTGTAAAACTTTAGGCTTGGAGCGATGGAGCTGGCTGCCTTCTTAACATACCAACATCAAAATGGCACAAGCTTTATAGATAACAGGCTGGTCCTGAAGTCAATAGGCCCCAACTGACACAAGACACTTACCTTAGGCAATTCACATAACTTACCCAAGCTACTATCCTCATTTAGGAAACAACTGGATGCAATTATTGGAACATTAACTAAATGTCTTACTGGAAAACTTAGACGGACTAAATCAAGTCTTGTCATTTGTAAGATTTTTTTCAGTTCCTACTCACTTGAAAATGTAGTTTTGTTTAAAAAACTTGGGCATTCACTTCTGTTCAAGAAGAAAGCCACAAACTCATTGAAGCTTTGACTTGTATGTATTTGGAAAATCTTACTTCTGCAAACCCTTTCAATTGATATTTCTTGCTGGAAGTACATCAGTCAATGTACAGGATGCTGCTCACAGGAAATTGCGTTTTGAGACGAGGTGGTTCCTGCCCTGAATATCCTGGTTGGTGTAGCTTTGCATTCTTCTGCAGAACTAGAGGTTTGCCATTAGCATGTGTAAGTCTAGCGGAAGTGGTCTCAATCACTACATGCACAATGCAGAACATTTACTTTGACTGATTTTTTTGAACTGTGCAATTATTACCTTCCAATACACATTATTGTATTTAATAAAGACTGGTAAAGTGTAAATTAATTTGGTGCATTTAGACAGATAAAGAAGTCTTTATTTTCAGAGAAAACTAGTTAGGCATGTGTGATGGATTCTATCTCCTATATCTTTGCAAATAAATATCCACAATAAAAGATAAGACAGTTTGTTCAGTGCAGTGGTTGGTGCTTCTGTCTCAAATCTCCATGGTCCGTGGCGCACGTTTCTTCCTAGCTAACAAGGATGGCCAGCTCTGATCTTGGAGAGCCACAGTGGCTACAAGTATTCATTTTCTTAATTTGTGACTAGTTTTTGCTACTAATTAATTTAATTGATTTGTTATTAATACTCAGACCCTTTAAATCAGGGCTAAGCATCATTGGTCCAAGATGGCTGCTGTGGCTTCAGGTTTTTGTTCCAACTCAATTGCTTCAAGAGAAATCATTCATTGCTGGTGAAGCACTTATTGCTCAAGTGATATTTTTCTACTTCATTTTAGTTGTCTTGCTTGTTATGATTTTGAACCCTTAATTACTTATTTTAGTCTTAAATAGTGGTATTCTTTGTTTTAACTGCTCCTTATTAAAGATAATATTTAAATGACAAGGGAACCAGCAGTTGCACATCTAGCTTGTCTCCATTTCCACTCTCCCTATTTGGTTTAATTAAGTACTCAGAAGGAAACTAAAGAGAAAGTGAAGAACTGAAAATTACTCGTCCGTCTTTAGGTTTCAAACCACTTGGATGATACATGAATCATTAGAAAGGAAAACAAAAATCTATGACTTAAAAATGAACTGATACGGTAGAGATTTGACACTAACAAGCCATGAAATTAAATAAGATCTGTTATTGGTGAGGATTGGCTTTTAATTAAATGACTGGGTTAGAACAAAAATTTGCAGCCACTGCAGCTCTCCAGGATCGGAGTTGGCCACCCCGGTACTAAAAATATGGAGCTCTTGTCTATGGATGATTTACTCCTACATCCACAAAGCAAGCACAGTATGTTAGGTGTAATGGTGACTAAAAATTGCCCAGGTTTAAGTAGGTGTGTTCCTTATTAGACTGACACACCATTCAGAACTAAAGCCAGCACTGCACCACATACTGCTCAACATGATCATTAAAGATGCAGTGGTTAGTAATGTGCGTTCACTGTTTCAGCAAGACTTGATTTTATTCTGGGCCCACATGCTCTGTGTGTGGAAAATGGTGGCCTTTACCGGTAGGCTGATTTCCTCCCACAATTTGACATTATCCAAGTTGGCAAACCGTTGACTTAAGTGTGAGATGAGTGTGTGTCTAAGAGTGCCCTAATCCGGGGTGGATCCTGCCTTGTCTTTGGTGACTTCTTGCAGACCTGTAAATAAAAAAGCACATTAAGTAGACAGAAAATGGATTGATGGATTATGTCATATTTTATTACATAAATCCAGTCCCTTTATATATGAATTGAACTATACTCAGTCAGAACAACATACTGACATATGTGATGCTGGACACTGCAGTGCACAGTTGTCTATGAATACTGCCCAAGGCAAAACAGTACATCTGTGTTGCATAATGTATTAAAGTTGTTACTATCATTTATTATGGATTAAAGAATAACAAAACACAGTGAAAGTATAATCGTTCACATCAAATGCTAGTGATAATCTTGTTGTTAGATTTGAATATAATTCTAACTACAGTCTGACATGCATTAAAGCGTGAAGCTTTCAAACCTCAGCCGACAGAAGGTTTATATTTCAAAAGAACACAAAGAAGCAGTCAGATCCAAATATAGTTTTCTTGACAATTCACTCTGGTGAATTAGTTGGCTTGCAGGGTTTTTAAGTGCCGCCTTTCTTTAAATGATTCAAAAGGGGCCTTCTCTGGCTTTCATTAGATTCATTTGCATGCTTTTCTTTTAGCTGCTTTTTTTTAAGTTTTAAGGTAAGAGACCATTTGGTGTCTTTATATTGTGGATAAGGCATGCAGTATATAGCATGCATATTACTCGCTGTTCAAATTTTACAGGTGACTGAATTCTTCATATGTACTTAAAAAAGGGACCCTGCCAAAAGTGTTAAAAAGAGATTTCAGGGCACTGAAATTATATTCCATGTGTCCGGATTGTGAATTGTTAGAAACACTGCAGTGAGAACAAAGAGTTTTATTTTCCACAGTTGAGACTTGTATATTACATTTCATTGTGGGACTATAATGGAATGTAGTACACAAATCTCTTCAGTGATGTATATGGTTAGCTGCTTTAAATGACTCTGTATTGCATTATCTTTTAAACACTAATTTAATATATATATTTGTGAAGTATACATCTACAGAGACAGATAAAGAGAGAGAATTTCAAAGGCAGTGAATGTGTGTAAATAAGACATTGAGCCACAACGCTGGCAGTTCATCCTCTGCCTTTGAATCACAGTGTAACCCTGATGAAGTCACTTAACCATCTTCTTCTTCAAACACAAAACAATCATGCTATAGTTCTGTGCTAAACAAAACCCTGCAGAAAAGTTAGACGTAAATTTTATTTGCTATGTTGCAGTGACTTACCATTCACTTTGCACTGCTTTTCGGTTAGCATCTTTTCCTGCAGGAGTGATGCTTACAGCCCCAATAAGAATAAGAGGGTCTGAAAATGGATGAATGGATATTGATATTATTTACTTTTATTAAAATTTACTGTGCCATTGAATCATTAATCTGCGTTAACACATTTAGACTTATGTCTACTGTCAAGCATGGGCGCTTAGGAGGCATTTTCAAAGCTCCGAGAAGGTAGGCAATACCAGCCTGGGCAGAGAGGGGGCATTGCCTTTAACTTCATCTTCTTTTTCACTGGCAGTTCAGAAGTTCATCAACCTCAGGATGACTAACCCAGTTTTTACTAACAAAGCTCTGCCACTGCCTGGTTGGCACTATACAAACCTAGAGGCCACCTAAAGTTGCTGTTCAAGGAGAACCTGCAGCTAAGGTGGTGGAAACTCTCTCACAGAGGCATCCTTTTATTTAAACAGCATCACACTGTGTTTTGCACCCATGGATGACTGTATTTTTCTTTCCTATTTATTCAACCAACATATTAAACACAGCTTCCGGCTGGTACCCCAACCCTTTGTTTTTTCCTGACCATTTTCATTCTCTTGCCTCGATCTATCTAAATCAGCAGTATAAAATAGATGTCAAAAGTAAGCGCACTCTCTCTTTGCAACATCATCCACCAATCAAGGCAGTTCATTTTGAAATCTTTTCATTTACAGCATTGTATGTTGTTTGAAAAACAAGTTTTAACTGAACAAGAAAAAAATGCCTTTCCTATATGTGAAGGATTAAAATAAAATGTAACAACAGAGATGAAAAGTTGATAAAATGTGTAAAATTGCACTTCATAATCAGTAACTCAAATCAAAAAGAACAGTGTTTAAGGACGGCTTAAGTGACCTTGACTGATTACAGTCTTTGGTAAAAAGTAAGCAAAGGTAAGCTTAGTGCGGATTGTTTGCATGACTGGTATAGACTTAGTAAAAGGTGTGCTAATATTATAGACTTGTCTGATACTACCCTAGATAGATCTTGCACATTTTTTAAACACCTACCTCTTATCTTAAGCAATTAGAATGTTCAACTGCATCATGGAAAAAAATATATTTTCCAAGTGTGTGATAAAAAGAGCACACAAATCATGCCCAGCTGAGCGTTTCCAACTACATGACTCTTATCCCTGTTGATGTAGCAACCTGAAATGCAGTGTGATACAGAATATTTCCAATCTGTTTTTCTTCCTGTATGACTGGACAGTAATTTCCAGGATGGCATGTGTTACTTTAAAATATTGTTAAATTCTTCAAGAAGGTCAGCAGTGACGGTTAAAATTTGGTTAAGAAGATGTTGCATGCATAACACAAAAATTCCTTTTCAACACAACTCATTTCAGATATAAAATAAGAAACCAACTGCTAAAGTGTGGTTCAAAATATTGCTAAGAATTTTGAGGACGTCACTCAATACAGCATTGTCATCACTATATTATAGTTACACAGATCAGCTTATGTTCAGTTGATAGCCTCTTCTCATACAAACAAATGTACACTTAGGTCAGCATTATTACTTTCAAAATCAATTTCCTTCTAATAGTAACTACACAAATCTAGCTTACCTCTTTTCTTGATGAAATCAGTATCAAAGGAGCGGAACTTAGCCACTGTGAACATGCAGTTTCCACAATCTGTTCACAGAACTAGCTAAGTCCTACACCTCTTGAAACATAGCAGGCAAATAGACTGAAGAATATGTGCTTACTCCTTTTACATATTACTACTACATTAAATACAATCAAAACATGTAATGATATTTACAGCATATACATTTTAAAGTAGTTGCAGACCTCTGATTCTGTACATTTGCAATCAACTAGGACTTGTAGTTTTTAGTCCTTTTAATGCACTTCAGTAGTGTCCTCTCTTGAATTCCACATTCAGTGCAGCCTTCACTTTTAGGAATCTGACATTTACTTGACAAGTCACTGATGCAGCAAGATCTTTTTGCAGCCTGGCCACAGCCCTAAAGTAGAGTAATTCATTGACTGTTACCACTTCCTGCAAGTACGTCGACTGCTTTCAACAAGGTGAAGAATGTTAATGAAATGACCTGGCTTGTCACGTAAAGGAAACAGACTGCTAAAGCACAATGGCTTTTTGATCTTCAAAGCTGGTGAATGAATTACCAGATACCTAACAAAGTGTGAATGGAGCCATATTGATAGCAACAGGAGATAAAATGAGTTTTATTAATTGCCTTCTACAGACAAAGTAATATAAAACACAAAACATTTTAAAGGAATAATTTAGTATTTCTATGTAAATTTTAAGGACAGGTTTTTGCACTGTGAAAAGACTGATATGTATAAAAAATAACTAGACATGTCTGTTATTGTCAACAGGTGTACCTAAAATGGTGCACAGTTATACACTCATGCAGGCATTACTGTATGAAGATACCATCAATTACACACACACACACACCTCCCCACATATATATTTATATATATATATAGAGAGAGAGAGAGTCAGGGATAGACTGGCAAGGGTGAACCCTGCTCCCTTGCCTGGTGTGGAGACTGATACAATAGATGAACTGGAAGTTCATGGCATGGCATGCCCCGTCTTAGGAGGCTGGCATGGGATGTCATTATATGGTGGGAGAAGCAGATGGACTGGCATCCCGGTGGGGGTTAACAGATAGGCCTTACCTGGCCGAAAGACCAGTATAAGAGCAGGATAACATAATGGGTGGAGCATCCTGTCTGGGGTGATTGGTATTCTCTTTCCTGACTGGGAGGCAAGAAGAAGTGAGGAGCAATTGGAGACTGCCTCTCACCTGGGCATCTGTCAATCAGAGTGGCATCACTCTAGGTGAGCCCAATTTGGACACCCACAGTGTAGTATGAGAGCTGTGGTTCACTTAGGGTTGCCCACCAGGTTTGATGGGTGCTGCCAGAGGGAGCTGTTGGAAGGAGGATCCTCTGTCCCTATTTCCTTTGTAGTTGTCTCAAGGGTTTGGTGCTCAGTTACAGCCCCTAATGGCCCCAATATATTCATACAATCTATATATAGTCCCTTGGAATGGTGAGAAGTGCTTGTTAACTATCTAGTGATCTCTAGAACTGTGCTGTTTGGAGATATTCGCTCCAGTTAGGGCTATCCTTGGCAAACTGGTCTAAGTAAAGAGGCCAGCTAAAGAACCATCTACAAGTGACACTTATGCATGATGAAACCCAGCATTCACCGTCAATTACTTGTTGGCCAAATAATCTATTTAGCCTGGTTGGGCACAGCCTGAAAGCTCTACGTTGAGCACCCGGAGTGAAGACCGGGTGCAGTGTCTGTCATCTTGACAGACCCAGGCATTGCAAACATCAATAAGGCAATGTGGATCATAATATCTCTGGCAGGAAAGAAGATGGAACCTGTTTATTAAGTGGACAAAATGTCAATAGATTAACTCACCACTACACAAAGCAAATGGATCTGGAAAAAAAGAGTCTCAATCAAGGCTAGCCTCTCCCTCCTACTCAGGAGTTATCCCATGGGAGAGAGTTTGGGGGTACTCACAATCCCCTCGCAAAGAGCAGTATACTTGGAGTGTGTTCTGGAGAAGAGAGCATTAAAATGTATTTGCTCCCTTTCTGATTTTTTCATTTATTTCAAATTTAAGACACTCTTTCTATAAGCCTACTGAACATTATTTTCTCTATTGCTCATTATTGCTATTTATATTCCAATAAACATTTGATCACAAAAAATAAATAAATAAATAACAGTGTAACAACCCAATCAACCCAAATAAATCCTATCCCATTCTGAGCTAAGGTGTAAACATTTTGGGATAACCCAATCACAAGAAAACAGGAAGGTAAAAGGATCACAATTGAACCAAACCAAAGTTAAACATATGAACTAACAAAAATGGAACTGAGCGCAGCATCAAACCAGGATTTAAACAAGTGAGCAGCAGTAGTCAAAATGTCAGTTGAACTGCTGGAGGCACCTTTAATCCGTTCTGCAGATAATTCAATGTGGATTAAATTATAGAAGGAGGACTGCCAACTGTCCGCAATAATATACTCAGGAGCTTTCCAGCAGGAGGCATGAATTAATTTTTTTGCCAGAGTATCAAGACAGAATAATTTACATTGAGGGGGTTAAGTGGAAACATAGAGAAGTCTAAAAGAAGGAAGAAGTGGAATATTTAATGGAAGAAAAGGAAATAACAAGTGGCATATATGGGTCCAAAATGAAAACACAGGAGGACAATGCAACAGGAAAAGAAAAGTACCACGTGAACCAAAAGGATATAACCGGCAAAGAGGATAGGGATCTGGACCATCAGATGATGCTTATGAGGTGCAGGATAAAGTCAATGTAGAATTCTAAATTAGGTAGGCTGATAGTTCTGACGTTTTGGGTAATGCCTAACATTGGAGAATAGAGTGTCCCATTAGAGTGGGTGAAGAGTGAGGGGGCTGTCTCTGGACCAAAGAAAAATCAAGGCAAGAGGTTTGTAAGATACTGTAGAAATTGTTTTTTTTTCTTGAGAGAAAAAGATCATCACAGGGAGCACAGTGGGTGAATTGGTAGAGGGGTGGTTAGAATAACCTCACATGTTCTGGGGACTAATCAGAGTAGGCGGAAAAGGAAAGATAGACTAGGAAAATAAAAAAGAGCCAGTGAAGTGTGGAATATCATGAGTCCCAAGCTAACAACAACATTCATTTCTATAGCACATTTTCATTCGAAGGATGTAGCTCAAAGTGCTTTGTAAGATGTCGAAGAAGTAGTTACATGCAAAGAAAAAGAAATTAAAATTAGATCAGAATAATAATGCATAAATAGTATATTTAAAATAAATAATGCAAACCTATATAGGAAAAATATTCAATGAAGTGAACTATATTCCTTAAATATAGTTAATATATTATTTTTTGAAGCATCTAAATGACAGCCCTTAAGACACTGATCCCAGCATGCTGTCAAGATGAAACTACACAGGGTCAGCTCATGTTTTATCATAGTGCCAGATGTTGATTGCATATTACAAGGCAGGTCCCAAGGTAGGCTTGGAGAGTTTAGATTTTAGGAAGTTGAACAGAATACCCTGCAAAGAAAGATATAATTCAGTATCAGCCTTTAACATTGCTATCTAGTAATTTTACCCACTCTTCCTTGCAAAAACAGCTTTCATTCAGAAACATTCTTGGGGTTTCAAGGACGATCTGCTCGTTTTAGATTGTGTTTAGGTCTGTAGCTTGGCCTGGCCAATCTAAAACTTTAATTTTTCTTATTTTAAATCATTATCATGTGGTGTTGCTTTTGAGTTTTGGTCTATGGTCTTGCTGTATGAACTGTATGGTTGATTAGATATTGTCTTAAGACTTTTCAGATTTAGAGCACTTGGGTTAGCCATTATGGATGTAGTGAGAAGTCAAGCAAAATTACAGATTTTATAGGCTAACTAAAAACATTAGAATATGCCAGCTTTCGAGGCAACTCAGACCCCTTCTTCAGGCAAGGGGCCTGAAGAAGCCTTGAAAGCTGACATATTCTAATCTTTTTAGTTAGCCTATAAAATCTGTAATTTTGCTTGACTTCTCACCAGATCTACAGTAGAACTCATTGTTATTTCAATTACAGAATGTCAGCCAGCTCCTGAAGCAACAAAGTACCTCTGTACCATCTCTCTACCACTACCAGCATAGACACTTGTTTTCATGTATACAGTAACTCTGCTCAGAAGTAGCATTTTAGATATACTAGTGTCAAATCAATATATATTTGTAAGGAAATCAGTCTGGATATAGAGTAAATAAATGAGAGAGATGTGAGCATGGAACAAGAATGATGCAAACATTTAAAACAGAAATTTATGAACTGGTGCATGTATTGAAGCAAAAGTAAATAATGCTGTTGTGATGTCTTAATTAATGAAACTTTGAATCAAGCAAATCATTATCACAGAGGTTAAAGCTGAATATCTAGAGAGCTGAAATTCTCTTGTAATCCCCTGCCTTGCAATTAAATAATGCACAATAAACACACGGAATATCTGTTAATTCTTTCTCACCTTTAGATAGATAGATAGATAGATAGATAGATAGATAGATAGATAGATAGATAGATAGATAGATAGATAGAT
>JANRMT010062856.1:107652516-107700493 GCA_026402145.1 Polypterus bichir lapradei
GATAGATAGATAGATAGATAGATAGATAGATAGATAGATAGATAGATCTTCCCCATAAAACACATATGAGAATTACAAAGAAAGGAGGAAAGAAATACAAAGTTTTGGCTTTGCTAATGATAAGAGAGCAGAAAACTGAGGTGAATGGGGGAGAAGGTAGGGATTTTTAAATAATGAAAGACTTTTTTTATAAGTGGGGACCCAAACCAATATGACTTTCAGAATGAAATTGGTCTGACAGGAATGCAGATCTGGTATAAAAATATGAACAATAATGAAAGCATTGTCATGACAACAGTAAAGCAACAAAACCAAGATACTAGGCCGAGGTGGCCATGATAGTTCTTGCCTGTAAATTCAAACTGATCTATTAAAGCAAATTTAGATATCTAAGCCTATAACTATATTGACAAAGTTCTCCCCACTACCTTAGAAGGAAAATGCCAGGAACGCAGAGAAATTCCAAAGGGAAAGAGTGAGGGAATGCTGTTCACTATCTTTATAGGTGAAAACCAGAAGCATTCAAAGGAAATCAAGCCTAGCAGAGCCACAAGAATGTCTGGTAGGTTGTATTACTCAAGAAGACATTACCAGACTGTGGAGTTCCTTTTCCAGTCACTTGACCCTAACACCAGAGAAAAAGAGTCTAGCACAAGGGACTCTCAGGTCACATTGAGTACTAAGAAAGAGAAGAACACAATCCTGAATTAGAGAAAGAGTTCTGAATCAAATTCACTAAATGACAAAGTTCCATCTTATAATTGGCAATTCTGCATCATTAATATTTCCCTTATTTTAGATTTTAAGATAAGTTCATTTTCTAGCAAAGAGCTGTTTTTCTTTAAAAGCTTTGAAAAACAACATGATGTTCCCCTCATACAAAACTACTTGTAATCTTAGCACTGTGCACAAGTAGATATGGCAAAAGGTCTGACTTTTCTTGCTCTTGCATGTAATGCAGTGATGTTAATTGCAGAACTATAAAAGTCATTTCACATCAAAATATACCCCTGCCTGTTCCACCCAGAACTTCTCTGCCTTAATACCAGTTGATGTCAGACATATTCAAACTAGAAGCTAGAGGACTGAGGTAGGAGAACCTACAGTCCCCATGTTGTTCTGTTTATACAGTGGTGAAAGAAAAATCCTGATTACACCTTTGGTATTACTCCTTTAAAATTAAACGAATACAAAAAATAAAAATAATATAGCATTATGCTCTGTATATTTATTTAAGGAATAAAAAGTAAAATTTTGTTGTAATTGGGCAGATTTCAAATAATCAATTCTTGATGTTTTCTATGGTCTTAGGTGTTCAGTGAATGCTTAGAAGGCCCAGAGTATTCTTCACAACACCATATGCATTCTTCTTACCTCTTTGATTAAAATTTCTTAATGAAGACTTGTTGTGCTCACCGCATTTGGTTAAAGTGAGGTGTCACTCGTCAGGTTTTTTCACAACATTATACTGTAAAAGTAAGTGGGGTATATAAAGTCCTCTGATATTTTGTTTTGCATAACCACTTAACTGAATATGCATCATTAACAAGGAATCTGTATAAATGTACTAAGTTTCTAATGCAGTTCATGTACCTTTACTAAATAAGGGTATAGAAAATAGTAACAGACACATATGTTGATATGTATATATCAATTTGTAGAAATTACTTTGATGAACAGAGCTTGCAGCTGGTTGGAAATCCCTGGCAATGTGATTTTTTTGCATAAAAACAAATCACTCTGCCAGGAATCCTTCCATCCACAGCAAATGTTTCAGTCAATAAAACAATTAGCTGTAAAATTAAACCCAGTGTTGTTTCTACCATAGTGCTGCTACAAGGTAAAAAAAAAAAAAAAATAGTACAATCATTTTGCAGGGCATTGAGCTTGTACCATGACTGTGGTAATTTGGTTTTGTAATGAATCAGCCCTCTTCTTAGTCCTTGTGTTTCCTGTAAAAGAAAAGTTTGCTTGCTACCAAGGAAGCCTGATTAGTCACAGCTGACTTCAGCGCTCCTTTTAGATTTGTGTGTCATTTGCTCCCAGCGTCATTTTGCCGAAGACTCTGTCTAATCACAGCAAGTTAATATTAAGGTTTTCGTTTTGTATACCAAGTATGGCTGCCATCTTCTTATAAACATTATCAGGTCTCTAGCTAAATGTTTTTTAAATACTATTATACAATGCAATAATATACACAAAATCAGACCAATAAGTCAAATTTATTATGGAAAATAAATACTTATTGTACTTTTAAATAACTAAAGAATATCCATCCAAATAAAGGAAAAAGATGGAAAAAGGTTTTTAGTATTTTAAAGCAGAAACAAAAATTAAAACATGAAAAATAACAGAATAATAATATCTGACACACACACATATATGTTACACTGCACCTTAAAACCATTGAACTATTTCCATAATAATCTGAAACAACAATCTTCTTAAAAATGATTTCCTTCTCCTGTTGATGTCACTTTTTCTACGACTACTTGCTTTGTCCTTTCCAATAGACTGCAATAATCTGCAACTTCAAATAATAAGCACTAATTTCCTAACCATACAGCTGCAATAAGAATTGGCTTGTGACACATTTTGGCTCCAATAGTTGTCTTGGTTTTCTCTTTAAAATGAGCAGAGATCCACTAGAAAGTGATGGCTCTAATTTAGACACTGTTTCATCCATGCTTTACAAAATGATTAAATGTGACTTAAGTCTTCAGCAAAGGAAAATAAAAACAACAATCAAACAAATATTAGGGAGTTATTAAATTCTACAGAATACTGTAGTTCACTTTTATTTAGTAGCAAATGTTAATTTTAGGCTAAAACCATAAGTGGAAAGTTGAATATAGATTTAATTGAAAATGAATTAATAAATTAAAATTCATATTGAATAGCCCCTTTGTTGTACCTCCCTGGGTCCATGGGGCTGACGGCTAAATTATTTGTCCTGAAGTAACTTTAGTCTGTGGTATGTTTACACTTTACGGTTTATTTATAAGCAAAAGATAACTTACTGTGTATGAAGTTTCAGAATATTGTGGAAGCTCTTCATTGAACAGCCAATTACAAAAATTCTTCACTATATAGGAACAGTGGTAATAAAAAAAACATACACTCCATGCTCTTTATACAGTGGTCTTCTTTCTTTTTTTTTTTGAGGAAGAATTTGCTCTTTATGATCACCTAGTGCATATTGGTTGACAAAATCACAAGTAAATGAGCAACCCCTGAAGAAGTGTTTTTTTCTTTCTCAATTTTTGTTATAAATTTACACCAGGGGCTGAAACAGGGTATTAGGGTTAAAAAAATAGTAATAACCTTCGCAGTTACAACTGAATAACATTCATCGAGTGCTTAGCCTGCAAATTTTTTGCTACAAAATAAAAAAGATCAAAATCTGTCTTTTTGATATCTACTATCCTGTATTGCTTCACTGAAATGTCCTTATTAGTTCCTCTGGTTGATATATACTGTCTGATGCCTTTTACTCATTTTCTTAACAGCATTTTCCTTAATCAAGGCTGCAGACATTCAGAATGCTTCCTGCCAAAGGACAGTCTTTTTAATGGCTTTTTAAATTGTTTAATAATATGCTTTGTAATTTCGTGTAGAGGAGAATAATGTTTACTGTACATATACAGTAAGCCCCCCAAATAAATTAAGTGGATGTTACTCAGTATATAAAACATTACCCAAGCTCTTAATTTAATTATGAGTCTCAGGGAGCAGAACAAGCTTATCTTAGCAGTGCTGGGCAGAAGACAGGTGCCAACCCTGGACAGAACACAAGTCCATCAAGTACATCAAGTACAAGGCATTATATTCAACACACATTTGACTTAGTAAGAGGTTTGTTACAACATAGCTGATAAAGTATGTATTTTTGTGCCATTCCCATGCTCGAACAGCAATTAATGAAAATGCTATTGTATATGATGTGATCTTTGTTAAAATGCACATTTCATTCTTACAACTAAGAAATAAATTACATTTAGTAGTTAAAGGAGCCACTTTGGGAAATGAGAAGATTTGGCTGGAAATAATACACATGGAATCTTTTTAATCTGTACAGTGGCAAAGTCATATTTCAGGTCTGTTAAATGAGAAATGGTCGTTTTTGTTGTGTATATTTTGTGGAGACCCGAGACGACAGGAAAAATATTTACAAGTTATGAAAAATTCAAAAAGCCAGCAGAAAAAGTATTATCTCAAAAGTGTCTCTAACAAAATGAATTAGTTTGGAAGTGTTAGAGTGTATAGAAGCATTCTATGTCCTTTAAAGAAACTGGCACAAAAGTAAAAAGGTTTTAAAACATGTCTGCTGTGGTGATGCAATTTTCAGATTTTCCAGATGCAACAAACCCAATATGTTGCATAATTACTGTTCATGGCACTTGAACTTGCATTTGGTTTAGTTAGAAAGACATATTGACAAATTGATCAATAAACATGCACAAAAACGCAGAAAGAAATGTAAAGGTTTATTCCTAGAAATTCCAATAAAGAATTGACCACAGGAAGCTAGTTGAATATACAACTATCCAGGACGGAATTTAATTTTTCTTCCACAAGGTAGCAAGTACAATGGGAGCAATTTTCGCATAAGTTAAAGAGAAATAAATACATATTAAATATTTTAAAGAGAATAGCATCTGTATCATTGCATACTTTTTCATGCTCGGTAATTCTCTGGATAATGAATGGAAATACTCAAGATAAAACCATAATCATTGAATACTCACTGCTAGTAGACACTTGTCTTTAAGCATTTCTTCCCAACTAGAACAAACAGCTCCTGCAAAATAAAAAAGAGCTGCAGGTTAATTATGCACCTGTTATTTATGCAACATTGACCAACGCCTTTGCCTGTGCCTTCCTAAGCACACAGACTCACGCATATTGCAATGGGAAGGGAAACACCGGTTAATACTAGAAGCCTCCTACTTTTAGCTGGATTGACCTGTGACATTCCATATTAAACCACAAGAACAAATGTGAAATTAAAAAAAAAAAAAAGTGCTTGATGCCCTTCCTTTCATCCACACAAAGTAGAAGAGTTAACTGCAATAGATAAAGAAAAGGTTCAGGAAATAAGAAGACAGGACGCAGCTGGCAGGTAGGTGAGAAATGAACTCTGCACGCAACCGTGTGTCCAAAGTCAGGATTGGCAAAGAAACAACAAACAGACAACAGACAATTCTGTCGGCCAGACATTGAGGCTCTGGGTGGGATATTTTGCATGCAAACATTAATCTGCTCAGGCAGGCAATTTAAATGCATTTATTAAGAAAAAAGTCCTGGGTGGTACTAAGATTTATTACTAAAGATGATCACACTATTTGCTTTAAAATAAATGGACACACATTTGGTTCTCTTTAGCTTAATATGGAAATGTATAGACTTAATGCTCTTATCTATTTTACAAACACTTACTATCAAGTGGATGACATCAGAGAGGTGCAAGAGTGATAGCTGTGGTTTCTTAAGAAAAAACAGTAAAAATCTACTGAATTTTCTTTAATTGACTGGTAACATCCATCCATGAATCCTTCTCATTTGCAATAAGCCTAGCCTATTCCACTTCCAAGCAGTTTAATGGTAAAAGATGCCAGATTTTAAGAGGGCTAATTAAAAAATTAGCAAAATCATTTTATTTTTAAATATCCCACAGCGCACTAAAGTCAAAACAGTATAATTTCAAGGAGAAAAGAAAAAGATGGGTCAATACATCAAATTTAGTTTGAAGCTTGCCTTACAACAGACTAGATCTCTCTTCAGTGTTGGTATCCGCAGTTAATAATGCCATTACTAAAGGACATCATTTCTGTTCAGTGTAACATATGGTTTTGGGATGATAAGGGTAATTGAAGCACCAGGAGAAAGTTCACAGAGACACTGGAACAACATACAATCTTTATATGCTATCGCTACTAAGTTAAGCAGACTGACACCTGCATCTGGAGAAGTGTAGTTGCTAATAGCCTCGGTTCTTTTACACCACAGATCAGAGGACGAATCAGAAGAACATTGACATCATTTCTGGTTCGGCCCCAGAAGCCTCTTCCATCCCACGGTCTATTTAAAGTGTCACCAGAAGTTAATTATTAAAATATAAACCTAGGAAAAAGTTATACACCCATCTTTGATTCAGTAGCAGTAAAAACTACACCCCTGTGCTGCCTCTGAAAACATAATTCTCTGTTTATTTAAAACTGAATAACATAATTATAAAATTATTTAAAAAAAATTTAAAAAAGACTAATTTGTACTGAAATGCTGACCACCATCTTAAGGTATTCGACACTGAAACCACAAATTTTCCCCCAAGTAAATTTATAAAGCATGTATTTGCTGCTTCTTAAGTGCGTTTGAACCTTTTGTCACTGTCACGTGCGTTTTTCTAAATGAAACACATTGACTTCCAGCGGACCGTTTTAATCGTAATATCGTATGCGTATTCTTCATGGAAGTTTGTCAGGAAAGCTCAATTTTCATTACGTTAGCCTGAATAGAACACACTATATACATTTCAAAAATTTCAAAACCTCTTGTTTAAAAAGTTTTGATGATTTTTTGGAAATATCTATCTTAAAACAGAGAAACATTTTGAGTAAAGTCTAGTACTGAATGATTACTGTTTAAAATGTGCATTGAGAGAACCTATTTCATGACATGTACTTATATCTGTAGTATATCACTAAATTGACAAAAAATAAAAAGGCTCCAAGTTTGAAAACAGTAAGTTCCCGAAGGTTTCTGATTGTTGCACTAAGTGTATGTTATCAAATTTGCTATAAAGGTGGTACAGTGGATAACAAAACTAAAGAATACAAGTTGAACGAATTAAGAATTAACGTGCACTGCACTCAACAGAGCTCTTATAAATTTACAGTTTGTTGATTTTCATTTCTGTGTGATTAAAACACTAGCAGCGTGCTCATCTGTGAACTTAACAAATTGGATAACCACACAAAAAACAGTGGGGTGAAGATGATGACCGTTTGGCTCCAGACAGGAAGTCTTTGAAGATGTCTTCACCTACAGGGATCTAAGCCATTGCAATTTACCACAGAGGTGGCAAAGTGGAACCTGATATGGCAGACATTTTTAAAAACAGATTTTCCTTGTGTGCTATATCATGCCCAGTGGAGGAAGATAATCTCTTTAGGTCAAGATACCAGGAATTTTTCTTCCCTTTAGCAAATCGATGTGGTCTCATCAACAAAATCTTTGAGTCTAGCCAATCAGTCTCCACACCAAAATGAACATGCATGCATACATACATAAATACATACATACTGGTCCATACAGAGTAAAAGTGTAAACAGACAGTTCCTGCCAAGTGGCTAAAGCGTCAAACTATAAAACACAACCTAGATTTGTCAATCCCAAAAGCAATCTCCCTGTTTGACCCTGAGACAGTCAGTTAAGCTACCAGTGATCCAACGGTACAGAGATGGAATCGTTTAATTTTCAAGTCATTTTGAATAAAAAAATCACTAAAACAAACACATGTAAATGTGACAGATGTTTCTTTAAGAAGTGTAATTTGGGCAATAAAAGGAAAAATTAATCTTTTACCAGACTGTCTGGATTTCCTTTTTTTATTCCACTAAATCCAACAAATGATCATAGGAGGCCAGTGACTATTCTGGCATTCTCAGACATAAAGCAGGAATCTACTGTGGAGAGGGCGCTGGTTCATGACAGGGCCCACCAACACTCACAAAAGACCAATTCGGAATTGTCAGTTGACGTAACCTGCAGTCTTTGGGAACATAGGAGTAAAATCCATAAATACACTTTGAGAATTTGTGATTTTAACAAAGTACTATTGGACTTTTGAAGTACCAATACTAACCACTGTTCCATTCCCTGGTTTAGGCCAAAATTAAAACTGAGTTGATGAGCATCAGGTATGGCACTAGTGTATTAAAAGTTAGAACAGTCTAGACGAGAAGAAACCATTCAGTCCAATAAAGCTTCCCACTCCTATCCACTTGGTTCTTCTAAAATAACATCAAGTCTAGTTATGAAAGTCTGCAAAGTCCTTCTGTCTACCACACTGCTTGGTAGTTTATTCTAAGTGTCTGTTTTTCTCTGTATAAAGAAACCATTCCTAATGTTTGTGCAAAATGTACCTTTAACAAGTGTCCAACTCTGTCCCAGTGTTCTTGATGAGCTGGACTAATTCCCTTTATAACTTTAAACACTTCAGTTATGTTTCCTCTTTTGCTTAAACTGTAAAGGTTCATCTCTTTTAATCTTTCTTCTTAATTCATCCTCTGAAGCCCTGAAATCAGCCTAGTCTTTCTTTTCTGGACTTTTTCTAGTTGTGTACTATTGCATGTTGGTTGAATATGCAAGAAAAGATTTCACTGTTCTCTGCACATATAACGATACTAGAACTGCTACTACTACTGTTACTACTACTGGTATAATAGAAAAACTGTGACGAGAACAAGCCACTCAGTCCAGCAAGCTTGTCCATCCTTTTCATCTACTTTGTACAAACAGGCTTGATCTCAAGTGTCCAAGTGTTATTCCTTGGCTGTCTTAAGGGCCTTTAAACTACAATGTAATTAATTTTAACATAATACCCCTACCTACCCCATTTTAACATATACAGTATGCAATGGGGGCCAGGCCTGGGGAAGCTCAATAAAGTAAAGTGACTAAAGAGGCTCTGCTACAAGACTCCTCTTCCCTGCCACACTGTCCGAGCCATTGGACTGTTGCAAACTGATTCATCATGTATAAATATGCACAGCACTAGGGCTTTATTATCGCTGATGGAAGACGACAAGCTGTTGTTAACTGTAAGTGGCTTCAACGTTATTTTTTATCAAGTAAGCTTAGAATCCTTGTATATCTCACATGTCTCAAATTCTAAATAATTAAAAGCTTAATACAGTATGTTTAATTAGCTATGTATCCAGACTGTCAGACACAATACCCTCCATTTCCAGTAAAAACAGTATAATTGCTGGAACATGCAAGAAGGATAGTGGAGTAAATAAAAAGACAGTAACAGTGCAAAGTAAATTAACAATCTGTTTGACTTTCCAAAGGCCAGCAGCAGACGATGAGGCCTGTCAGGCACTAATTTCATCAAACACTAACTGGTAGTAATTTCTATATGGATATTAGTTAGCTCGTCAAAAATAATACATATGTGTAGGTGCATCATGGGCATGCAGCTCTTATCTCCTGACTTTGGGAATGGTCTGAGTTTACCTGTCCATGTGTCAGAAAGGAGAGTATAAAGAGAGCAGCCAGAGGGAAAGAGAATGGTAATGAAAATAAGTTCACAACTGAAAGACAAAGTAATAGGAAAAGTGATATTAGATAAAAATGATGGCTAGCATCCACTAAATCTCAGTATTCCATGTCCTTTTATTTTATGCACTGACCTGAAGTAATGTAATTATAAATGAAATGAATAAAATCTGTTTCATGTTTCCAGAAAATATTTTCCATAGTTTCTAAAATAACTACAGGACTGTGACCATACTGTACAAGTGTAATTACTGTGAAATGACAATTTGGGGCAAGGGAAATGGAAATTTTTGAAGCTCTGGTCAGAGTCACTTGGGACAATCTATTTTATGCATTTACTTGATGGAAATAAGTGAAAACGGCTGCAGAACTAAATGTAGCTTTTAATGTTTCTGTCTTGCACAGTAGCTAAAGCTTACTACGTGAGAAGATGAGAAAAACAGAAGACTTGACAGTGGTGAAGGTGTAGAGCAATGCTATGTTTAAGTTAACTACTCAATGTTAAGATCACTTTTAATAAGTGTGAATATGGCTCTCACGCAAAGCGAATATTAACAAGGTTTATTCCATGTTACATGGAAAAACTGATATTTTGCATATGTTTCAGGGCACGAAAAGAAGAAAAATATTGAAACTGTTGTACTAATATTAAATATATCTGTGTACCTTAAAGCACAACTAAGCTTTTTCAGAAATAAAAATCCACTTACATTTTTTGCCCAAACAACCTGATTTGAAGGACTGACTTCCTAACAGTTCCAGACAGACTGCTTATTCTGCACACCAGTTGTTTTTAATTATTCATGACTGCGTTTGAGTAAACAAGTTTGTCTGTACCAATTAGAAAGAAAGTCTTATTTATGCTTATGTCATCAAGGCCCACTGAAATCATAAATTAATTATACTGATCAATTTTATTTGCCATATTTTACAGCTGAATAGTATAGTAAAAATATATCGTTTAAATGATTTGTTTTCAAAAGAGAGAGCCCTTTGGGATCCCTAGAGAAATATGACTTTTGTTAAGTAAAGTAAGATGCGAGAGATACAAAACCCTTCCCTTTTCAGGTCTTTCCAGAAATTTTAGGAGAAGTGTGCCGGCTAACTGAAAAACTCATATCAGATTCACAAAACCATGTCTGGAGAAAAACAACTTTTAAGGGAAGTTTCAGTCTAAAGTCATAGGGGCCCAGTGTAGGGCAAAGCCTGAGACTGGATGAAATTAAAAGGATGCATTTATGCAATTTAAGTACTAACATTTTGGAAAATGAAATATTAATAATAAAAACAAAAATGTCCTTTATAAAATATGCAACTGTAACTAATAGGATTACATTGGTAGAAATAAATAAGCACAAACTTGAATGTTGCTATGTAAATATCAATTGAAAACATTTAACTCCCATGAAATCAAAGAAACATGCACAATATGTGCAAAGACAAACTGATACTTAAAGAACATTCTAAATGTTAATAAGGAAGTACAGCAAAAAAAAGAAACAAGAAAAAAAAAACAACCAACAAAAAAGGTAAATGAGTTGAATGCACGTCATTGCTGCACTACTGAGACAGTGGAGACATTTGGATCCATTGATCAGTGTATGCAATTTTCATTTCACAATCATTCCATTTATCTGTTTTCCAAGCCAGCATCATCTGTTATTCCACCGCAGCATCTCAGTGAGCAAAACGGGTCCAGCACAGGGTCCAATGATACCCAAACACACAAAACTTCACTCACACCAGATTTATGTCAATTAACCAACTATGCTTTCAAGATCAGAAATACATCTGTAGACTGAAATAGCAAAGAAGTGGATGTGCATGGAAGTGGGCATGAAAAATGTGATGTCTGGGGAAGTTCTGCGTAAACAGCATGAGACAGTCTTTTTTTCAACATTGCAGGAAGCAGGGCTCAACTGGCATTTTAAAAGGTAATTACCCAAACGCAGCCAGCCAGTCTCTTAATCCATTTTATCCAGTACAGGGTCAAGGCAGGTGCAGGGCAGACATTGTCTCTGCACAAGACCAATATATCTCAAATTATATATTTTTAAACTATTTAAACAGATCCCATTTCCTACTGATTCTTTTGTCTATGATTTCCTGTAGCTATTTTTAATCACTGGATGCATTTACAACTGTAACAGACCCAATGTTATGTGTGAGATAAACCACCATCTGAGATAGTAAGGAGGTGCACGAGATTTCAATCAAGGTTTGCATATTGAGCTTATGGAAAGCCAGAATAATTCATTTAATCCATTGTCATCAGTGTGTTCTCTTACAATTGCAAAGCATTTTGCAATAAAACCAACTTTCTCTTTGTACTACATATAGGGCCTTCATAACGTGTTTTTCTGTGGAAACTATGGAACCATCAGAAGACAAGTGGCAAGTCATCAGGAAGAAGAATGGCAATGTGGTGGCTTGGAATTTGTAAAATCTGAATATATCCTGTATTTAAATGTATCCTCACTAATATGTTAATTATTCTATTCAACATTTCCCCATACTTGCTCTGTACTCTATGTATGGGTATACTGTATGCTTTAATGCATATATACCTTACATGTTTAATTTAAAATTATCTTTAATATTTATACATTACAAATACAGTACATATATTTTTACAGCATAAGCTTTTGACATTAGGTATTTACCTTTACTTAAAAGTTTATATATATGTCTGTTCTTCTTTCTGTTTATTTTAAGGCACAACTATTTTCATTATAATGATGGAGCATATCAAAGGTAGGAATTAATTGTGAGCAGCATATGTATGTCTGCATAGACACACACACACACATACACATATCTTCAAACACTAAAATACATGAACTCAATTATGACGAGTGAGCAACAAGGCAGACCGAGAAGAAATCCACACAAGGAGAAACCGCAAACTGCACACAGACAGCAGCTATTGTTGGCCAGTAATCTCACACAGTTGCCTGTACAAACGCTGATCACTGCCCCCCCACCATGAAAAGCACTGAGCAGATTATCACTGGCCTGTGCTTCTTAAAAATCAACATCCTTCACAGACATTTTGTAATGCCTCTTTAGCACAAAGGGGCTTTTACAAGCCACACAAAAATTTCCTGGTGCTTGGTGGTATTTTCCCTGCCTTTTAATGGAGTCACTTTACAGTAATTCTTCTTTAATTTTTCTAGGTATGGTAATTTTGCAGTATGACACAGATACCTTCTCTGCTCACCTATAATGTGATAGTCTTCCAATCAAATATTAATTTTATATCACCTTGCCTATAATTGATCTGGAACTGGAACTGATCTGGAACTGAATATCTGATAACTATTTTTGGCAATTTACTTTTATCAAATGCCAACTCTGTTCTCAGGAACATTCTGATGCTGAATATATTATGGCACATACAGTATAGTATATAAGATGCAGTAGCCAAATATTGTATTTCTGTGGGCACAATGTGAATTAATTATTCTATTTTTTTTTCTCCAGGCACTCATATGTTCCATGCACATCATCAAAGAGATGAGAATTAAGTTAACTGGTAACTCTAAACTGGCCCCAGTGTGGGTCCTGTGATAGACCGGCATGCTCACCAGGGCTGTTTCCTGCCTTGCACCAAGAGCGCTACAGCAGGCTATGGTCTCCGGTGGCACTGAGGTGAATTAAGCAGCTTTGCTAATTTAAGTGAGTACCATTTAATGTATGAACAAGAACATTTAGAGACCAGAAACAATAGAGGCAGCTGTTCACTGTTTGAAGAAATGATTGAAAATAGCTTAAAATAGAAGCAGGTTGCTTCTTTGTATATTTCTGAAATTATGAGTTTACATAAACTATAAAATGTTGTTAGTATAAGAATATTTCTGAATTAAAACTAAACTGGCTACAAAGTCTCTTCAGAGCTGCCTATTTTTCTTATCTGAGACCTTCTCTCTCAGCAGAGGTTGTTGGGTGGGATTAGGAATTACTTTGTTTTCCTGATTATTCTGAGGATAGGATGGTCTGGCAAGGGTAGACATTACTTATTCATTTTTAATCTTCTGAAAAACACAAAAAAACCATGTAGCATTAGTAATGTATCATCATTACCAGAACGCAATGAGTGAAACGTCTTTGTGGTGTCATTTCTGTTTCTGTTGTTTGAAGCTGACAATTACTCTGCTCAGTTTAAAATATCACATCAAAGATTTTTCATTAGGATGACCTCGGCCATCTGAAATAACTTTATATGCAAATAACTATCCTGCAGTTAAGCAGAATTGTTTTTTTTTTCCTAAATCACATTCAGTAGTATACATTTACTGCCTATTCAAGTTACAGTGATATGCTCAGTGACTCCATAGTAGACAAACCTTAAAACAAAAACTTGATCAGAGTACTGTACATGCACACCATGACTGAATATATTGCTTCCTGGTAAAATAGGCCAAGTTTTGATAATAAATTTTCATTTGAGTTTCAGGAACCTAAGCTGGCCCCACAGGGCAAAAGAAAACAACAGATTGTAAGCATAATAAATTATCCAAAAAAGAAAGCAAAAAAAAGCGTGAATTCACCAAAAATGCCAAGGGTGTGAATTTTTCCAACAGTATTGGTGTACAATTAATAAATAAACTTTATTTGTACCTGGAAGCTATAGCTTCTTAATTGTGTCTTTCTTAAGCTTCAATACTGCGTATTGGAGGAAACATCAAAAAATTGTATTTCATTCACTTCAAATAACTTAATATGCAGAAAGTCAACAAATGTTACAGGAGTTGATATTCATTCTTAACCATTTCCCTTACTAATTACATATTTACAGAAATAGGAGAGAATAATAATTATTAATAAATTGTAAGTAGTTTATTTTTTTTATTAATGTGCAAAAACAACTGACTGATCTTACAGCTAAGACAGACGTCATTGCACAAACATGCACAGTCCCTATCCACTTTGTCCTGTAAGTTTTATGGTTGAAAGTGTTCAGTATGTCAATTTATTGATTTCATGGATTTTATCAGTATTTATTTTAGTTGTATCACACTCTTTAGAACTACTGTATAGCTGCATACAATAAGTAATGTCAGCCTAATGCAAAGACAAGGATGGAATGTTTCCTACCTTAATGTGTTTCATTAGCTCAGTCATAAGTAGACATTAAGAACATTTTTAAAGTTCTATTGTCACTGAGATGCTCTTTTAAGAAGCTATGCTGTAGGACCTGAATAATCATTGTTATTATCTACTGGAGCAAAAATAATGTGTAGAAATGGAAAATATGACAAACAGAGCTTGTTAGATTTATCTCTCTCTTTTTGTAAAGCATTTTGAGTTGCATTCTATTTATGAAAATGTGCTATTGAAATAAATGTTGTTCTTCTTCCCCTTTACTTACTCTTTTGTTATTCTATAAATACAGATGGGAACATGTAAGTACAGTTACACCCACTTTCATTTGTTAAGTTTTATGTAGAAGAACAGTACTAAAAGCAAATTTAGTTGTCCAACCCTTGGGTGACAACCACCCCATAACACAATATACCTTCAATATAGACTTCAATAATGCAGAGACGGACAGACCCGGTCGTGGACGACTGCAGTGGCTGCTGCTTTTGCTCTCATTTCTTGATGTTAGTAGAAAATGTCATTCATTTACACATTCCAAAAAGTGTCAAAAATTCCTATTAGTGGAAATTTTATTTTTTTGAAAAATCAACAAAATATTTTTTCCCTTAATATTGGATTAAAGGAGTAATTTAATGAGAAACAAGATGTTAAAATTGTAGGAATTCCACTAGCTGTTGACTACATTATTATTCATGTCTCACTGTTAAGATTAAAGAAATTAACAATCCGTCCATTTCCCAAAGCTACATAATCATGTGGTGATGGAGCCTGTCCTGGTGGCACTGCTCAAAAGGAACTGCTCCAGTTGAGGCACCAGTCCATGATAGGGTACTGTTATTCACAAACAGCCTAATTGTCTCTAGTTATTCCAACATGCATATATGGAATACTTTTACAAGACAATGTAATTCATTTTATTTTTTTTAATGGCAGGAATAAGCCCCTGTACATATCATTAGGATATTGGAGAAAACTGGATTACCTGAAGAAAAACCCACACATGAAAGTTACACCTACTGGAACTACAGGCAACTGTGACAAAAAAAAAGTGAACATGAATTTCAGAAAGTATATCTAACAGTAACACAAAAACAAAGAATCTGAGTCCTCTACAGTAATAGCCATAGCAATATTTTCTGAATGTGTAAGAAAAGTAAAAATTACACTGTTATTAACTTTTCAGATTACTAAGAGCTCCTGCAATCCTAATGACTAAATAGGAAACTCCTGTAACAGAATTGATATCAAATTAAAAAAAAATTGTTGGAGCTAAAGCCTACAGCCACTGCAGCCTACCAGGATCAACATTTTACATGTCTACTTCTTCTTTATACAGTAATCCTTCCTCGATCGCAGGGGTTGCGTTCCAGAACCCCCTGCGATAGATGAAAATCTGCAAAGTAGAAACCATATGTTTGTATGGTTATTTTTATATATTTTAAGCCCTTAGAAACGCTCCCACACTGTTTATAAATATTCTCCGCACAGTTATACAGTAAACCCTTGTTTATCGCGGTTAATTCGCTCCAGACAGATAAATGAATTTCCACGAAGTAGGATTCTTTATTTATAAATCTAATATTTTCGCAGTTAGAGCATTGAAAACCTGTTTACGACCTTCTAAATACATTTTTTTTTAACATTATTAGAGCCCTCTAGACATTAAATAACACCCTTTAGTCAAAAGTTTAAACCGTGCTCCATGACAAGACAGAGATGACAGTTCTTTCTCACAATTAAAAGAATGCAAACATATCTTCAAAGGAGTGTGCGTCAGGAGCAGAGAGTGTCCGAGAGAGAGAGACAGAGAGAGAGAAAAGCAAACAATCAAAAATCAATAGGGCTGTTGGGATTTTATGTATGCGAAGCACCGCAATAAAGCGGCCGCAATGAAGGGATCAATGTGAAGGCAGTCTTTCAGCATTTTTTAGATTAGCATCCATATCTTCTAAGCAAACAGCCCCTCTGCTCACACCCCCTCTGTCAGGAGCAGAGAATGTCAGAGAGAGTGAGAGAGACAGAGAAAAGCAAACAATCAAAAATCAATACGTGCTGTTAGAGCTTTTAAGTGTGCGAAGCACCGCGCGGGAAACATATCGTATATCATTGAGGAGTTTTATTTAATACGTAATACGTGCTCTGATTGGGTAGCTTCTCAGCCATCCGCCAATAGCGCCCCTTGTATGAAATCAACTGGGCAAACAAACTGAGCAAGCATGTACCATAAATTAAAAGACCCATTGTCCGCAGAAATCCGCGAACCAGCGAAAAATCCGTGATATATATTTAGATATGCTTGCATTTAAAATCCGCGATGGAGTGAAGCCGTGCAAGTCGAAGCGCGATATAGCGAGGGATCACTGTATGTCTGTTTATCTAACTTTATGAATTGTGTGTCCCTATAGCCAGCTTTAAAAAGCCTGGCTTATATTCGACAATCCCTTTTACAGTATTTCCTCATATTTCAAGTTATAGTCTTTTTCTGTTGTTAGTCAAAGTCAACACTGAATATGCAAAATAACCTCAGACATATTAGCCAATGTTTCACTTTTGTTGGCACAAACATACCTTTGCCAGTGTATTATGAGGGATTTTTTAAATGAGCTTTTCAAAATGTAACTGCCATATCTATGCACTATCACAGATGCAAATTGATGTATTGCAATCATTAAAATTTATTATATATTTTGGCAGGGTCTCACCTGCTTCAAATAAATGCCAGACACCAGTAAGAAGTATTGTGCTCTGTGTGGGTCTGCTCGCACATCTAAGTCTTCCCATTTGGCCCCAGAACTAACTGGTATCTACTCTGCACACATTCCTTAATGAAAGAATCTTTGGACAGGTCCGTATCCTCTCTAGAACATCAAGCATTGTATGCTATATTCCAGATGATTCCACTCTTCTGTTATTTTTCTTTCCTACTGGTGTATTATACCTATTCCCTGGCTTTAAAAAAATAAATAAATATGACAGACGTTTTTAGCAATGACCTGGCCCCATGTGTAAACCAACAGGGCAATTGAAACAGGAAATTAGAGCCTGTTTGACCCCAATGTTCTCCTCCCAGGGCTAACAAAATACGACATAGGACAGCCATATGGAAGGTCAATTCATCACTTTAAAATGTCCCAGTGTGAGTATACTTGTGCATTCCTTGGAACAGATGAGTGCCTTGTACAGAAAAGACGCTGCTTGAATCTCCTTATGAACACTGTCTAAACTATATTGATATGTTTAGTACAAGTAAGAAACATTTCATAAAAACATAGGTGTTACTAAAACTCTAGGAGAATTTAAGCAGAAAAAATATCAAGTTTCCTCTCTTATAACAGTCTAATCATCCTCCAAGTCACAAAGAAGTCCATCTGCTTATTCACAAGGTCATTTTACAAGGCTCATTAATTGATATATTCCACACAACCGATCAGGACCACCGCAGTGACATGTTTGCTGCCGAAGGAATTAATTGAATTACAATTTTATAAACTCACGTAGAGAAAAACCTGCAGTGGGCTGGCGCCCTGCCCAGGATTTCTTCCTGCCTTGCGCCCTGTGCTGGCTGAGATTGGCTCCAGCAGATCCCCATGACCCTGTGTTAGGATATAGCGGATTGGACAATGACTGACTGACTGACATAGAGAAAAAAAGACACTTGGCAGAAGAGGCATTTAATAAATGAAAAGAATGAAGTTTACTCGCATTATAAACATGTAAAGCATCACCCAGTGACTTGTCATTGGTTTATTACTCATTGCAAAAGAAGTATGAAAGGAACTAGGCTGTCAAAACAGAAACTGACAAAATGTTCCCTTTGATATTTCAGAGGCATACAATCTATTCTTCTAAACTGCCCAAACACTTTAGTATTTGTAGCCCCACACCTGTTTGCCTGCAGAACCCGCAGTTTTAAGCAGAGTTAAAGTTTTAATAGGGCAGGTGAACTAACTATCTTATTCTTTTGTCCAAAGTTGGAATGCTGCATATAACATACATGTTTTGACGCCCTCGGCAATAACCTGTGCAGTTTAATAACTGTCATTTAATAGGCAAATTTGTCTTCTGAAAGCCTATGCAAGCGATGTACATTTTTGCACCTAATTAACAGGCAATGTCAAGACCTTAACTTCAAAATTTCCCCTTTATATAGCACCATAAAGCAGAGAGTGGGTGAAGATATTGCTGTGTATGCTTTCAATTCTTCGATTACAGCTATGCATAAAAATAGACAAATCAATACTTTAAGTACACCATTATACACATACTTTAAAGCACATCCGTTAAGGAAAAATGCTAAAGCAATCAATATCTACTTTTATATGTAATCCATAATGTGCACTGCAAGTCCACTAATGACGGTTCAGATCCTGGCTGGGTCACTCTGTTTACATTCTCCACATTTACATTTACGTTTATTTGCTTGGCAGACATTTTTATCCAAAGTGACTTATGAAAGAGGTAAACATAATCGAGTAACATCCGGCTTGGGCCTGTTTGTTCAGCAAGTGTACTATGACAGGTAACAAGTTGATTGCCACAAGTTGACGAGATGCAATAACTCATAATTTACAATCATAGATTACAATCGTACAGTCCCCAAGTCTTGCATGTTTTGTTTTATTTGTTTTTTTTTGGGTACACTTGTTCCTTTCCCCATAGCAAAAACTTGTGTGGGCTAAATTAGCCCTGTTTGGCTGTGTAAGCGTGTGCAAGAGCATATGTTGTGTTGGGCTTATGACACATTTAAGTTTGGTTTTTGCCTGGCGCCTGATGGTTTTGGGATAGGCTCCAGCTTCCACCAACTCCATACTTTTCTAAATTGGTTACGAAAAGGAATGAATGAATAATACAGCTAATAATGATGGAAATCCTGTGTGAATTAACTCAAACATACAACAATAATAAGCTAGTAATGTTAATTGAATACATATTATATATTCCATGACATAAAAAGCATCTCATTTTTAGTTTTCAACATTGTAGCAAAACATTTTCCGTAAGGGGAGTAAAGTGTATCTACTGTACCTACCCACACATACGTAAAATACATAACTATGAAAAAGTAAGTACATCCTCTTTCACTGTAGGGTTTTACATAATAAGATATAAAAATAAATCATTTAGTCCTTTTGTGTTACACCAAACTAACCTCAGGTGACAAACAAGACAGAAAAGAGTTGGCTTTGTGCATCTGATGAGACGCACTTGGCTCTAATTACCTTCTTAACAAGGGTGAACTTACTTTTTTCACACGTAGCTTGCTTCATGTCAGTCTTTTGTTTTATAACTAATGACAAAGTAAAATCTGCTCTGTGTCCTTTGCCACCTGTAGTTAGATTTATATCATTATAAGACTTGATGACATGATGATTATTAGTTTTATCCTGATACATCAAACCAACAAAAATGAATAATGGTGCAAATGACTGTATGCTATTTATATTTTGCTAAAGTGGAAGCAAGAAAGATTCAGTTTTTACATAAAAATACATTCACATACTGTAGACTGCCTATATGTTTTAGACATTTTTTTTAATGATGACAAAATGATACATATTTATTTAATAATAAATGTAATTATACTGTTGCCTTATTAATTGCTTTTCATTATCCAATAAGTGAAAATTAATTTAATACGTTTATATTTAGTACACCCAGTTTCATTTGGAATATCAGATAATATTAATCACAAATGATCTTAAGTTCTAAATCACCTTGAGTGTTATTTTAATTATGCCTGTCACCACGCATGGAGTCACTTTACAGCATGCACATTCCAGTGCAATTCAGTGAATAAAAGCAATAAGGCCATCCTTGGCTGAAAATTTTTGCAGGCTGCAACTCACAGATTAAAAGCTACCAAATCTAAAGAGGCTTTTAATAGGTCCTTTTGAGACAAGTGTCGACCACCTCTTTTTCCCACACATAAATGTAGGTAGACAGGATTCAATGATTTTATTAGTCATGGAAGAATGCAATAAAATGGCTTTCTTTGAGTCCATCCCATCTGTTGGAATTTAAAGGGCTTCCTGTAAACAAGCGCCTCAGAACAAATCCCACACATTGAGTATGCATTCTTTCTTTCTTTCTTTCTTTCTTTCTTTCTTTCTTTCTTTCTTTCTTTCTTTCTTTTCGTAGGCCAAAAAGCAAAAAGATAAGTCAAATGATAAAAAATTAAAATTGCATAGGCCAGCAGAAAAGTCTTTAACAGCACAGACTGAAGTAATCATACCATAATCTTATCTTTCAGTTGAGAAAAACTGAAACAAAAATTTTATTTTAAAATACAGAGAATAACTCAGCAAAACAACCTTCATTTGCAATTTATCATTCCTTGCAAATCTGCTTTATTTCAAATAAGAAAATTAAAGAATAGTGTGGCACAGTGGGTAATGCCACTGCTTAACAGCATCAGGACATGGGTTTTAATTCCGCCTTTATAACAGTTTATAGATGGACTTAAAGAATATTAATATTGAGTGATTCTCTCTTCTTCCACCCTCCATTTTCTTCTACTCCTAAAGTTACCTATACTGGGTGACTTTCATCACTAATCAGCCTGACAAGCATATCTTTGGAATTTGAGATGAATGCTTAGAGAAACCTCACGTTAAAACATGGAGACAAAGACAAAACATTAGACAAAAAACAAGCAAGAGACTCACAGCTGAAAGCCATGAGTGCTAAACACTTCTTCACAAAGCCAGAAAAGGTTTACCTTCTTATCTTCTACAATTAAAAATCTATATGAATAACAAAACAACATTTAGGGACCAAATTCCCTAAAAACTGTCATTCTTAACATCAACTCAACTGATCTAATTACAAAAAAATAGCATTTAAAACATAAGAGGTGAATAAAAAGAATAAAAAGAAAATGCTCAAAGCAAATACCTAGTTATTAATACATTGTGAAGCTTTCTGAGAGCACTAGGACAGGATTGCTGGATTGCTGGATGACTTTTTTATGTCTGTTGTGTTTACAGGTTAGCCTTCTATCCAGTTAAAAACAAAACACCCTTCCTGTGAGCAGTAATAAAATCCTTCATACATGTTAAGGAAAGAATTCACATTTTTAAAGCTCCACAAGCTTTGAACCAGGCCTGGAGGAAAGAATGCACAGCTGGACGGTGTAGTTCATGTGCGTGTGATGGTGGGAGGTGTCCCACACCTCGGGAAGTTGACTGTCTTTAGGTTTATAGCCAGCACTCTGTTAGGTTTATGGCTATAGCATACTTCCCCACAGGTGAATGACTCTGGAATGATTCAGATTATAGAGAAGGTGGGAAGGCCACTTACCAAAGGCAAAAATCACATATGGTATGTAGTTTAGCCTTCTGTATCACTGATTTTTAAGAAATGAACAATAAGGAAATCATGATATAATAAAAAAAAAAAAAAACTGGAAAAAATATCTCCCTGTACAACTGCAAAAGTTGGCAAAGAACCAAGCTCACCCCCAAATGCAAAGCTAATCTGTTGTAAATTGTTATGAAAGTGGTTAAACTGTAAAGTATATATTCTACGTTTTATGAGTAACTGTTCTGACACAGTCTGTTGATGGTTGACAAGTTCAATGTGTTTGTGTGTGTCTTAAGCATGGGCAAGGTGCTATATAAATAAAATTTATTATTATAATTATAATAATTATTATTATTATTATACAATTCAATGAAACTAGGAAACTTTTACTCTGTCTGCTCAATGCCATATGTGGCAACAAAAGTGTGAAAAAAATGACAAAGCAGATTAACATGTGGCAATGCAAACATTAAAAAAACAAAATGTCTTGTCACATTCTGCTGTTTATCTTAACAAATGTAAAATCTGCTGAATTCTCTACACTGAACATACTGAATCTCTCTTTTAACTTATTTTTCTTCTAAATCCCATTGGTAAGTGTATAATATTTGCTTTTAATTTCTGTGCAATTTATCTTTATCTCATCTTGCATTGGCAAAGTCATAGCACTGTACATATTCCATTCATGTTGTAAACAGAAACAAATAAAAAACAAAATAACATGCAACAAATACAGTACACACAGAACACACACATTATATATATACAGAGTATATCATTTAAATATAATTATATACATATATACTGTATACCAGTAACGGCGCATTGAAAGATAACGTGTAGTGAATACACTTGACTTGAGCATTCCTAGTTTTCATACTCTTTCTCTGTATGTTTAGCATTCGTTTGCTCAGAGGTTGATGTGCTTGCTGCTTCATGAGCAGCTCTTCTTTTCTCCACCCTAGTGGCCCGCTTCTTCTCTTTGTTTCATTAAAACTGATTACGTCAGTGTTTGTATTGCAATTACTTAGTACGTTTACCTTAATTTTTCACTTAAGCTGGCACTTAAGTCTTCAATCTGCCTCAAGAATTATTTAAGATATGAAGATGTAGGGGAAGTGACGGCAAAGGTGGTAGGGATGAGAACAGTGCCTATATGCATGCACCGCACGGCCACCCTGCTGGCCGCTGCTAAGAGTTGATTCTACAATAAAATAAAATAAAAATAAAAAGAAGAATAACCTTGGAGGTCAATCATCACCCTGAAAGCAGATAGTAGACATCACATAGTATATGTGTACCAAATTTCAAGTCAACAGGTCAAACAGTTTGCGAGCTACGGGTGATTTAATATCCTGGACAGACAAACGAACAGCCACTGTAGCGTATTATATATAAAGAAAGATATATATATATATATATATATATATATATATATATATATATGTTTATTCTGGTCGATCCAACTTATTGTTGTGTACCACTCTTCACTGAATATCGACTGTGAGTGCTTGAACATAATAAAAGCTATATTACAGTAGCAGTAAAGCATTGCAATATACAGTATAGATATCTAATTTGGTTACTTGGCTTGACAAAAGATCGATTTATCAGATTCATGAGGATCCTACTATCAGTAGCTTAATATGAAGGATTTTAAAGTAAGAGACTTATTGAAACAATAGTAACAAGCCACCATTATATCATGACCATTTAACTGAATAAACAAGGCCCCAAAAAAATCATACACTTGATATATGATTGCTAGAACAAACACATGTATAAACATGACAATTGCAAAATTTAGTTTTGCGCATTTGGTAAAAATGTTTCATTTATACAAACTGTTATATTTTTATATGGGTGGAAAGAAATATTTCAGTGCAGTAATTCAGAGAGACTTCATCTGCTGATTGTAAATGAACAGATAGTAGAAGAAGAGGAGGCTGTCATTGATGACTCTTCCTATTAAAAAAATGGTCGCTGTACACAATAGCTTTCATTCAGGATGCCCCAAACTAAGCATGGATGTGTGTTCTACTGAACACATCTGCGGAAAGCATTATAAAGCTATTTCAATAAAATATTAAGGATTGGGAATATGATTATTTATGTGTCCAGAACTAAGAGGCTGTCTTCAATTACTATAAATATACCAAAAGGAACACACCAAACTACTTTTCTAAATACATTCTTATTACACTGTAAATCTGTTATTACGGTTTATCCTTTTGATCAGCTGAAATTGTGAAAATACTACTTTAGCAGCACAAGGTTGATAGAAATATCAGTATGTTCTAATAAGCACTTCCGGAACTGATGTAGTCAAAATTAAACATCATTGTCCTATTAGTATTCTTAAAAGTGTCAAAGACAAAATACAAGCAGGTATGTGTCTTTAGCCAGTGAAAACATTACAATTTTAAAGAACTGGCATTCCCATCATTATTTACAAGTATTGTCTGATGATCACAAGATTTCAAATAGTTGATAAGGTCATCTGAAATGTCACAATTAATGCTGTGCAATGCATTTGGCTTGCAACGATAACTTTTGGCTCTTGATTAGTTTAGGTCACCTGTATCATTTCTCGTAAATGCGAAAACTGAAGCATTTATGACGTTTCTAGTTCTCAAAGAATTTGGATCAATAAAATGAGTGAAGGATTCTCAGGTGCACATTGCTAGGCTGAAATGCATACATTCTTGTATTTATTGCTTGAAAAATAAAGCTTGGAATTTATTGCCACAGAATGTCTATCCAACCTGTCTGACACTTACCCGAGGGCTTTTTTTGTGTGAGAGGCTAAATTACATTTAGGCTACTAAAGTGTAATGGTGTCAGCTGTTTGAACATATCAAGGTTATCTTAAAAAATATTTCTTGACAAATAGTGCATTATTTATTCAATGTCTTTACCCAATACATGATTCATTGACGTCACATGACATTGCAGGTAAAACTGCACTTAAGAAATAAAATATTATTTTAACAAAATAACAAAGCTTGATTTATTTATGCATTGTTTGTATATAAAACCAAGAAGTGTCATACTAAACAACCCATGGTATTGACAGTTTATTTCCAAGAATTGTTGACTGTCTCTTACTATTTCACCTTACGCTGACTGGATTCTACAACATTACAGCCTGGAACACCTCACACTGGTGAGAAGGGAATTACGCCAGTCAGAAGCACTTGTGAGAATCTCACTGGCTTTCTTAAAAAGAGTGACACCCATGGCCATACATGACAATCAGTGTTTGAATCTAGAGAGTTCTCATCCTGTTTGTCAATGGAAATTGGTTGTTTTACTACACGTTATGATTTTAAGATACAAATATTCTTAAACAGAGACAAAGATACACAACATAAGAAAATGAAAAAGAATCTGTGTCTCGATTTCACATTCTTTTCTCTATTAAAAAAATATATATTGACAGAGTGAGGCAGAAATAGTAGAAAATATTATTAATTTACCCTCTAGCCCTCCATTAAAAGATATGCAAGATGGAAGTGCCCTTAACAACAGAAGTCCTGGTTGTTGTATGATACCTTGCTAATGGTTCTTTTCAGACTCTTCTTGTCGCTACACTACAAACGAGGACTTCCTCAGTTATGCACTCATTTATCAGCATGTGCAGTGCACTGTATATAACATTGCACACAGGCACTCAAAGGTTTTATACAATTTGTGGGTATTCAAATGTGATTGGTGTTATTAATGTCAGACAAATTTAGACCAAATTCACAACCTTTAAAACTCTGCTTGTAGAAATACACATCTGTGGTGACAAGCACATTACAAGGAACAGTGTGGTGAAGTGGCCAGTTGCTACACAAGATGTAGCAGTATGGGCAAACTACAGGCTTAGTGTCAGGATGAAGGTGGATGTTGCGAGGCACCAGTTATCTCCTACACCTCCAACTACCTTGTCATTCTTGGCAGAAGAGTCAAGTCATTGAGAGGTTTATTGGTTTGTTAAAAGGTCATGTCTGAGCTTTGAATCAGTCAGGTGGCCTACAGTGTTCTCCTGAAAAATATGTGAATATGCTGCCAGTGTACTACACAACATTGCTCAGCTCTGCAGTATATCACTTGAACAAAGTGACTTAGAAGAACTCAAGGATGATCAACCTGACAATAATGAATTTGTCAAAAAACTCCACAGGATCAGAAACACACTCATATGAAATAAATATGGCTCACCTTAAGGACTTCCCATCCCAGGAATATGAATAAACACACTCCCCTTGGTCTGAAAGTGTGCACTCTGGGTGTGTCCCATCACTTGTTTTCCCACGCTCTCTTTTCAATTACATTAATTTTCATTTATTGGCCTTGCTTTAGTCCACCCATATTGTTTTTTTTTTTGCCAGATGCCAACAAATCAGTCTCCCATTGCCAGTCTTTGTGGGCTATTTCTATCTATAGCTGTGGTCTCTTCGACACTACATGAATTCCTTTACCTCTAATTACTAAGGTATCCTTGGCTTTTTTACTTCTGTCACTAATACAGAAATAACACTTTCCATGTACTTTTTTAGATTGCTTGTACTATCTTTTTAGTATCTCTCTTACCCCCCACTCGAACTTATTTATATATGTTAACAATATGTTGAAAATGTCAATTATTTCATCAATGCAGTGTTTAAAAATGACGGCTTTTTGTGCCATTCAGAATTGTTTCTAGAGATCTGCTTACAATTTCCAGTACATTTTAGCATTCTTAATTTAATAAAATATTAACTCTATCTATATTTGGAATGCCTTCTTATTATGTTGTTTAATCTGCATGGCTTTACATTAGGTCCCCGTTTTAAACTGCTACTTTCATCAAAGCTTTAGGTGACCACACCTCTTACAGGTACATTTTTGGGTGTGCTTTCATTTCACCAGTGTGAGGCTCTCCCTTCTCATCAAATAAAAGCTTGTAATAAGTCTTCCTGAAAATGACGAATGAGTGAGTGAGAAAACAAGTGAGAAGAGCACGAGTGAACCTCTAACAATTCATTATCGATAAAATAATAAATAAATAAATAAATAAATAAATAAATAAATAAGTCAGTAATAAAAAAGAAAAATCATTTAAATTATTTAACTTAGAATGTCTGCATTTGATTTACAAATTCAGAATATCTACCATATCATTTATATTTATAAGCTGTCATTCATTCATTTTTGAGACTGATTTTTTCCAGTAAAGTGTCAGGTATAATGAGCCTGTACCAGCAGCTCCAGGTACATCCAGTACAGGGGTCCACACTAGCCATGGGCACAGCCTCTCCCATTGAGTTTATCTGAAATACACAGTCAGCATAACCTGCCTCTATCTGGGATGCAGGAGAAAATCAAAGTACCCCTACAAAATGTTTATGGACATAGAGTGAAAAGTGTCATTTCCATAAAGACGGTGAACTGTGAGACAGCGGTGAAAGCCAGTTGGCTATGGTGCAACCTAAAAGATAAAACACTTCAAAATTTTTTTTAGTAATTTATCTTCTATAAACAGCAGGGAACTTAAACACTAAAGGGGTCAACCAAAGCAAATAAAGTTGTGTGAATGAGTCAAAAAACTGTCTAAATATTATACAACGCTATGTAATTGAAGTTACATCTCATTGATTGCCTATCTCAGCAATAACCAGGCACAAGGCAGGAACAATTCCTGAGTGTTTGCCAGTCCATACATCTATGAATTTGACAGGTTTGAAAATGTTATGTTGCATACAGATGACAGGATATAGGTTTCCAATGTTTCAGATCAGCACCTGTTCTAGACAGTTATTTTTCTTTTTACCTAATAATGTGGAAAGGTATTCAGAATGGAACATACATGAGCTTTTTATACCTTTCCAGACAATATTGTTTTTGGAAGACCTGTCTTTTCATTGCTTTCCAAGTATTGTTTTCTCCATTCTACAGTAATTAAATGTTTCTCTTAGCTTGTATTCAAGTGCTCTTAACTGTCTGAAATATTACCTGCAGTATTTCAGTTAACAAAATTTGCATTATTAATAGGCCTAGTAATCCTTAAAATGATATGAAAACAATTAATAGCAAAAAAGTGCTTACAATGAAAGCCAGATGACACAGTGGTCCCTCAGTAATGACAAGATGTTAATGATTGATTTGTACAATCAAATTTTGCTTTCCCTTCTTTGTTAGCAGCTGGCTTGTCTTTGTATATTAAAAAACTACCATTTATTATTACAAGTAATGATGTTTAATCCATGTTTTTATATATATGTGGTCTCCAGCTCCTTGTGATCAAAAGGGGTGGATGGATATATATTTTAGACAGTATATACATAATGGTCAGTTTGTTATTTCCATTTTAAAAATAAAGTAAAGCAAAACAGAAATTGCCATGTAATAAAATATAAAGTTTAACACACAAACACAAATTAATATTTATATAGAAACATACAAAATATATGTGCAGATATAATTTACATTTAAATACAGATCTATGGAACATTTATATGTACATAATATGGGGTGTTTTATCACAATACTATATGTAAACGTGCCCAGTGATTAAACTGAATATTTGTAACCTTATGAGGCAATGCTGTACACCATTAAACTCAAAGTGATTAGACATCATTTAATCATTATTCTTTTTTGGTAGAGCTAATGTGCATTTCTGTTACCCAAATGAGTAACAACCCACGAAGGTTTTAGTTTGGTGGCCTCCGAAGACGATATGGGCATTGCCATGGCAACTGACATGATGGCACAATATGATATGATGTCTACACCAGACAGAAGCTTTAAAATCATGCCCTTATTAAGCTGTGCAATGGAAATGAACAACATCCAGATAAATCATCCGTCCTTATTGGAGTTTCTTTTCATTTCGGATGTTTTACCTAAGAACATCACCTTTCTGCTTTGTAGCCCCTAATTCACTGAACATATTTAAAGTCATTCCTAAATGGTAACATTGTTTATTGAAAGCACACAAGCAGGTTTCACAGAGCTTGAACTGCTGTCAAAGAGCTCTTGTAGCTACATCTTTTGCTCTCAATAAATGAGTATAAACTGATCCAATACAATATTTTACACTGTTGTGCCTCAATTAATTTTAAATATTATACAAAAACTGTAAATCCAAATTTACCATGTAAACTCATTCTTAGGTATGTGAAATTGTGAAGATCCATCCATCCATCCATTATCCAACCCGCTGAATCCGAACACAGGGTCACGGGGGTCTGCTGGAGCCAATCCCAGCCAACACAGGGCACAAGGCAGGAACTAATCCTGGGCAGGGTGCCAACCCACCGCAGGACACACACAAACACACCCACACACCAAGCACACACTAGGGCCAATTTAGAATCGCCAAACCACCTAACCTGCATGTCTTTGGACTGTGGGAGGAAACCGGAGCGCCCGGAGGAAACCCATGCAGACACGGGGAGAACATGCAAACTCCACGCAGGGAGGACAATTGTGAAGATCCTGCAGATAAAATATATTACATTGCTTAAGGGATTCAGCTAGATGACAATGCATACATTTCCTTGGTGAATATTGATCCTAGATGTAAACCTTAATGTAATATTTGAGCTCATTTAATGCATTTTTGATCATATTTAGGATAGCTACAGTATTTTAAAGCTAAAATATCAATTGTTCTGACTTCTTCCAACTTTATAATTACTACTCAGAATCAAAGAAATATACAATATTTTACACTTATAAACTAACAATTTAAGGACACAACTATTTAATTCACTCCAAGGTATGCCACATACAAAGAAAAATGATTAAAGGATTTGGACTCGTTACTCTTTCACTTTTGGAAATGCTTTTTGACAAATAACATACACCCTTTGTCTCCTGTGCAATGTGATCATCTTGAAAATGAGTGATCTGTACCTTATGAATTGAATGTCAAATCCATGCATGTACTTTCATGTTTGCTTTCTTTCCGCCTTTTTCAGACATATGACAAAGGGGACAGGACTTCAAATACCTTGCACTCCATTGTTAGACAGGGAACTAACGACTCATAAATCTACGTCATTGTCTGAAGCAGACAAAGGGTGTAGATGTACAGAATGACAGAAGCATGCATCTGCCATTTGTAATAGTCAAAGAAAATATGTTGTTTATTTGTAGCTTTAAAAGATTATATTTCTAGTCATAATGCAATAAATCTGCCAAAAAAACTGGTCATATTACTTGGTTTGTTAAATGTGCATAAAATCAGCACATGATTTTTTTTGTGGCAGCATATAATATAATATGTAACATATTTCAATTTAAAATACATAAATGTCTAATAAATGTGTAAATGAACACAATATAGAGCAGATGTTTTAGAACAGTCAGACATGTTGCTCTTTCTCAGCTCCTTGACCAAGAATTTAAATGCTGCTTGTAATACCACCTAGGTAACAAGTATTTCTTGAGTTTGAGTGATGTTTTTCCCCACGACATACTGCTTTACTTCCACAAGTCAATGACCTTATTCTAAACCTAGCACATAATAACTTGTGCATTTCTGGATGTGTGTGCTCTACAAAGAAGACAGTTTTTACTGAAGGTGTGGTCCAGTTTTGTGCTCTTTACCAATAAGCAATGAAAATGTCTGAAAAAAAAGACATTCTGGTGTTATTCTAAATAGTGACTTGGACTATATGACAAGTTTCAGTTCCAGTTAGGAGATTGCAAAATACACCAAATAGTCTATAATCAGGGTGTAAGAAAAAAGAAAAACAAATTTTCATTGTGGCTATAAACCAAATTGTGCAAATGCATGATACTTTAATAACTTAGATTAGAAATTGGTAAAATATGTAATGTGTGGTAACCTTTCAATAAACATAAAATGTACAATATTACAGAGTTTAGATTGGTTGTTATGTTAGTAAACTATACAGTACCAGGCGTAATAATTCAGATGTGCAATAGATCCTAAGGATCTCCGATTCTCATCCAGGAACTTTTTTGATATCACAATAAGAATCGATGAGAACATGTGAACAACTTTTCCATTGAAAGTAGAAAGAGGAGAAAAATCAAAGTAGCAGAAATAGTAGTATCTGCATGGGTACCCGCTTACTTTATGAATGATTGTTAACCGTGATGAAATGAAACTAGATTATGAAGTTGTGGTCAAGACATTCATGTGCTGCCATTTCATATTGTACCTTTACCTAATGTACAGTGGAGTTTTTAGCTTTCCCTTTAAACCATTTTTATTTGCTATGCCTAGATTCTAGGGTGTAAAAATAAAATAAACGTCAACAAAATATCTACTGTTTCAGATTAATATTCACCTTAATAAAAGTTGTAACTTGACATATAACAATAACATGAAAACAGAATTACCATAGGCACTAAATTACAAAACAAAAAACTGCAAGCACCAGCACTCCACTATTAAATGTCAATATTTTTGAGTTTCATTTAGATATCACGTTATTATTTAAATTAGACTGAACAACACAGCACATTAAAAAGTAAAATAAATCTACTAAATGTGATAAATAAAATAAATATGATAAATACAATGTTTTGTCAATTTACAAACTGATTCCCTCCTGATGTCTTATACATGAAATTTAGACTGAAACCTATTTTTTGCAAAACTAGTTTTAACGGAGTATTACGAGAGGGTTAAAGGTTTTTAGATAAAAATCATTAAAAAAACTAACCACACAAAACATGCATTTTATTCATGATGTCAATTTTATATGTCTATATATACAGGTATGTCTCTACTGTGTCACTTACTTATGCTAGTGCTGGGCAGTTTCTTTTCTGAGCTTTTCTCTTTAATTGGAAATGAGAAAACAAAACTCAAACGCTTCTATTTTTAGCAATTCATTATATCTGTTCTGTTTTTAAATATAATTATAAATAATATACATTATATATTAAGTATAATTTTGATCATGAGACCTGTACCATTTTATTTTTCGATCTTCATTAGTTCTGTTTAAAAAAGTTTTGAGAATGCCTTGCAGTTTTTAAAGAACAGTTTCATCTACTTCTTTGTTAGCTGTATTCTGTATGTTTCAGCTCATAAGAATTCCGTATAATGATGTCTTTCCAACAAATGTGTTTATGTAAGTACATGTTTTAAAAATTAATTCAATATATTGGATATCTTTTATAAGAATTATTGAGGAAATCATATAATATACTGTTTAACATTGGCCTTCTGAAAACTGCCTTTGCGAAAGAGTCGTAATTCCCAGCAACTCCATGTAGGATTAATTGATTCAGATCCGTACATAGTAGTGCCTTATAACTGCAGGGGACTGGGCTGGAATCCTGACCCCATATTCTACATGTTCTCCTTGTGTTAGCAAGGATTTTTCTTCAGGTACCCCACATTTGTGTGTGTGTTGTTCTGTGTGAATAAGTGAGTGTGGGAGGGTCTTCTACAGTGGACTATTGCTCTGTCTGGAACAGATTCCTGCCTTGTGGCCATTACTACCATGACAAACTCCAGTTCACTGTAATCCTATAATAAAATTAAGCAAGTTCTGGAAATGGATAGAGTCTGGAAATGGATAGTACACACATAAACAACTATTTATGATTGTTATGGCACTACTATTTAATTTTGTTCTGCAGTAAAAAATCTCATTAAGAAAAGCAATCTCAAATACAGCATGGGCATTTCATGCATTGCTGCTCCTATAATTATCTAATAATATTCTCACTGGTTGAGTTAAAAATAATTCACCCTCTACTAACAACATTGGAAATATCCTTACTTGAACAGAGCTTAACTGTAGATGTCTCTTTTAATTTCTTAGCATTAAGCATTTTCTTTGAATTTTGAAACAGTTTAATTGGTATTAGCTACCTAGGATATATAACAAATATGCAATACTGTCCCCTGCTTATTCTGTTCCGCGTATCTGGGAGCTGGTGTCCATCCAGACAGCACTAGGTACAAGACAGGAACCAAACCTGAACTATTATTGTGTACACATCCATACTTACTCAAAATGTCATACTAGGCCAATTTCAAGTTAAACATGCCCATCTTTGGGACATGAGACGAAAAAGGTAGTACCTGGAGAGAACACATCTGCAAGCATACGGGGAAGAAGCAAACTGCACACATGGAGAGCTTAGGGAGATTTAAACCCCAAAATCTGAAGCTGTGAGGCAGCTATTCTGGCCACATCACTATCATGCCTTCCTCCAAAACCATTTTTAAAAATTATTCATTAATTTCTCTGACATATGGTTATCCTAGATGTAATAGGTTCAATACAAGAAACAAACCAGCTACACTCGCTCAGCCTTACCCATAATCGCTTACACCACCCACTTTAGGGTTACCAGTCAACTTTACCGTCATTTCCACAGGAAACGGGAGAAAACCAGAATACAAGCAGAAGTATCTCATGGGTACGGGGAGAATATGTAAACTACACAGAGAAAGAACAAGACAGACTCCACTTTGAACCTAGGACTTCTCTTGGTAATTTAGTATAAATTATAAATATGTAAAGTATAAGTAGTTAGAGATAATACAAAAGCAAACAGGCACATGGTCTACTAAATTATAAGTATGTATATAAGGTAGCCATAGAATACGCAGAATAGAGTAAAAACACAGGGTTCAGATGGATTAGGGCCTTCCTTCTTCATGTACAGTAATAAAAAATGGGTGGTGTAAGATCTATGCGACATAAAGTAAATTAGAACAGGGGTCTAGTTAAACTTGAAAATAATTTTTCTTACATAAAAAAACATACAAATGCAGTATTTTTGACAGAATATTAAATAATTACTTTACAACACTTAAACGCCCTTCCATCCATTTTCTAATCCTCTTTAGGGTTGCAGGGTGCTAGAGCCAATCTTGGCAGCATTGCATGCACGCCAGGTACCAACCCTCTTAACACTTGAATATTTTAAATTACTTTATAAAAAAAAGGTGTAATGAAATTAGGAACTTAATAAATTAAATACAAATCTAAATCGAATATGAGTGCAGAAACTGGTAAATAATGTGAAAGACACAAAAAATAATTAATAAAGTGTATCCATGAATATAACATTCACACTCGTGCACCCTTGTTATTTTTTGTAATTTTAGTTTAATTCTTTTTTTTGTAATTAGTTTAAATGTGTAATGTGTTTCAAGGCTATGTAATTGAAGGTATGTGCTTATTTTTCAATTACTATCTTAATAAGGGTTTTTAAAGCTCTCAGTTTTTTGAAAAAATATCTTGTATGGTTTGCTGGTTGAAACTTGTTAGCTCTTGTGTGGGTAGAGATCTCAGACAAAGACGATGGTTGATCAATATGAAAGGCACAGCTTTCAGCTCTGCACTCTATAAGACAAACTGCATCTACAATTGGTAATTACAGGGTCTTTTGACGCATCTCATGGAAAATTCCATTTCCAGAGTTCTAACGTTTGCCAGCGCTACTTTAAGTGTGGCAACAGCAAATGATTATTAACTTTGGTGACTGCACTGTTCGCCACAACCAACAGAACAAAAATGAGCTTTTTCAACAAATGTTTAAGTAAATATATCTGTCAACATATACAGATTTGGCCAGTGCATATGCTACCTAATGTTTTTGATAGATAATGAAAACTAATTCATAGAAAAAAGTCTTGTGGTTAAGTTTAGATGACTGTGAAAAATATATAGTCATTTCCAGTGAATGGCTTTTCTGTCTCCCCTTTGACCAAACAAGACAAATGGGAGTATTCCAGATGCTGTTAATCTTTTCGTTGCTGAAAGACTGTACTTAATCATCCTTTTCCAGTTTATTTTAATGAACATTTCAGGCCTAACATTTACTTGGATTATTAACAGCTCTATGAAGGGTAAATTTAAACTCATCAAGATGCTTTCCTTATGCTCAGTAGTTCACGACTACACTGACTTTAAGCACATCTTGATATTGTTCATGGTGAAAATACCTTATGATGTAAGTAAGAATGCCAGTTTTCAGTTTCACCTCATAACTCAGTATATACTTTCAATGCATAATATGCTTCACTCTTGTAAGTAATTTTATTATAAAACGTATAGACTTACTTGTTTTTTTCTGGCTCGCCCGTAATTTTATTTCATTGGACACTATTGCTATGCTGTATTGCACTCACATTTATTATCTTCTGAAATTCACATGAATTCTTTTCTGCCAGAATATCACTTTGTCTTTATATAAATGCATTCTTTGTAATTCATTATTTGATCTGCTTATTTACTTGTAGGTTACACAAAAATCTACCCTATACGCTGACGTGGCACCATTTTATTTGTCGTACTCATAATACACCTTCAATATAAGTTAATACATTTTATTCTTTTTACATTTATTTCATTATTGTTTTACAGTCTCATCGTCCGTTATTACAGAGCTAAATCTAAACTAAGTTAAAATAGCTTAGAAATGTAGTATTACTGTAAATTGGTTAGGAGCATCTACAAATATATTATGCATTTCATTTTAGTTTGCATGATTAACATTCTACTTTTTGCTGTTTTACAAAGCCTTTATCTTCAGTTTTTTTTTAAAAATATGATTTTTTCCTTCTACTGTTTTGATTCCCATCTCAGTAAATTTCAGTGTGGAGTCTATGTGCTCTCCCCATATCTGTGTACTTTTGCTACAGTTTTCCCCAACATCTCAAAGACGTACGCATTGAGTTAATAGGTGTGCAACTTGGCCACTGCAGGTGAGCGCGAGTTTATGTGTGCTGCACTGAAAATGTTCAAATCCAGAGCCATTTTGTGTCGCGTCACCCTCAGTGCTTAGAAAATGGGTAGATTGTACTATTATTTTAATCAATCAATGTAAAAATAGCTGAGAAAAATAACATAAACTACAATGAAAAACAGTGTCTAATGTTAGTGTTCTAGGTTTTGTAAGTGGTTTTTGAAAATACAGTACATTACTTGTATCATTATTACTATTGCATGAACAGATTGTTATTTATGTGTTATAATCAATATACCTGAGTCACAAAATGTGAATTTTTTGTTCAGTAAATTCCAAAATAAAAAAAAAAATTTAAATATCAATTTTTCTTATGATAACAGGTTCTAATTTTAGGGTTTTGCAAGACTCATTTTGACCTTTTTTATCATGCTTTTTTTAGTTTCAGTCTTAATGAAATTAAAATGTCGTAAACTTATCAATGTCATGTCATACATTCAGTGAAAAGAAATTGATAATAGAGTTTCTTTATTTTAGTGCTGCTGGGAAAAATTCAGCATGATGTCTGAAAATCAAATCCAATTTCCCCTCCAGCCTTCGTGCATGAACTATTTTGTAAGTGTAGGTGATTAGTGAGAATCTGGAGAAAAGGTCCATTATATTTAGAAGAATTAAAATGATGTAAGCTGGAAAAGTCTGGCTTCCTTTTGCAGTGTCTCAATGGAACATGTCTGTGAGTAAAAATGAATGCTGATTACATGATAATAAAATAAAAAAAGGCTTATTTGATCTTTTATACTTTTTCAAACTGTAAAAGCTAATGGAAGACTTTTTAAAGTAGTATTTTCAGTTTTCTTTAAATATGGTCAAATATAAGGATAGTTTAGTATGAGTCATACCAATCCTGTGGAAGCCGTAGCAATTTATCGACTCTGTCACTCACTTATGTCAAGCTTATCTTTTAAATGGTAAATTTGTGGAAAATATTCCTGAAAATACATACTTTCATAGTTGGAGTCATACTACTTTCACATATTTGAAAATTTGAAATGTACCTTTAAGGTATACAGTAAGATAGCTAATATCTTTAATAATACTCTTACACTAATGATGAAAGCAAATATAGATATATACACATTTCTGCTGTGTTTTTTGCTTTGGAAGTTCATTACAAGTAATTTGGTATTCTAGATGGATCAACATCAATACACCAAGTTCAAGTGTCGCATTTTAAAGAGAACAGTTTCTGCTGTATTAAGAAACGATGAAATAACCCATTTAAATTTAGTACATGAGTATTATGGCTCATGGTCATGGGATGCCTTAGCTGACCCAATTTTGAAAAAAAATGTTTTTGCACTGCCAAGTTAATAAACAATAAAACAGCATAGCATATTTTAGGCATGGCAAAACATGCAAAGAAAATTCAAGAAGCGTACCAGTTATTAATAAGCTTAATTTGAAATGAGAATCATTTGAAATGGTGGGAGTTTAGGGATAGTTAAACTTTTCTTTGCAAAAATAAATAAATAAAATAACTCATTTTTCATGTAATAAAACTGACTATCCATTTATCACCATTATAATAATAGGAAATCATTGAATGATATTTGGTTCAGATTCAAATATAGTTCTTTTTTATATTATTTAATCAACCTGATTTGAAAAATATTATATTTGGCTCTAAAACTACATATCAAATTTTATTGGATTTTTTAAAAAATAATACCAAGATGTGTTCTTTGTTCTTGAAATAAAAAAGTAAGGTTAGTAATATCTTCCTAAACATTAGCTCACCCTGCAAAAAAGTTTTACACAGACTGTCCATCTAACTGCCTATAATATGATATCTATCTATCTATCTATCTATCTATCTATCTATCTATCTATCTATCTATCTATCTATCTATCGCTTGTAAGTTGAAAAATAGAACATGGAATCATGGTGCGACAAATACCAAAAGAATTATGGATGATCGCTTAAAAAAAATTAAAGAGCAAACTGGCATGGTTTATAAATTTCATTTCTGTGCTAGGACGGAAAGTTCAGACAATCCGATTAAAAAAATTGCTATCTGAAACCAAACCATAATTCTAAAAACATTGCATGTAATTTTCTTTCCTTAGAACTCTGGCTTTATGTCTGGCACCACAATGCACAATGAATTTTACAGCATTTAACATTATAAGGAAATTATAAGGAATGAGTACTTTTAACTAGAAGAGAGGCGTCCATCCTGGCCTCATGGATCCGCATGCCAAAAAATGGGGAAGAAAAGAGCAGGAAAAAGAAAACCAAATTCATATTCTTTACTTTATTATTCCCAATCAGGAAAAGCCATTGATTACAAGATATTTCATTATATAAGTACAAAGCCACAGTTATCCTGCTGCTGCTTTTAATAGCCATGTGAGTTGCTTGAAATGCCTGCTGAAGCAAATCTCCCTCTCGGACTTGACTTTTCAGAACACTGATATTTTTCCCAATCTCACTGTAAGCTTTTAAGATTCTAAAGCTATTTCTCTTTCAATTAAAACAGTTTTATTATTCAGCAAACCTGATCACTCTTTTCTCTCTTAATAGCATTAACAGATGCTCGGCACTGTAATAATAAATTCATTTAAAAACTTTAACTTTAGCTGAAATTGATAAATGTCCTTATAGTTTTAGCTGTTTTAGAAGGAACAATGTGTCTTATAGGAGTACTCAGTTTTACTGAGAAAACTACAAGCAGATGTCAGCAACCTTCTGCTCCGATTCAACATCTTCAAATCCAACCTGTTGCCTCAGCGTTAGCTGTCTTTTAATACATGAAATATAAGCTTCATTAAAGAAATAACAACATTAGAGACACTTACTTGTAAATATCAAGGTTGTTTCGTCTTAATTTGAAACAGGAACATTTGTATGCCACACCACGAGAGAACCACAATATCCTTTTTGGTTGTTTCTAAGCTTACAAAACAAAACTAAAATAACAAAAAGAAAAAGAAAACAAGTTGCAGCTTTACTTAGCACAAAAAAGACGTCTACTGAGTGGTTGCCTCTCTTTCTTTCTCTTACCCTCTGCTCTCTCAAGTCAGGCACTGAATCAAAGACATACACATCATTCACACAACTTTGTCTTTCAAAACCACACCCAGGCCGGGGCTTAGAGGAGGGGAAACACTGCCTTTCTTAAATAAGAGCAGAAACAGCTTCAAAGTTGTGTTCTCCGCTCTTCAGCTTTATTTGAAAAGGAACTGCAGTGGGGATAACATTTAAAGTGGACTTACTGGAATATTTGCCCCTGGCAGCTTTCTTAATAAAGACTTTCAAATGTGATCTACTGGGCCAGCTCTCCCAGACTGCAGGTGAAACTTGTCTCGCAATTCTGGAGCAAAAGGGAAGCAGCCTTGCTGACTGTCGAGCTATTAGAGCTGCTTTCCATTTCTTCTCTGCTTTTACTTAAAGGTTGCGTGCCACGCTTGAGTTTATCTGGAGAGTCAGCTGTGGCAGGCAGTCCTGCTGTGTGTGTTTACTAGTACTGCCTCCCAAAGACCTAGAAAAAGAACGCAGCTCTGTTGACTGGTGTTCGCACTCGGTTCCTGCAGCGCATGCAACTGTGACCCACACCCCCGCTGACCCTCTCCCCCTCCAACCCAACAGGTGCAAGACATGTGAGCTGAAATTGTTCCAAGGCTGTTATAAAGAGCCGACTGCAGTCTGGCTTGTCATTTTTTTGCCAGTCACTGAACAGTAGTCCGCTAGGGAGAACAGTGACAGCAGCAGAGTGCAGAAAATGGTCTTGCCGTTTTCTACTCTACGGGATAATCAGAGCTGGGTTCTTTTGCTTATGGCTAATACTGTGCACGGGTGTATGTGCGATTTTTGATTATTATTTCAAGCATCCTGTCAGAAGAAAGTAAAATAAAACTGCACAAGGTTTACACTGACTGAGGTCTGGTCTTTCTCTGCTTCATTTGTATTATAAACAGTTGTCTTCATTCAGTTAGGTGGGTGTGTGATAGTGCTGACATATGGCTCGGCTCTGTCAAGGCAAAACAAACAAATGAATCATCCATCTGACCATTGATGGGTTGTGGAGAACCTGAGCCGATCTCAACAGCTTTGGGCACAGAACAAGAAGAAGCCAGGGATATGGTGCCAGTGCTTTGTAATGCATATCCAGGACAATTAAGATTTGTCCACTAATGTAAATAATGGGAAAAAACCCATGTGGATTCAGAGTGCAACCATCAAAGGAGCAAGGAATTGAATCTAAATTCCTGGAGTCTACTATACAGCAGTTAACCCCTTGTGTCACCATGTTACTCCATAAATGAGACTAAACATTTTGAAAATAAACTTCTTTTCTTGTAATTATCAACCAAGCAAATGTAGTTTTTTTTCATGTCCTGTTTAAGTTTGCTGTGAAGTCAGCTCAATAAAGCACACAGCCTCGTCTAAGCCCTCAACTCCTCATTAGTCGTGCATGTCATTCTTTTTTGAAAAGGCAAAAAATCGAGGTCTAACTGGCAGTGACACGTAAGAAACAAGGCGATCAGAACTTCACCCATTATCCCCAGAATAAACTACAAATTATTCAGGAGGCGCAATTACGTTCAGATTCTTAAAATGATCAACCTCGCTTCAGTCTAGGTAAGGTGTGGATGAAATTAGGATTCACCAGACCTATAAATAAATTGTGAGTTTCTTTAATGCTAATTTAAGTTAAAAGTCTGGGAGCACAGCTGCTAAAACTTGTTTGTTTTAAATGAGGGCTGACGACTCCTTTACTTACACAGGATTCCGAACTCAGGTAGCATCGGGAGGAAAGTTCTAGAAGTCTCATTTGACAGCTTCTAGCTGGTGTGCAGATGTGAGCCATGCTTACGTCTAAAATATAACGCTGCCTTTTCTGAAGAATGGTAACCCATTCATAGCCAGAAGTTTTATTAGCTTTCTTTCCCGGCAATAGCTGCTTAACATTTTATCCTTACATATCAGTTAATAAAGGGTCCAGGGACATATGAATTGGAAACCAATTGGCACATTTTTATATACATGTACTGCAACTTCCTTAGTAACATTGATTTGAAGCATTTCATATTATTGCAGCAGTGAGAAGTAAAGCAAAATGACACCTATTATTGGCTAACTAAAAAGATTACAATATGCAAGCTTTCGAGGTAACTCAGTACCTTCTTCAGCAAGATGGCCCGAGTTGCCTCGAAAACTTGCATATTGTATTCTTTTTCGTTAGCCAATAAAAGGTGTCATTTCACTTGACTTCTCACTACATTTATGGCTAACACGGTACAACACTCTAGTACTACATAATTCATTCAAAAATTTATAGCAAGAAGCCATAGACTATATCTTAACTTTAATAATTATTAACATTAAATACATTAATAATTGTAGCTACATATTATTGCAGTGAAAGAATATTACCTACCCGTCGAGACTCTGAGTACTCATGTTAAAAATAAACCATAGTGAAATGTTTTCTCCCTTTATATTACTACAATCTATACAGAAGTCATTCTTTCTGTCATTGTTTTGGTACAACTAAGTAATGGACCTCAGGTCATTCGCAGACGTTCATTATCTAATTTTCATGTATTTTTCACAAAACAATAATCACTTTGAATACTTGACAGGTTTCTGCCTCTCTGCAGTCAATACAACAGCAACTTTAAAAACCACTTCAGTAGTAACCATTTTAAAGATGGGAATTGAAGGACAGCATAAAGGTGTAAATCCAATCACACAAACCTTTTTCTTTTTACTAAAAATATATTTGGTTCATATTTGTTAGAATTACCTTACAAATTGTATTATCAAATGCATATTGTATGTCTAATGCAATACAAAACTTCTACAGCAATGCAAAACTTCATGTTTGTGAGTCAAATTAGAGTTAAATACACTATGACATTTTATGTGCCACACAAGTGCAAGGAAAAACAGGGTGAGAACACAAAAGATATATACTATAACACAAAATAAAATCAAACAAACATCAACAACCTGCTTTACTGGAGCCAGATCAATCTCAGCTCTGTTCACTCTCTCCATTAGGTACTTAATTGTCCTCCAAACAAGCTTTTCAAAATTCTTCCCCTAATCCTTGCTAACTTAGCCTTCTATTTTCTTTAGTAATCTGACTAGGCCGCGTCTTTGTTGGTGAGAAATTTTCCTTCTCCCCTGCACAGTCAAGTGCTTTTTATGTAAACCTATAATGGTCACTTGTGATAAAACACAGCAAAAATTATGTCTTACATTGTACGGTCTAAATCCACCATATGATATTGCCTTCTTTCAGCCCCAGGCAGTATCACCCGTACCCCTGCCAAATCCAGTAAACTTACTTAAAGATACTACTGTACAAGAAAGCAATTCTACACCTTGGTCAGCAGTACATTGTTGCAAATTATATTCAAATTATCGGTGCCACCTGGTGGTTATTGTTTATGCATAATCTGCATAAATGGCACTGGTCATGATTTAGTTGGTGTGTAATTTACATGATAATGGTGCCTTATGTTCAGGACACATATAAAACACATGCTGCCTTAGAAAAGCAAACAGTGTAATCAAAGACTTCAGCCATGCTATACAGTCACTTTTCTTACGGTAAATGATAAAGGATCTATACGGCACATATACATACTGTATATTTATGTATGTATATGCATACTATATGTATTTATTGTGTGTTTGTGTATCCTTTGTTGGTATTGTATTTTTGTGAACTGGTCTAAGAAGACATGCAAGTAACAAGTTAATTGTACTGAGTGCACAATGTACTACCTATATGTACACATGATAATAAAACTTGACTTGATGAAGATGAAGTGGTAACAGTTTTTAAGAATATAAACGAGAAGGCTTTGCTGACTGATGTACTGGACAGTCTCTTCTCTTTTGTGAATTTTCATAGTCCTAATTTACAAATATTGTAATTGGGTTTACTCATATTAACACATTATAATCTATATAGCATTCTTTTACATTTAATGCCTTTATAAAGGACTTTTTTTCTTTAAAAAAATAACCATCAGACAAACTTTCTTAAGCTTGCATCACTGATCCTCCATTTTTCAAATCTGCTTAATCCACATGAGGGTTTCAGTGGGTGACATAACTGTTACTGGATGTCCTTTCCTGTCTGTGCAATGCTCTTTTGTCTTTTGCACAGTTCAAAACAGGCCAGTTTGGAGTTAATTACCCTAATCTGCTTATCTTAAAAGATGTGGGAGGAATATCTGCGCATTCACAGAAAAACCGACATTAATGGATGAAGAACATACAAATGCCACAGTGATGATGACTGGACCAGGATATGAACCTGCTCTCAAGCAATTCTGCGGGAATAATAGCCTAGATATTGTGCCACCCTAAACTTATGTTATTAAAATATAACTAGTTGGCACACATTTGAATATATTTATAAAGCACACTCTTGTTTGAGGAACAACTTTACAGTTGCTTAAAATTGAGAAATGTTTAGTATACTTTTATGAAAAGGCAAATGCTGGTTTAATTTTTTGAAATTTAGGCACAGTGATTAAATGACGTAACTACATTTTAAATAACCATTTTCTGAATTCACCAAATCTAAATTCACGCCAGTGGTGGAGAGGGCATTTAAAGTCATAATAATTAATTCCAATGCATGTCCATCATGTGTGCATATTTTATTTACAGTGCTTTATTGCATTACGTATACAGTTTAAAACAAAGGTTTTATTACAGGGTCCTACAATGCAGTCTGGACTGGTTATTAATTCTTTAGAGACCTACAAGCTAAAAATAACCAGGTCACTGCAAAATGTAGAAACATGCACCTTTCTCATGGAAAAAACACATTTTTAAAGTCCCTGATTCATGTCAAACTTGTTAAAATGTTTCTTTGTTTAAACTGATAGAATTTCATGCAAATGTAAATTTACTGAAAAATAGTTTTCTCTCTTAAAGTCTGTGACGCCTACGCCAGTTAAAAAAAAAAAAATGGAAACAAAACCCAAAGACTCTATTTGGTCTGGATAGTTGCCCAGAGACCAAGTCAAAACAAATACTGCCCAACTACTACCCAAAGCTCACTGCCAGCCCCTCCCCCCACACACACACCTTGGATTTGCTACATAGTCAGCCAAATGTGTAAAGCTAGACGGGCAGGCCTGCAGTAAAACTTTCACCTGTGTGTCACAGTGAAAGGAAATCCTATCAAAAAAAAAAAAAATCACGCCTGCATGCATATGACTCAGACGAGGCAGACCCCGCCCTGCGTGGGAGGAATATTAGGGCCTGTCAATTAAGACTGACTTATGAAGTGCTGGTAAGACAACTGCCTTCTTTGTTATGCTGTCATTTAAAAGATTCTTGCCCTTTTTTTTTAACCCACAATGACTTCACAGTGTGCTATCTTGATACCATTAAGTCTAACATCTTTGGAGTTTCAAATTATGCTATTTACATTTTTTATACCTACAAAGAATCAGCTAAGTATAAATCTTAGCTTTTGCAGTAGGAACATGAACATATTTTTATCTATATTTGACATTCCACAAAATAATTAGGTCATATAGATTTCCAAATCAAAATTTCTTCTCTTTTATACAATTTACCAGATGCCCTACTAACCTTGCTAAAGACACCTTTATTACATTAATCTTTTTTTTCCACACTGTTTCAGCAGTTTCTGGAAACCATCAGTATGTAGAAGCATTAGAATATGTTGACTGCTGAATTTCTTTAAAGAGAAATTAAAAACATAGAGTATAGTATGAACTGTTACATATTTGATGTTCACTTGATTACGAGTGAGTTTGGACAATCAATTAACATTTGTCAAGGTTTCTGTGTCCCTCTGCTGAATTAAATAGGTACGTAAATAGACAGATGGGTGGAATTTTCAACGCTACAGATTACAATAACAGCATGTGTTTTCAGATATTATGAATATAAATGATTATAAAATAACATTTAGTGCAACTGAGTGCTTAGATATTTGCAATATTTGTCAAATTAAAACAAAAAAGTACATAATATAATCTATCTTTCCCTGCTGTGATGCTTAACTCTTTTTGACTCTAAAAGATGATAAATTCTCAGCCTCTCTCAGGTTACAAACCTATTATTCTACTACTCCCTATGTAAATTGTGTTTAAAAAACAGCATTTAAAATAACATTTTAAATATTTTGTTTATTATTTAGAATGTTTTCTATATATATTTTAAATTAATGATACAAATAAATTGAAAACTCAATAAAATACTGTATGTTTAGTTAAATTAATAGCAGCTACTTTGTTAGATAGATAGATAGATAGATAGATAGATAGATAGATAGATAGATAGATAGATAGATAGATCTTTATTTGTTCCCAAGGGACAATTTGGCTTTTTACAAACACTCAATAAATAAATAAATACATACATACATAAATAAATAAATTAATTAAATATACACTATGGCCTGAACACACACCAGAATGACTAAAAAGAAAGAACACTTCTATCTTGGCAGTTTCAGTTGCAGTGAAGCATCTTCCCGTTCTTAAACTTTTTAATTTTTTGGTTAATGAAAACCAAAAAGCCTTAATAGAAATATATGATGTATCTGAATATGGCCTATTGTTACTACAATGAAAATATAAACTGAACTTACTGTATGGATCAGGGAGTAATTTTAAAAAATAAATGTCATAATTTTGTGGACAGTCAACGTATGAACTGTGTGGTGAATGTCAAATCGGAAAACTATAAATACAACATTTTATACGCACAAAGTGAAATTCATACTTAAAGGAAAAAAGGTGCAAATCCAGCTCTGAAATGCAAGCAGCTAAAGTGCCTCCACAAAGCTCACGAAATTATAAACAGTGCAATAATAACTTTTGATAATTTTAAAAACAAACTGAAATCTTCTGGGCTGATATTTTGTTGAGAGAAATTGTGTGCTTTAATTTAATTCTAATATATTTTTAATAGTGAATATAATCGGGCAGACCAGTGGAAGTGCGCTTTATCAGAATGAGTCCACTTGAGCCGAGTTGTGTTGTATATCCTGGATTCTTACAGTGCTTATATACTCGAAATCAACTAGTAGATCAAAAAATATGGAACTTTCTCATTTGTCCTTATATAAAAAAGTCTTTTTAAATAAAATTTAATAGAAGCAATCTAATGAGCTGAACAGTTTGGCATAACATTAATTTTTTTTTAAGTAATTTGTTTTTAAAATTGCAGTACTAAGTATCATCTGGAGAAAACAAACTCCTTTAGCATCATTAGATTTATATTTTTGCTAAAGATGTACCTTCTATACATAAATATGCATATCCTTTTCAGAGACCCTGTTTTTCACTTTACTACATGCTTGTACAAAAGTGCTAAAAATAGCAGGCAGTGTTAATACAAAATATCTTATTAAGAACAAAAATCAGTGGTTTAAGAGAAATAATTTTTATTTAGAGATTAAGATCCACATTGATCTTAACTTCATCCTTTTCTCCCCTAAAATTAAAAGGGTTCCAAATAATTCCACTTTGATTAATACGTCAACCATGATTAAACGCTTTTGCTTCACTTTTACCCTTGAATTTCATCATATTTTAATAAACTTTTACTTTTTTATTTCTTAGGTCCAATTATTTCAGTGCCTTTTCAATGGCCTTGAACAGTGTATATTTATAATTCAGCATTTTTTGCAAAGCAATTTTTGTTCAAGTTTTTCTAAATTAATAAAAATATTCAAAAAGCAGGAAAGAAAGTAAAATAAAAAGCATGATTAGAACAGAGTGTGTGTTACTTGTCCAAGCTTGAAAGATCTGCAATGATAATAGAAAAGCACATTCCTAAAAGAATTATGTTTAGCTTCAAATCAAAATTGTTCTACTTTTTAGCATGTAGAATTAAAATAGTAAAGAAAAAAAAGTAAATTTGCTGAAAGTACATATATATTACAAAAACACAGCTACTGTGTTAAACAAAGTAAAAGTTGGAAGCAGGTATAAGATAGAGGTAAATATCTTTGTTGGAAAAGGGTAGAGCCAAATGAAATATTCCAAGAAAACAAAAACCAGGCTCTACAATGCAAAAGAATGAGCAAGTTCTGCTGTATATGAATCATAAATAAAGACGTTTGTGTTGTCTTCTAGTTTTATCTTTGAAACAAGCCAATTGCCGTCTGCAGCTTGAAGTAAATTTTAAGTCTCGTGTTAACACTTTTTCTTTCTCAGTCGCTGATATGTTTAAAGAGAGATAAGCTTTTCAGTGAATTCAGCTGAACTTGCTGAAGTTTCCTTGGCTCAAAATTCAACTGTTTTTTTTAGTTTCTATATTAATATTACTTTTCATCCAGAGAAATGTTTGCTAAAAATCTGATTATTGCTTTTTTGTATTACCCATACTTTTGTTTAACTGATATTTACATCTTCTCTGCCTTTCTAAAAAAAAATATGTTATTTTGATATATGGCGATGCTGTCCATTTGGCTGAAAGTGCTTAAACCATTAATTTTCAGTTTAGTATAAAAAGGTACATTTTCCTTCCTACCAAAAAAAAAAGTTATAAATAAATCCAAAAAAGACAACCAAGTTTAACTTTACTGTATATTGTTCTTTTTATCTTGTTGGCTTAGGGTGCTGCACAATTCTAAATGGCACAAGCATTAACAGCTGGTAGTGGATGAATAAAAAACTTAAACCTTGCTATACACTTATGTGCCTGTTAGATTACTTTGTTAATATAATACAGAAAAACAGCTGACTTATTGGGGTGTATGAAAAATAATAGTGAAATAAATAAATAAATAAATCTTCTATATTACGTGTATATGTATAAACATTTTAGTTAGCTGTATATGCTCAAGCTACATCAGCAAGAACGATTAACATCAAAGATAACACTGTATATGCGTTGGAAAGGAGTGAATAGTGTAGCCTTACCCAGTATTTGCATTGTATCAGGAAATTAGATTAAACATATATGTTGCCAATTTCCTGAACAATAGTAAAAGAGATTAGATGCTCTACCATGTCCTACCATGCACTTTCAACACACAGTTTAAGTGGACCTGCCATTTTAACTTTAGAACAAGCTCCGTATGACGATTTAATGAAATACATCACAGTCCAGTAACCTCAGATCAAAGGCACTTCTGTTGTGCAGCGTCGTCTTGTACAGGGCAGTTCTGTTACCAATTAGATTTCTAAGCCTGTGCTGAAAATGTTCCGTTGTCTGTTTGAAGTTTAAAAAGTAGGGGAAACCTAAAACTAGGACTGTATTAAGGAAATGAACTACATGTGGTCCTTTGTGCTTCCTAATTTTGGTTCAGCAGCAAGCATTAAACTTCAGACGCTTGTATTCCAAACAGGCCAGACCTACTTTAACAAAAAAAAAAAACAAATTTCACCATTTACAGCAACTTTACGGGCTAAGCATTTACAAACGTGCCTACATGCCCTGCCGTTGTTTACCTTTTAGGTAATTATTCTTATGCAAGTTTAGCAATGGATGGATCGCCTGTTTACTGCTATATGTGAATTTCCCCTTGGGATTAATAAAGTATCTATCTATCTATCTATCTATCTATCTATCTATCTATCTATCTATCTATCTATCTAT
>JANRMT010062856.1:107717067-107745208 GCA_026402145.1 Polypterus bichir lapradei
TATATATATATACAGGTAAAATTCTTTTACAACAAACTCCCAGGGACCTAAAAAATATTTCATTGTAAAATTTCATTGTAATGAGATTCTGTATTTGCTACTATAGTGCTTTCTCTAACTTGCCTCTAGGAATTTGCAATCATTTCAATAGCTTCTTTCACATTAATTTTAATCTCCTCCTGCCTACAAGTTATGCTGACGAGAATTTTTCTCAGTATTTCCTTGCGATAATACACTTTCAGGGTGCGAATGATGCCAAAATCCAATGACTGAAGCACTGCTGTGCAATTGGGTGGGAGAGATTCAACACGAACATTATCTAAATGTAGAAGCATGTTGTGGGCAGCACAGTTATCAATCAGGAGCCGAATAATTCTTTTCTTCTTCATATTGTGAGATTTCTGAACTCTTTTGAGGCTCCCCCCCACTTCCCACCCAATGGGAATGACACACTGAAGTGCGTCCCGAAGCGAGATTGCAGCTTCTGTGGAAGATTGTTTGTCCGTTGCTGGGGCAGGGCAACATCAGACTCATAGGGCTGCAGTGAAGCGACGCAGAAGCAAATCAGAAAAGATCGGGGTCGCGCTATAAGTCCCTGTCTTGCACCCCAAAACACGAGTCTTAGTCTCAGTACTTTAGCAAAACCAGCTTTATTCAGCTTGAAACAGGAACGGCACACTTATTTATTGTAGCGTGATCTACCACTTTGCTATACACAGACACAGGAGTCAGGCAGGGTCGTGGCCAGGTCAGTGACCAAGTAATCCTGTTATCTGCATTTACAATGTACCTTGCATCACCCATCAATATCTTTTCTTTTTGCTATGGCGGAGAGACGCAGCATAGCTTTGAGCCTGCTTTTGCCCCAGCAACATATAAACAGTCTTCCATAGACACGGAGATCGGATTTCGGGATGCTCTTCGGCATGCTGTCTAGTTGGGCGAGGTCCGAAGAGAGTTTGCAAACCTCACATTTTCTTGAATGAGTGCCGCATTAATAGGAATGTTTCTTGAACGAGCATCACTGAACAACATAAAAACTGCTTTTTCGACATCTTCAGATGCAGCAGTTCACGTTTGCAACCCGAGATTTTTCTTCTTTTTTTGCTCGGTCTTTCAAGAAAGTTGACAGCGTCGAATTCGGTGAAATTCCGAATTCACTGACAATGTCATTTTTCTTTTTGCCGCAATCGAGAGCTGTAACAATGTAAAAATTTTTTTTTGTAATATGAACTTTATCGTTTTTTCGTGTCTGCTGTTTCTATAGGAGCATGACAATGAGTTAAATTCCAATGGATGTTTTTCAAATGTTGACGAGCAATGAGCAAAAGGTATCACTGAAAACCGCAGGAAACAATAAAGGCAAAAAAAAAAAACCAGTATGAGGAAAGTTCAAAGAAAGAAAAAAAATTACAATGTTTCTGTTTGGGGGATCGTTGTGCATATATATATATATATGCATAAGTCTGATTACAATCTGATATTTGGGTGGTTACCTCTCAGGTAATGCTTGTGGTTGGTCGGACGGTTGGCAGACATCCACCATGCCCTCTCAGTTGCGAGAAGCAGATTATAGAAAAGCAGATAAAAGTGCTGATAGAGGGTGCTGGTAGGGAAGGACACCCCTGGTTTCCACATGTACGTTTTGGAATTGGCTTGAGATGGGCTGTGTCCACTTGTAAGGGTATTGGTGAGGAAAAAAAATCCCTGATTTGAACCCGGGACTGTGTTATATATAGATGATTGATCCTTTCTTTGTTTGTTGTTTCATGATTACAACTTTGGAATGTTAGAATTTAATAATTATTTAGATTGTCTCCTGAGTTACAGTTCATCGCTAAGATAATGTACATAGCTACAATATTTAAAATGGCTTCCTTGTCTGTTACATGTGATATTGTTATTTGCTTCAAAGGCTGACAAATTAATCCATAAATAAAAGATAAGCATAAAAGAACAATCTGAACGAAAACATAAATTGGGGAATATGTGTTTGTCAATGGTTAGCACTAAGATCCAACTGTCACTACACAGAAAATGAAAACAGAAATAACAAAAAGAAAGTTAATAAACATACAGATAAGGAGCACTCACAAAAGCATCTATTCCTCATTTATTTTCCAATCTAGACAAGGTCCTGAGCATGAATGACTTCTCTGAAAGATAGCAAAAAGATACATTGTCAGCTGATGTTTCGACATGGTATTGCATTAAATGAGTTTAGAGATAGCTTTGATCTATGAAATATAGCTAAATCAAATAAAAATTTTGAAATGTTTGGCAGCTAGACTTAGAAGTTGTGCATAAAACAACATGGTAAAATAAGAAATTGAATGTTACAAATAGAAGCCACAATCAAAAGAATAAGCGAGAACATTATTAAAATATCCCTGTCTGTCCATGTTTAGGAAATGTGAAATTAATATATTACTTAAGGAAATATGAGTATTACATAAAAACATGGTATTCTTTTATGATAGCATTACAACATTTTGTAAGGTTAACACATCAATCAAATAGAAAGACAAATCAGTGCAGGTCAACCCATTAGGCAACACAGATGCCATCTTCTGAGGGGACGCCGACTTACTGTGCCCTTTTCTGTTTTATATCATGGACAGTGCATGTGTGCTCTACATACTTTTTGTTCCCTTAAGAACATGTGCCTTCTTTAATCAAGATGTATGAAAAACATTTGCTCTTTACTTTTCAAAGAAATGTTCCTACTGCTAGAGTGGCAAATCCAGCCCTCTTTAAACCTTTACTGTTATCTGTAAGTTAGGTCATTCATTGCTAGTCACATGTGCCCTCTCATCCTCAAGTTTAAATGTCTCCAGTGAACTGCAGGTAGTGATGGAGGGTGGCTGTTGAACAGCATTTGTAGAAGCAGGAGAGATGAAAATGGCCTGTCAAGATCATGAAGAAAAAAGTGATTTGTCACGTTATAATAGTGACAGCATTATAGGTTATAGTTTTAGTCATAGTGAAGCAACCAAGGTGATATTTTTGCTTATACAGTGAACTCTGATATCACTTCTAAATATGTGTGTTTTAAAAAGAGCTCTGGGCACCCTTCAAAGATGCTGTTCACTGATCTCCAGGGCGCAAGACAGATATATCTGCTACAAATGATTTGTTCATAAGTGACAGCATTTTGATGTAATTGTGATTGAGCTAAACAGACATGCGTAGAAACTCAACCAGTACCACACTTTGAAACAAATTTCCACATACTCATTTACTGTAGTTTAAGGTCAGTCGTGATGAGTTACTGGCTTTCTTTGTATGTAATAATTCAAAATTTTGAGGCTGGAATGTACTGCTCAACAAAACTTTCCCTAAAAGACCATATAGACAATCCTGGATATGGATCATGAGTGAAAAATGTTTCAGCTTATTTGTCAGCTGTTTGAATTTTGTTGACAACAATTACTTTTCACTTTTCACAGTAGTGAGAAATCCTTTTGATACTGTGGTGCCTGCTTATTCCTTTAGATTTTACTGAGGGTGCTGACATGTTCCTTTCAATATACTTCATCTTACTATTTTTCACAAGTTTATTTTAGATTGACAGATACATATTTGATCTAGTTCGTCTTTCCTCTTTAGAAAGTTTTCTAGATTTGAAGGTACAATAAAGTTTTAATCTAAACACATTTCTTGACACCTTGGCAGAGCTGTAATGCGCTGTTCACCTCTTAAGTCTATACCCAGTTAATATCGAAAATGCACAATTGTTCACTTTAAATGTATGATATATATCAATAATACCTACATTCAAAATTTTATATATATTAATGACACACACAAACATAACTTGGAAATATTAAATGAAAGTCCTTGAGGTTTAATTAAACAACACCCACATGTTCTTTACATATACAAGAATAAAAAAGTCTTTGTTTGAAAACACAAATAAATTAAATAAATTCCACTTTTCAGTAATGTTGACAAAAAAACTGAAATGAAAATGGTACCACAAAATAAAATGTTTGCAGGCCTGGATGCCATTTGTGAGCAGTGCAGTAGAAACAAGCATCTCCTTCATCCCTGTACAGCTCATTGGAAACTCCACTTCACTGTCTGAGGCAGAGACAAAGTGATTAATATGGCCGACGCTGTGTTAACGATATGCTCAGCTCCAGCTGACAGTCAGCTACAAGTAAGTCTGACGTTCCTCAGAACTTCAGCTTTCACTGAGTTTGTCCAGCCTCTAAGACACAGTGCCTCCCGGCTCAGTTTGTGATCAACCACAACACCCTGTAGTGCATCAAACAAGTTAGCTTCCTGCTGGAATAGGTTACTTACTAAATAAACTTCTGGATGAAGTTCATAACAAAAATCAGCAAGTTCCCTCTCCTGTAACTTAACTTTAGCTATCTATCTGGTCAACAATGCAACCATTCCTTGTGCAATTTCTAAATGTATGCCCTACCCATCTAGAAATTTCTTTTCTCTCTCTTTCCTTGTCTCTACCTATTTTTCTACACAATCTTTGACCTTCCTTATCGTTCGCTAACATCCAGTAAAATAAATGAAAACAAAAATAAGCTATTACTATTAACCTTGGAGCATTTTAAAATACTGTCACAAAACATTTTATCAATATTCATAACAAAGTAAACTATCTTAATCTACAGTATTTACAGTTATAAAAAGTACATTACTATTGCTACCTCATATCTCAATTTTTAATTGGCTACAAAATAAAGTAGTTCTCCACACTTTATACACACAACATGAGAATAATGTTCTTGACAAACCACAAATTGGACCTCATACAATCACTCAGTTGTATATTGAACAACATGTAAAGGTTGTTGGTAGCTGGACAAAAGTGGCCATCATGTGAAAACTGGGGTAACACTAAACCCATTGATGTGCTTTTTATTTTTACTTCATTGTTTACACCAACACTGTGTACAGTGGAGATGGGGCCCTGCTGACGTCAACTGCAGACGTTATTGACCGGTGGAAGGAATACTTTAGAGGATCTTCTAAATCCCACCAGCATGTCTTCCTTAGAGGAAGCAGAGCTAGAGGACTCCGGGGGGCGGCCCGTCCATATCAGGGGCCGAGGTTGCCGAGGTAGTTAAAAAGCTCCGAGGTGGCAGAGCCCCTGTGGTGGACGAGGTTCACCCTGGGTTCCTCAAGGCTCTGGATGTTGTGGGGCTGTCCTGGTTGACACGTCTCTGCAACATCACATGGACATTTGGGGCAGTGCCTCTGGATTGGCAAACCGGGGTGGTGGTCCCCCTTTTTAAGAAGGGTGACCGGAGGATGTGCTGCAACTATAGGGGGATCACACTCCTCAGCCTCCCCGGTAAGGTCTATTCAGGGGTGCTGGAGAAGAGAGTTTGGTCGATGGTTGAATCTTGGATTCAACAGGAACAATGCAGATTCCGTCCTGGCCGTGGAACACTGGACCAGCTCTACACCCTGGCCAGGATCCTGGAGGGGGCTTGTGAGTTTGCCCAACCAGTCCATATGTGTTTTGTGGATTTGGAGAAGGCATTCGACCGTGTCCCTCAAAGCATTCTATGGGGTGTGCTCCAAAAGTACAGGGTACAATGCTTGTTGTTACGAGCCATTCAGTCCCTTACAGGAGGAGCAGGAGCTTGGTCCGCATTGCCGGTAAAAAGTCGAACTCGTTTCCTGTTGAGGCTGGACTCCACCAGGGCTGCCCTTTGTCACCGATTCTGTTCGTAAGTTTTATGGACAGAAGTTCTAGGCGCAGCCAAGGAGTGGAGGGGGTCTGGTTCGGTGACCTCAGAATCTCGTCTCTGCTATTTGCAGATGTGGTGGTTCTGTTGGCTTCATCGGGCAGTGACCTCCAGCTCTCACTGGAGCAGTTCGCGGCTGAGTGTGAAGCGGCGGGGATGAGAGTCAGCACCTCTAAACCTGAGGCCATGGTTCTCAGCCGGAAAAGGGTGGAATGCTCTCTCCGGGTTGGGAACACATTACTGCCTCAAGTGGAGGAGTTCAAGTATCTCGGGGTCTTGTTCATGAGTGAGGGAAGAATAGCGCGGGAGGTTGACAGACGGATCGGTGCGGCATCCACAGTAATGTGGGCTCTGCAACAGTCCGTCGTGGTGAAGAGAGAGCTGAGCCAAAAGGTGAGGCTGTCGATTTACCAGTCGATCTACGTTGGCCACGAGCTTTGGGTAGTGACTGAAAGAGCAAGTTTGCGGATACAAGCGGCCGAAATGAGTTTTCAGCGCAGGGTGGCTGGACTTTCTCTTAGAGATAGGGTGAGGAATTCAGTTATCTGGGAGAGGCTTGGAGTAGAGTCGCTGCTCCTCCGCATTGAGAAGAGTCAGTTGAGGTGGTTTGGGCATCTGGTCAGGATGCCCCCTGGACGCATCCCTAGGGGGGGTGTTCTGGGCATGTCTCACTGGGAGAAGGCCACGGAGCAGACCCAGGACACGCTGGAGGGATTATATCTCCCAGCTGGCCTGGGAACGCCTCAGGGTCCTCCCAGAGGAGCTGGAGGAGGTGGCTGGGGAGGTCTGGGCTTCCCTGCTTAGGCTGCTGCCCCCGCGACCCGACCTCGGATAAGTGGTGGATAATGAATGGATGGATGGATTGATGTTTACATTTATTTTTATCTATTTTTTTTTTTCAGAATTTTCTTTCATTTATCTTAATAGCTAAAAATACTTGATATTATGAAAATAACTAGGTGCCAGAACATTGTTTTAAACATGTTTCCACCCTTTCTTCTTCACTGGCTCTTTTTCTCTCAAAACAGATAGCTGATCGATCAGAGTCTCTCTGTTTTTGACATTTGACATGGTGTTTTGTGCTTTGATGGCTAAGCTTTGCCAATGCATACTCTTGTCTGTTTTTCTATCACTCCTAATCTTGGATGCAATGATACAAGGAAATAATGGTGTTGGTAAGCAAACATTCAAGTACAGCATAGTAAAGAAGATGATGACCCATCTGATTTCATTTCTTTTCAGCGAAATACAAGGTGTGATAACAGTGGGTTAAGGAACACAGACATGGGGGTCGATCTGTTTTGAATATTATTTTGTTAATCTTGACTTGCATGTATGGAATGTTATCTGATTTTAATAAAATGAATAAAATGTTATATAAAAAAGAGGAACACAAACACTGGAGGGCTGGAAACATATCATGTGGTTAGATAAACTGCAGTTCTTGCTAAACTACACTACGGGGAGAAATGCAATAGGGCAAAAAATCACATGAACCTGTGATCCATTGAGCTGGAGGTGAACAGTACAAGCTGATCGTGGCTGGGTAAACCTGTAGAGGGAGTATTTGTGGCACATACTGGGTTTCTTGATGCTGGTCCATGAATTTTTGAATGTCAAGGATCATTTTTGATCTGTTGCATTCCTTCATCGTAGCAGTCTACCCATTCGGAAACAGGCAATGTTCCATGACATAGATCTATGAAGGTCATGAAATGTTTGCAAAATCATGACAGTGAATTTAACTTAATGCAGCAGCATAATGACTCACAAGATCTTAAATTACAATTAAACACCTCTGGGATGAGATGGGATATGGTATTCAGAGTAAAGATTCACCACTAGCATATTTATAGCATCTATGGGACATGTTGGAGTCAACAGGGGCCATCGCCTCTGACATCATGTTGAATTTATGTTCTGATGAAATCAGCCTTTCTAAAGGCACATAAAAGAATAACTTACTGTACAATACTTAAGAGCTACGACTTTTTGCTTGCCTGGTGCTTGCTTGCAAGTTGCATGTTCTTTGTTTTCCCAGTGCTTCGCTTCTTTCTGATGTGACCCTTTAAATTGTCAGAGAAATCACAGAAGTTATGTCTTCAACATCAAATCAGGCTACTGATTGTAGTCTGAAAGAAGTAGGCTTTACAATTGGGAAGCAGGTAGAAGTCACTTGGTGCCAGATTTAAAGAATAGGATGCGTGTGGCATATCTTTAAATTTATAGTTTCAAAAAGCAGTGTATGTAACCTGTGTAGTCTGCATAGGATGATTGAATGCTTTCCTTTTATCTTTTCCCTGAATGAAGTGCTAAATACCAACTGATTATGTTGATCTTTGAAGCCTGTAGTCAATATGGCCGACCCCCGCAATCTCAGAAAAATTGATCACATGATCATGATGGCACTGGCTTAGATCTTGAATTTCTTTGGTGTTAAGTAATTGCCCTGCTTCCATTGTTTCAGCTATAACTTTAACTTCCAATCCCTAGTTACAAAGCACTACTTCAATTTCATGCAGTTTGACATCATTAACCTGACATTTTTTTGTTAGAAGTGAATAAGGCAATATATATTTTTAAGGAGTTAAAATTCTGGGTCTCATGTGTGCACAAAATTCATCTGACCCATAAATAAACCTCCATAGTATCTACTATATTATCTGACAAGCCATCTCACTTAAATTAACCATTACAATTCACTTCACAGTGGCACTATTTTCTTCTGTCATTGATTGTGAAATCTGGTAACACCTTGACCCATCTTTGAGAGAATTCTGCAACTCGTCTGTTGACTGTAGCACTTAATGGGGACTGATCACTACATCTTGACTAGGCAAAAATTAATCTGCAAAGGTGTGTTTTACTGTAGTGTTAGAAAATCAATACGTGTACAATACTTAATTTTGCAGTTGGAATCATCTTTGTTGTCTTTATTTGCGAACAAAAAATGGACGCTATAAACCTCAAATGGTAGACACCTGAGGTTATGGTACAGAGGAACTGGCCTTTTACAAAATCAGCATTATACAAAACCCTTTCAGGTTTTTTGATCACCCTCACATCTTGCACTGTATTTGCTGAAGCTTTCTGAATTGAGAATAATGATGGTCTGCGGTGGGCTGGTGCCCTGCCCAAGGTTTGTTTCCTGCCTTGCGCCCAGTGTTGATTGGGATTGGCTCCAGCAGTCCCCTGTGACCCTGTAGTTAGGATATAGCGGGTTGGATAATGGATGGATGGATAAATAATGATGGTGAAACATACATTGAAGAATACTAGTGAAAGCACTTTTGTTTTATCTTTTGTCTATTTTAACAGGGTGAGCAGTCGAGTTGCTCCCACAGCACTTTGAGTAGCTGCCACCTTAACTGTCAAGTGCTTTGTGTATTATGTTTGTTGATGTACATTGTGATAGATAACACACATGGGTGGGTGTCCCAGGTGGGATGGGGTAAAATTCATTACCTGGACATGAAGCAGCCCTTTGGAGGCACAAGATGGAAGGGAAGGATCATATTGTCTCGGCCAGGAGACAGGTGGGGGATGTCAATGTAGAAGTGGGTATGCTGGCAAGGGTAGACTGAAGAATAAGCCCCAGCCTGGAGGCCAGTGTGATGGAAGGACAGGGAGAGACAACCTGTCAGGGCTGCATACTCCCCCTGACATGCTAGGTGGTAGCATCCCTGGGCAACACTACCTGCATGGACACCATCAAGGTATGGTGGGCACTGGTGCAGCCTTGTTGGATTCCATGGGTGCCACCAGGGGGTGCTGCAAGTATCTTTGATGCATGTTTGTGGGGCTTCCACTTGACCTGGAAAGTTTTCTCAGGTGTAAAACAAAGGTAGCCACTTGATCTTGTTTATTATTACAAAGAAACCTGTTGTTGAGGTAGTTTATTATAATAAACCTTTTATTTGAACCTAGGACGTTGTGGTTGTGTCTGGAGACTAGCTGCAACACCCACTACTGGTCACAATATATATAATGCTATAATTTCTCTTCATTGTAGAGTAAATTCTGTATCCTAATTAAACATTGTGTCTGGAGCCTCTCCACTCTTATTGAGGACACATACTTCACATAACATCCATCCTCCATTATCAGACTCACATAATGCATGTCAGAGTTTCAGGGGTCAGGATTATTTTTTGGGGGGACACTGTGTAAAAGACAGGAACCAAACCCTTGAGATCCACAATAGAATACTGATTAACTTTGTTTGGCAATAACCCTGAGAGAGCATGTACTATTAAAAAAAACTAAACTATACAGTATGGGGAGTGCATAGGAAAAAAATATAAAAATGCACTTTTAAATGGTTTCTAAAACATTTCCCAGAAATAATAAAAAAAAAAAAAAATCTACCCAATAAAATTGCTTATTGAATTTTAAAATGTTTTCCCATTAGTGTTTTGTTATATTTATTTTTTATATAAAAAATATAGTTCACAATATTCTATCCCAGGTCAATTATATTGTCTTGTTGTTTGCATTCATTTTTGTTGTTATATCTAAACAGAAAAATAAACATCTCTAGATTAAATTTGCACTAAGCATCTCCTATTGCGTAAAAACAGTAGCTTTAGAAGAAAACAACAATCAACACTTGCTTTGGATAAATTCAAAAATCTGGTGCAAGACCATAAATGCCTTTGTGAAATCATTATGTATTACCTATCTATTTTATGTATGTACACAGAGTGGCATTTGTGGTCACAGATTGAATCGGTAACGAGACTGAAAACCCACTACGCATCTCATTAGGAGATGGCGCACCAATTTATTTTTATCTTTCATTTTGTAGTCATTATTATTATTATTGCAAATGATCAGTGCAGCAGAGGTTAGGCTACTTCAGTTATTGGGAAATAGCTGCATGAGTAGCGATTGTTATGGTTGTCATGTTTATCAGTTTTTACTTAAACTTTCAGGACACTTTTTCTATCTTATGTCTTTCTTAAAAATATGAGAAGTCCCAAAATTCTACGAATAAGAGTGATCACAGAGGGCATGCTGTCCCATTTCTCTGGAAGTTCCTAATCCCTTATTATCTGTTTAGGATAGACAGCTGTGCAGAACAGTGGAATTCTGCCAGCAATATGTAAAGGAAAATATTCAAAAGTCAAGGTACAGTTTCAAGGTACAAAATGGCAGAAATATATCCATAAATGGGAGGAGCTCATGAACAATCAAGTACAAGTTTATTGTCATGAGTCCATAGTATAAAGAAATTCTTACTTGCATGTCTCTCTCAAAATAGTGACTGGATTATAATATTAACAATAGACAATAAAATGCAAAAAAAATACAATGAATACAATATCACATATCAAATACATCAGACAATTCATATAAAAAAACATTCCTGTAATTGTCACTATGAGTACTTACAGTACACTGCACAGTAAAAGCGGCTACATTCTCACTCTCAGTAGTGTCCAGTAAAAAGTTACTAAATGTGACTGGAGCATTGATGGAAAAATGTATCCCTTAGGGCAGCAGATGGTAACGGAGTGGAGTCTGTCATGCTGTACGGATGCAGGAAGCGGACATCAAAAAGCCACAAGCCACAGTGTGATTGTCAGCAGCCTCAGTGCAATGGGGAAAAGAGGCCTCCCACTGGAAAGGATTACCAGTACTGCTATTTACAGAGAGACAAAGCAATTCAGAGCTGGGGCTTTTGGGGGTGCTGCCTGCAGAAGCAATACTACGCGGACTTCCCATCTAAGCACTGGTTCTAGCTGACTATCCATTAATCTATTGGAGATGAATGTCTGCACATGGCCAGTATTTTGAAGTCTGTCCACATGAGGAAGAACTCCTGGGAGAAAAATAAACGTAATTAGGAACTGTGACACTTATAGGCTAATCCACAAGCATTAACAATTTACTCAAATCTCAATTAGCGTGTCCCTCTAGTGCAGCAACTTTAATAAGTAGAAATAAAAACTGCTGTGTGCAAAATCTTGAGTAAGAATTAAACAAGGCATAGTATCTGAAGTATACTACAAACAAGAAATTTGCCACCAGTTCTGAACCCAATCCATTTGGCAGTGGATCAGTGAATGACAGAAAGCAAGATTTTGCTTTACCACCTGTAAATGTCTTATGGTGTATGTTTCTGTCGGACACAGTAAAAGGACAAAAACAGTTTGTTGCAGAGTACTTTGATTTGAGCTCCTTGACTAACCAAAAAACTGAATTATATTAAATAACAAAATCAGACTATATTTAGTTATTATTTTACTGAAAAGGGGGTATATTACATTTGTAACAAATGCATTAAAAAATTCAGAACAGCTATTGCATTTGAAATTTATACACAAAAAGGGACAAACTGTGCTGCTTTTATAACTTAAATACTTTAGTCAGCAGTACTTGCACTCTGCGTGATCTCAGGCAATTTGTGTGCACATCCCGTCATTTGAATGTGGTCTCTTTTTCAAAACTTAATGTTTTATGACTGTTCTGATTTAGTATAATTGGATGATTGCTGGGATAGACCCCCAGCTGCCCCACAACCCTGCCCTGGATGAGTGGGTACTGAAGATGGATGGATGGATGGATGGATCAATGCATAAACTTCACTGGTAAATGTAAAATGTAAAATATTTTTATCTGACAAGCAGATATTTAGTTATTTACAAGTGATCAATGATGATGCCAGAACTTCAATTAGCTGAAATTTAAATCCACTTACATAATGCCTCTAGCACGATATGGTGATGTGTTGTTGTGGTTTCTAAGTATTTTCTATGCATTGTAGCAGAGATGACTGAAGTGATTTGAAACTGTTTACCAAATTCATTTGTCGGGCTTAAGAAGTGCAGTGTGTGGCAGTGCAGCTTTGCACACTGAGTCTTGGTGACAAAAGTACCATCCACACTGCTTTTAACTTTATAATTGACTTTCTGTCTATTAAAAACTTGCATGTGATATCTTTAGCAAAGAGTGAAGTCCTACTGACAGAATCCTTTGGGCTTAGGTGAGCTGGTTTTATCAAGCTAACAAAAAGTCTTCCTTTGACATACAGTAAAGTTCACACAATTACAGAGCACGTGGATCACCTTTAGAAAAGACAGCTACCAAAATCAGGCGACTGCACCCTAATGATGTCACATGCGTGCATACAAGTAGGACATACTGCCAATTTGCACATATTGCCATAGCAACAAAAAAACTGAAATGGTGGCCCTTGATGATATTGCCACCTAAATAATGGTATAAATAAATAAAATCTGAAAATAAATGAATATAACATTAAGATAACACTTTATGTTAGGTATATTCAGTGGCAACTTAGAGTTACCAGTTAAATAGTCTTACAGAGCCAGAGATATAATGAATACGTCTGGAGACAATCATGACTGAATTTTGCTTAAAAGTGGAGAGGAACAATTAGATGGCTCATGGAGCGTCACATTTCTAAGCCAATCTAATGCCTCATGAAGGTGGCGGCATTCAAAGCATGGGCAGTGACATTGAACTGTAAAGAGAAGCAGTACCCTCATTAACCTTGTATGACAGAGAAAAAGCTTTTGATCACTTAAAACTGTCTACAGCCGAAAAGCCTCCTAAAAAGAACCATAATAAACATATAAATGTGTGTCACGTACACAGAAAGGACATTGTGTTTCTTAAAAATAAACATAACCTGTTGGAAGGAAAAACCTTTCTGTGAAATCATATTTTACATTGGCATTCGAAAATATCAATGGACTAGTGGTATAAATGAACAATACATGTGCTCTCTGTAATAGTGCCAGAATAGATAAGGTTGAAAGAACTGGCAGCTAGGTTAATTAAAGTACAGATTATAAAAGAAGCATTCAAAGTAAACAGTGTGTTACACTTCATCAAAAAGAGGTGAATAGGACTTTCGTTAAGAATGTCGGTAATGAAGAGCCACAGGAGATGCAGATTCTGGTAATCAAAACACCCAAATCAACACATTTGCCTTACAACACCAGTAAAGCATTGACAAGGCTACACAGCATCCACCTTCTAACTGCACGTCTAAATAAAAAACTAAAGAAAGTTGAGTTTACCGTCTAATTGTAAAATCAAACGTGTCATCTATACTAATAAAAGGCAAAGCCCTCACTGACTGACTGACTTACTGACTGACTGACTCACTCACTCATCACTAATTCTCCAACTTCCCGTGTAGGTAGAAGGTTTAAATTTGGCAGACTCATTCCTTATAGCTTACTTACAAAAGTTAAGCAGGTTTCATTTCGAAATTCTACGCGTAACAGTCATAACTGAATCCTACTTACGTACATATATATGGCCATAGCCTGCAGCTCAGTCGCCGTGTGAGGTGGAGTTGCGTCCCCCATCACCACGCCTCCCACATAGTTGGCTGCCTGCCTGTATTGCGTCCCCCATACCCACGCCTCCCACGTAATATAGTGCCTGCCCATATAAGGCCGTCTGACAGCAGCAATCCAATAGACACACTGCTGCTAAATATTCACAGGCAAATCAAAACGTTAATACCGGGAATGCCTATTAAACATCTTAGATTCACGAGTAGCGATTTGGGTGGTGAGATGTCTATCGAGGTGATCACTGTAATATGTATATGTCATTGAAATGTATTTTTATCAGGCATGGTTTAGGCACCTATGTCATCAGGAAGGCACCAGAAAAAGGGACCTCAAGGTTACTATTATGGAAGTTAATTTAGAGCATGGATGCTGTGAATGTAAGAGCTGTAATAAATAAAGTTCCCCTGCATACTTTAAAAGAAAGTCTCGCCATCATTTAATTTTTCGCAATTTGTGAAAACAAGACATGGTGTCAGAGTAGAGGACAGTCATGGATTTTGTTGGAGTTCCCTCGCCACAAATTGACTGGGATTCTCTTAACCTGCCGGGAGAATGGAAAAAGTTCCGACAGCATGTGGAGCTGATGTTTTCTGGCCCGCTAAAAGGCAAATACGAGAGTGAGAAAAGCAGCTACCTGCTCCTGTGGACTGGGGAAAAAGGAAGAGACATTTTTAACACATGGACTCTCACCCAGGAGGAAGCCAAGGTACTGAAAACTTATTATGACCGTTTTGAGGCATTTGTCATGCCTAAGACGAATACGATATTCGTGAGATACAAGTTTAATGAGAAGACGCAGGGTATAAATGAGGCTTTTGATCACTTTGTAACGGAGTCAAAATTGCTGGTGAGGGACTGTGCTTATGCAAACGAAGATGAGATGGTCAGGGATAGACTAGTGTTTGGCACAAACTCAGCGAAAGTGCGAGAGAAACTTTTAAGTGACGGGTCTTAGCTAACATTAAATAAAGCCGTGGACATCGCAAGATCGCATGAGATAGCACAAGTACAACTGAGAACCTTCGATGCATGTACTCCGAGCGGCTCACGTGAACTGACTGTGAACGCAGTACGCAGAGAACAAGCAAGAGCTCCAAAGAGCGCTGAACAAAAAACGCATTAGACAATTGAGAAGGCAGCAAAAGAATATGAAGTGAGTGATGCATACAAGCATATTCATAAGTGCAGCTACTGCGGAAACAAAGCACACAGTGGAAAAAGTCAATGTCCAGCTAAAGGAAGACAGTGTAAGAAATGTGATAAATTGAACCACTTTGCTAAAGTTTGCAGGACTGGGAAAGGTAAACCTGTGCATGCAGTGTGTGATGTCTTAGATAAAGAGGAAGACGAGCTGTTTATTGATGCAGTAAGAAAGGAACAACCCTCTGAAGCTGAACAAGCCTTTGTAGACATAATAATAGGAAAGCAAGGTGTAAAGTTTAAGTTTAAATTAAGTTCATAGACACGTTGCTGCTAAATATTCGCAGGCAAATCCACAACTTAATACCAGGAATGCCTGTTAAACATCTTAGATTCACAAGTACCGATTTGGGTAGTGAACACTTCGATGAATAAAACCTGTTATCTTTACAACGGTTGACAAACACGGAATATAACTTGAACACAACACATCCTCCAAATACGAACCTGATTGAAAGAAATAATGATAATCAAATCCTTGTTGACAGCAACACTCATAACAGTCACAAAACAATTACATTGACAATCATGTTACGTTATTTTTAAAATGTTTCCTTTTCTTTTTCATAACTTCTTTAACACACTACTTCTCCACTGCGAAGCACGGGTATTTTCCTAGTGCCATAATATAGCCACATCATTTTAACCGATTCTGTATCAATAGATCACCATGCTTATTTAAACTCTATTTACTGTTGTTATGCCATATAGTAAAACAATAGTCAAAACGACAGAAATATATTGTAGCAGACAAATAGCATTTGTCAAACGCATGGGGCCAAGTAGCTGCAGTGGTCTACATGTGTCTGTCTCTTTTGTTGGTATGCTCAAAATAATGAAAAAATATATTATTTAGTCTCTTTTACCTTGTGCTACTGAGCTCCTGAACTGATAACAGCAATTTTAGCTTTTTATTTCCTGTCAGCATCAAGTCATTTGTTTGGTTTCTGCTGCTTCTTCCTTGTAACCGTGGCTGTTTCAATTGCACAGACTGAAGGAACTGGGGGCAGGTGTTTAGGAGAAAACCCTGTAGGCATAACTTTTACAGCAGCAGATTTTAAATAATTTGTCTCCAAACATGTATTCTCGTTCAAGAATCACATCTGGTCCTGCAAAACTACCACTTGAACAATCTTATATGTCTTAGGGATAAAGGAGCAACACTAGAGTATTTCCAGAAAAATCCACACAGTTTGAACTAGAAATTGAAAAGACATCTGACAATCCAACCCATAAACTGTGAAGCAGAAATTCGAACCAAAGCACCACCAAACTGTTTACCCAAAATTCAAATGCTCATATTTCCTTACATACACTAACATTCCCTTACCTTATATGCTGAAATGGAAAAGCTGTGGGATATTTCAGACAGATCATGTACTGTACCATTAAAATTCAGTCAGGGATTTTGAAATGGAGAGATCATGTTCTGTACCATTAAAATTCAGTCAGAGATTTTGAAATGGAGCTCACTGTGAAAGTTATTATATCAGAATGGATTGTGGGATTAATTATTGCAGCGGGTGATCATATTACAAAAGCTTGATTCATTTTGATAGTTAGGCATTCACTTTCAAGAACATATAATTGATAAAAAACAGTAATTATACAGTGCATTTCACTGTAAATAAAAGATACAGTGCATAAAAGAATAAAATATTATGACACCCAATCACAAAGAAAAATTATTTTACTGTTCACAAAGTGTCTCCGGGTTCTTCTATGGTTAATTTAATGTTTTAATCTGTTCAACTAAAAAAGCATATTTAACCTTAATGGTTACCAGTTGTAAAACAAAGCGTGTAAATGGTGTATTGAGAGCATGCCTTTCTGAACTGTGTTGCGCTAAACTGGGACTGCAAAACTTGTTTAGATTGCACTTCTGTGCATCACATGATTTTAGGGAGACTTTTTTTTTTTTTGCACTATCGCCTTGCTTCTTTCCTTTCAAATTTTAAGAGCTTTTAAACACACATCCATATTTGTTTCATGACAGCACAAGCCTTATTTTTCTTTTTTTTTTTGCCTTTAAGCACATTTAAATTAACAGGTTTGCACATACAAGTTACCTACATATAGATCTAACAGACACTGGAGTAAGATTCCACAGATCGTATTAAGATTCCTTTTGAAGTGAGTTGTGAGATTTTGTTTGCTTCTCAGCATCTGGTCTCCATTCCTCTCCTATAGAGAGAATGAATAAACATCAAACACATCTCCGTGCTACATGCATAGTCTAGGGCTTAAGGCATTATTAAGTTATGTCTTTTGTGGAAGGTTAATGGTCAGCTTTTGCATTGTTATAGCCATTGTCTTTATGAGTAAATGCCATAAAAGCAAACCAATCACTCATTAATTGTAAATGGAGCAAGATGGCAACCACCCACTTCTAAATTTCCATCTAAAAATACTGTATGTGCTCATTTGCTAGCTAGATGTGCCATACATGCTGACAAATGAACTGATCATACTGATGTTATTTTCTCTGTTCTAGATTAATTCAAGCAAAATGAACACCAAATAGTGTTTCTGTATATAGCATGTTTTACAATATGCACCATCTTTAATTAAATAACATATCAATAAAGATGTTGTTTTTAATTAAAAAAAAAAACAAACATACAGATTCACACAAGAAGCCAGAGACTATCTCTCCCGGTATTTGTAGCACTTGACAGAAGTCAAGGCCAGCAAGCAACAGGTTCAATCCCCACTGCTGACTCACTGTGTAACTACGAGGAAGTCCATAAATTACTGGTGCAACACTTGATACCATCTGTAAAAAATGAGCTATGCTATGCATTTGAAACAGTTTGCTATGTATTTTTTGAGGAAGTGTACTCAACAAAACTAAGAATATGCATTAATCAATCACCAACTAGGTTGTTTGAATGTGACATAGATCTAAATATACAACACATTTTATTTATGAGCGAGTAAAAGAAAATAAAAGTTGGGCTTTCACATGGTTAGTAGAATAATTTCAAAAATGTATAGCAGCGTATCAAAAGATGAACAACAAGCAGAAAAATTAAAAAGATTCATATATACAAAATGAAATGATCCAATCATTGACTACGGATTCGTAGGATATTAAAAATGGATTAGATACATCATCATTTATAATGGATCTGTTTTCAGGTGTCTTCATATATTATTTTTGTCCTTTGTTTATTGAAAACTTGTTAACAGAATGAAGCTGATATACATAGAAGAGTTGAAATTTACTTACAGTAAATATATGTGTGCATCTTTGCTTATCATTCATGATGTTTCTTTGTTTAGATCCATCATTATAGTTTGCATTTTTGCTGCAATTCTTTTCTTGTAGTATATTTGTAATTATTGTATAGCACATTGGCCTCATACTGTATGTAGAAATGCACTTAGAGTAAATTAAAATTGAAAATAATTTAGATATATCTATATACACATATAGCAAAAGAGTGTCTAGCAAGTATCAGAGTGAAGCAGGCAATGATTTGTTCATTTGAGAATTGTCAATGTTTTTGCCAGAACCTTTGTCTCTTTTTTTGTAGCCACTGAGTTATAACCAAACCATTCCCACATGTCATGAATCTTTCACATTTTCCTCTGCTTAATTTAGTCTTTTTCTCCACTTTTAGAGTATTATTATATGGAAAACTGGATTTGTTTAGAAGTGCATAAATGTTTTTCACTAAAAAAATAAAATGGCACATGCTGCCATTTTATTTTTCTTGTGAGAGCAACTATTTTCTAGTATTGTTTGTGTACTGTTGCTGCCACTACTACTACAGGGGCAACTTGAACTTCTGACTTGGGATGGCATCTCTGCAACAGAAAGGTCAGTGTTGCTCACTTTCTGGTTGACTAAGATTATGGATTCAAAACAAAAACTACTGAAAGTTGTGGTGTTGTTGTTATGTGAGTGTGTGTGTTTACATTTATGATTTTGAAAAGTTGATATGCATGCTTCAACGCTGAGTTTGTCTTTGAGACTTTTGCTAGAATTATTTGGTACTTTTGATTTTCGTTAATTGTCTTTGCTACGGGGTTTTAAATTTTGGAACACCCGTCTCCCAGTCTGATGATTCACTGTGCTTCTACCTTTTCTTTTTCAGCTCTGACAGGACAGCATAGTCCTTAGTCCTGCACTTTCCCTTTTATGTCCTCCTTTTCTACTTTCTATTATTCTACTCTTCTCTACTACCAACACCTTATGCAAATGACAAATTTGCAATTTTCTATTTTAAAAATTTGCAATAAAGCAAATTGCATAACATTAGAGCTAATGAGAATCTTAAATAAAACAACTAATTTTTATTTTCTTTTTTAGGTGCGATATAAAATGTATTTCTCCATTTAAAATAATAATGTTCCTAGCCAGGGACCTGTAGCCTAAACCAAATACAATGAATGTAACATAGAAATCAACTATAGAGAGGATAGCAGAACACACTATGACTTTACCTGTTTTTAAAAATATGTACTTCATGCAGTTCTTTTTGGTGCTTAAATATAGTGCATTAAGGATAATAGATGGCACTGTCCTACAAATAGCCATGAAAAGTCTCATATATAAACGTTTACATGTGGAAGTGTGTCTGTCTGTCTGTCCAGCCTGGAAGTGCAAAGCTACAGCATGAAGCTCAAAGAGCCAGCAAGGCAGCCCCAAGTTAACGAGTCAGAAGAAGAAAGAAGTACGAGGCTACAGCATGAACCTGAAAGAAAGCGACTCCGTCGCCAAAGTAAAACCACCAGCGAAAGACAAACTTGCTGAGCCGCTAGTACACAGGCGACACAAGCACACTGGAAAAACGAAACCTCAGAGGAAAGAGAAACTCGCTTAGCCGCTGATAGACAAGAGCGGCGAGCATGTCCACAAAACATAAACACTAACACCCTAAACACAGCTCTGTTGGTTACATATAATATAACTTCACAAAATAAGAGTTAGTGATGAGCAAAACAGCAGAGTTTCCTTTTGCATGCAGTTTTGTAAACTTGATTGTAAACTTCATTACAAGTGTGATTTTGCAATTACAAAACATACTAAAAAGGGTGTTTAGGTATTTTAAATAGTATTGTCCCCCTCCATTACAACCCTTCTCCCTGATATGTTATTTTATTTTGTGAAAATCAGTTCCGACATTTTTGTGTGATTGGCAAACAGATTATCATTTCATTTATAAAGATGGTTGGGTAACTGATGATAGCCTGGGTCTGTTTAATATAAATAGGTAAATAATGTACAGAAGACTCACAACTTGTTAATGCAAAGCTAAGCTGTATTTTCAGTACACATGCCTTTGAAAAATGATTTGATTTCTATTCTGCTTTCAGATGGCCTGTATCCATCCATATGTTGATGCTGAAGTTTATCAGACCTAAATCCAATATTTTAGGGTTTTTAGATATGGCCTTTCATTTGACCAATCCAAAAAAAAGAATGTGCTTCATTCATGTTGTAAGCTTTCTTAAGTGTTAGACATTGTGGTCTTTCTGTGTATTCAAACTGTACTTCAGCTTTTGCTTACAGATACTGTCAAATTATCCCATACAGTCGTCTGATTTATCTAACCATATAGATTTCAAAGTCATTTTCTGCAATGCTGAGTCATGAGGAAATTCTCAGATACAAAGCAAAATTTGCCACCTCTGGAAGTGGGGCCATTTGTGAGAATAAAGGACATTAGAACAAAACCATTTGAAACACTGTTTATGCTTAGAATCTGTTCTGAGGTTCTGGAAGCTAGAAATGGCAGAAAGAAACAATACTTAAAAGTAGCAAAATCTGTAAGTAACAACAAGCTTAAATGAGTATAGTAAGAGTAATGGCAACAGTCAAGGCTCACTAGCTGTGGGAAACTCAATCTGAGTGTTGCCTGAGAAGATGAGTGAAGGATATAAGGCAAGCAGATGGCTGTGTTCTGGGTAAGCAGAATATGACGTGACTAGTCTAGGACCTCCATTGAGAATAAGTTTAGGTAGAGGTTCTGTAAGTTCTCTGGAAATTATAAACTAGGAACTTGAAGAATGGGCCACTGATGTGATGTTTTGGGTAAATTTAAGTCTGTCATCAGGAATTTCTTCCAGACTGATTTTAAGCATTTCACTGTGGTTATTCCAGTGATGACATTTCAACAAAGACTAGCCTAGTGTTAGAGTATTTATTTCCTGGAGATGCTGAATAGTATACATGCATTCAAGGCAATAAATATTTGAGAAAGGGGGAGATTTGAAAGAGCGATACAAAAAAGTGGAATGACAAAAACAGCAAAATTTCTAATTATGTGACAATGATGGGAATGAATGGAGTTGCATATGAGAAAATACTGATTAACTGAGAGTTTACTGGTTAACCTCAGTTGAAATGGCATTTGTACACCAAATTGAATTCAGACGAAGTGGTTATTATTGAACTTGATGAGGGTAGATACAGTAGAGTGATACCCAGAGTAGTTTTGTAGTAGTTTAATGTATCAGAGACTGCAAAGAGGCCAAGACTCAGGATTCCAAGGTGCCTCTGGCAGAGTGGAGTGTGGAGTAATTTGTACAAGTGCTGTCTTGATTGAACATCTACACTGTTCCTTCCAGGTACTCTGGTTTCCTCCCTGCTTCTTAAACATGCCTGGTTTGTTAACTGACAACTCTTGATTGCTTTGCTGTGAATTTAGACTTATATTTGAATGTTTCCTGTGGCAGACTGACTCCCCATATAGGGGATGGTCTTCTACTTGGTGATATAAGGACAGACACCAGCTCCCATGATCCTGAAATTGACACAGTAAATTTGGAAAATATATTCATGGATGGAGTATTTGCACACATTGGCCTCCAAAGAAAATTACGTCACATTTAAACAGTGTCACTGAACTGAAAGAAGCAAATAATCAAAAGCTAGAAGGGTCTCAAAATGAAAACACATTGAAAAGAGGCTTTTCAGAAGTAAAAATATATCATAATGATCTCAGGGAAGTAAAAATATGTAATGAAGCAACAATTTCAGAGAAGTAAAAATAAATAATCAAGCAATGATTGCATACAACATGATTGTCAAGTTTTTTTTTTTTCCCCCCCCCAAGGGAATCACCACAGCTACCCAGACTAAAACTTACCAACCATCTTATAGTGGAATGCTGAGAATCGAGTCCACCTGCAGTCTCTCACTGACAGCAGCAAATTCCTCTTCAGGATTAGTGGTATTTATTATTTTCTTAGACTGTGTGCCAACTCAATGTGCATCACCAGTTAAGAACATTTGAGTGCCACTAGGTACTGATGAAATTGTGTTTTCTTCAGCTTCCAGTACACAACTTAAGAAGAGCTGCTGTATGGTTTATAACAGCTAAAATAAAAAAAGCATTTACATATAAAATAAGTTAATGTCTCTTTTCTCTCTTTCGTCTAGATCCCTCAGAACAGTCAGTGAACATGTGATGTGCCTCCCCTGATTTCCTGGAGTAGCATCTCAGGGATATTTACTTCTCTTGGATAAAAGACAAACAAATTTGAGGGGCTGTAAGTGATGACTTCCTTCATATCCCTCTAGAGGAGTGTAACCTGAAGGAGTGATCCCTTCATTACCTGCCTAGAAGTGATGGAACTTTAGACCCTTCTGTCCCTTTGGGATTTTCATTTTGTTTTCTACAGCATGTCCTTAGGCACATATTTCTGGCTTCATCCTGGATAAAGGAAGTGCAGGACTTGAGCAATAACAAAAGTGATTTCTAAGAAAATTGTGGGATGTCTGAATGACTACAAACAAGTGGTACTCAATATCATCATGATAAAATGCTTTGAAAGACTGATTACTTAGACACATTCAATCAAAAACATCAGATAGTCACACTCACCAGCAGTTTGCATAACATCACCCCTACTGGGCCATAGAGGATGCCATATCCCTTGACCTCTATATCATCCTTCCACATTTGGATAACAAAATACCTTTATTGCAGTGCCTTGTTTATAGACTGCAGCTGAGCATTTACCACTTTTGAACCATCAAAGCTGACCACCAAACTCCTTGATTTTGGCCTTAGTGCCATTCTCTGCAACTCAATATTGGACTTCCTAACCAAAAAGCCTTAACATTTGCAGATTAACAGCATTAAGTCTTCCATGTTGACCTTCAACACAGGCACTCCACATGGTAGTTTGCTGAGCCCCCGTCACTATTCCTTGTTAACCTGTGGCCGGACAAAGCTCTTTCACCATCATTAAATTTGCTGATGCCACCACCATCACAGGCCTAGTTACCAAAAATAACAAGGCAGTTTGCAGTACAGAGAACAGATTTACATGCCTGTTCAGTGGTGTCATGGCAATAATGCCACCCTTAATGTCTGTAAAATCAAGGAACTAGTCACATAATTAAGGAAGCAGAAGGCAGGCCACACCTCCAGCAAAACTGGAGGGGATCCTGTTGAGAAGGAGGACACCTTTACATTTCTCATAATAAATATCCCAAATGAATTGAAGGGGGAAAAACACATTCCAGAAAGGCTCATCAACATTTCTACTTTCTTAGATGACCGAGGAAACCTTGGATTTCTCCATTTATTCTCTTAACTTCTTAAGTTACAGACTGAGTTACTGAAAAGCTAATAACAAAATATGTGAAATAAAAAGCAATATGTGTATAAACAGTTTACATACTAGGGGGCTCTGCCCCCTGCTTGCTTCACTTGCCCACCCCGGGGTTTGTTTTACCAGATATACAATTTAAAGAGACTGCTATTTTCATGGGAATTGTTACAAATGCATTATTTTCACTTTTACTTTAAAACTTTAGCAAAAACAATACTTGTCCTTTATTTCCGGCGCCGGGCGTGGTTAAATCTATTTCTCGCAGGACATACAACGCAGCTCGCGTTGTGAAGGGGGTGCGGCTGAACGCACGCAAGGGAGATGCCGTCGAATCATGTTGTTTTGCTGCTGCTGCTGGCAAGCTGTGTGTTCTGTTTGTCGTGCTGAGCGTCGATCATTTAAAAACCTGTACAGCAGCTGTCCTTTTGCCACTATGTGTGTCTGTCGCAAGCGTTGTGAAGGGGGAGGGGGTGTGGAGGGGAGTTGGGACTGAACGCATGCTAAGGAGAAGCGGTTGGATCATCTTCTGGTTTGCTGCTGCTGCTCCTGGCGAGCTGCGTGTTCTACTTGTCGCTTGTCATTGTTTTAAGAGCTGGGAGCACATGAAGTGTGTCTGCCAAAAGCATTCCAACAACTGCTAGGTTAGATGTCCGTGAACTTGTTTTAAATGTTGTCTCACTGCCTTGTCTCGCAGGACGTCAAATTGTCTTCCGAGAAGATCACGTCTCATCTCCCTACTCTCCCTCCCAAAATTTTTTTTATAATAAAGAGATATATATACAGTATATTTTTTTTTGCAAGTTAAGTGTTATTTTTCATGTATGTGTCTTTGTATTGAATTACTGTCACATCAAGCAAGAACGCCATTCTAATGTTTACACATGACAATATCTCCTCAACTTGAGCTTTTACTCTTATTTTGTAGGTTATCTTGTGCTATCACAGCATTCTGTATGTCTGTGGTACATATACAGTATTGTTTGCCTTAGAATGAATATATTTATTAACTTACAACTAGTGATGAGTGAACCCTGCAGAGTTCAATTTGCCATGAGTTCACCAAAATCATGAACATGTTTGTGAACTTTGCCAATCTCCATAAAATGCATTGAAATCAATGGGGAATGGGGAACTGAACTAGTTCTAAGTGGGTTAAAATGGTGCAGTTTTCTTTTTAAATGTCCAAGAGAGCTAGGAAAGCATCTGCCAGCTATGCTTGATCACTCATTATGCACAAGAATGTGATCAGAGCTGTGAGGCAACAGTACTGGAATGTCTTTTTTAGTTTCCCATCCTCTTGTGTACATACTTTGCACTTTTTTCTTCAAGAAGATAGAAATATCTTGTAAATAGTAATAAATCTTTAGTTATTATTGTTATTTAAAGGGTTTCATGGAGATTCAAAGAGAAGGAGGAGGAGATTTCCTTTAAGGCCTGTTTTCACTTGAAGATGTGGTACGTGGCTAATTATGCACGTATAATCAGATAGATGAGCGCACAGGGATCAGTTATTTTATACATATACCTATATATATATATATATATATATATATATATATATACTAATAAAAGGCAAAGCCCTCACTGACTCACTCACTGACTGACTGACTGACTGACTCATCACTAATTCTCCAACTTCCCGTGTGGGTAGAAGGCTGAAATTTGACAGGCTCATTCCTTACAACTTACTTACAAAAGTTGGGCAGGTTTCATTTCGAAATTCTACGCATAATGGTCATAACTAGAAGCTATTTTTCTCTATTTACTGTAATGGAGTTCAGCTCGAGGGGCAGAGTTTCGTATGACATCATCACGCCTCTCACGTAATCACGCATTACGTAGAAAGTCAGGAAGAGCTACAAAACGCGCTTTAGAAAACATGCATTATATAATTAAGAAGGCAGCGAAACAATTAGAAGCGAGTGAGTGACATATAAAACCATATTCAGCGCCTCACGTGAACTGACGCAGTGCGCAGACAAAAAGCAACAATTCCAAAGAGTGCTGAACAAAAACCGAATTACACTGCTACGCTCAAATAGATAAACCACACGCCGTGGCGTGATAGTAGAGCATTCGCCTGTAGCGCCCACGTCCGAAGTTCGATTCCTGAGAGGGGATTCACTAAGTATGTACGCGCGCTTCTCGATTTATTTTAACCTCGCATCCCCTTAGTTTGAGACGTATGAAAACGCATGCGGTTAACGCAGAAAGACAGATCACCTATTGAAGCTTCATGAATAATGGATACTTTATTCGCGATCAATGATTGTTTGGTAAAGCCATACTCAGTGTATTCATTAGATGAACGGTAAAAAAGTAAGAGCGAGGGGACGGTAACTTACTGAAGCACACAAGCAAAACCACAATAGCACGCGGGCTCGATGTACTGTAGTGCGCATCAACTAGATCTGACTTGCGCGATCACATTCCAAAAAATATTTCTTTTCAAGTTCTATTTAGTCCATATGAGTCAAACTCAAGGCCCACGGGCCACATCCGGCCCGGCGTGTAATTATATCCGGCCCGCGAGATAATTTTATATACTGTATTATTGTTATTAATGGCCCGGGGATATGAAGCGCTGGTAACACAATAAACTACAGATCCCATAATCCAGCGCTTCAGCTGCCTTGCCGAACACTTACCACGTTAATCAAGTCTAGCTTATGATGCTACAAGTTATTGCCAAGCTAGCACACACGATGCCAAAGAGAAAAGGTGATTCTGAACATAGAGCCTTTAAAAACCGATGGGAGGCTGAGTATATGTTTACTGACATTGCCGGTAAACCCGTGTGTCTCATTTGTGGAACGTGTGTACAAAAACTGGGGTCTCCTTCCCAGCAAAAGTCGAGCAGCCGGCGCGCGCGCATAGCTGTGCCGGGATTTGGGACGCTGACTGCGCTTCTGCCTTAAGTCAAAGTGAGCACTTTTAATTTTTTTCATCCTCCCCCTGAGCTATAGCCCAGACAAGTGCAAACACAGGACCCCTTTTCTACACCACGGCAAAATAATATTAAGGCGATTCACACTTTCTTTTGCACGTATACGATTATGAGGTCCTCAGCTCGGATTATGAAGACACGCACACGAGTGAAGGACTGACAGTGCCATCACAGCCGATTAATGGCAGAGACGTCTCACCAGTCTACACAAGACCCACCGCGACTGTCCCCAAAAGGCGATCATAGCGTCACCGAACACATCTCTCTATACTATATAAAAGAAAAATGCAACTTTCCTTTCTTTACACCTTTTTTCATTTTATCCCAAACCAAAGCCTTTCTCTCTTAACACTGCAGAGGACACAAAACAATTTTTCTTTAATTACTGGTAATACCGTTAAGGCACATTACCAGAGGCAGAAATTTGAACGTTCACATAGAAAATGTAATTTCTATACCACAGCCGTCGTGTAGCGCCTTTCAAAAGGGATCAACTACCGAGAGATGATCCATATACATTTTAGCTGCTGTTAGTACTACTTACCTGTTCTGTTATACCGTCTTTTAAAATGTAGTTTACCCGCAACCACTCCAGTAGTGCTCAATGTACCTGTACTTCTTAAAACGTTAATGTTTTACTGTTTAATAACTAATAGACTATATTTTATTATTTTTCCCTTGCACTCAGTGACCAAAGCTATACACACACACATATAGACACATACATATATATACACATATATATACCTGTGTGTATGTTTGTATGTATGTGTATATACACATATATACACACACACACACACATATATATAATTTGTGTGTGTGTATGTATGTATGTATGTGTGTGTATGTATGATGTAGATAGATATGTATATATATAGATATCTAATGTATATACATATGTATATATTTATATAGATATGAAAATATATATATATATATATATATATATATATATAGACTCAAAACCATTATGACAGCAGCAATCCAAGCTGTGAGAAAACAGTAAAAAGGAGGCGTGTCAGATGTCGTGGTACATTTTCTAATGCAGCTAGACGAAAACAACTTCGTGACGCTGCCGCCAAATACACAAAACAATTACTTTCACAATCATGTTACATTATTTTTCAAATGTTTCCTTTTCTTTTTCATAACTTCTTTAACACACGACATCGCTGCAAAGTGCAGTTATTTTGCTTTATATATATATATATATCACAGCGACACTCATAACAGTGACAAAACAATTACATTGACAATCATGTTACGTTATTTTCAAAATGTTTCCTTTTGTTTCTCTTTCCTTCTTTAACACACTACTTCTCCGCTGCCAAGCGCGGTTATTTTGCTATATATATACA
>JANRMT010062856.1:107745608-107824250 GCA_026402145.1 Polypterus bichir lapradei
CACTAAGTATGTACGCGCGCTTCTCGATTTATTTTAACCTCGCATCCCCTTAGTTTGAGACGTATGAAAACGCATGCGGTTAACGCAGAAAGACAGATCACCTATTGAAGCTTCATGAATAATGGATACTTTATTCGCGATCAATGATTGTTTGGTAAAGCCATACTCAGTGTATTCATTAGATGAACGGTAAAAAAGTAAGAGCGAGGGGACGGTAACTTACTGAAGCACACAAGCAAAACCACAATAGCACGCGGGCTCGATGTACTGTAGTGCGCATCAACTAGATCTGACTTGCGCGATCACATTCCAAAAAATATTTCTTTTCAAGTTCTATTTAGTCCATATGAGTCAAACTCAAGGCCCACGGGCCACATCCGGCCCGGCGTGTAATTATATCCGGCCCGCGAGATAATTTTATATACTGTATTATTGTTATTAATGGCCCGGGGATATGAAGCGCTGGTAACACAATAAACTACAGATCCCATAATCCAGCGCTTCAGCTGCCTTGCCGAACACTTACCACGTTAATCAAGTCTAGCTTATGATGCTACAAGTTATTGCCAAGCTAGCACACACGATGCCAAAGAGAAAAGGTGATTCTGAACATAGAGCCTTTAAAAACCGATGGGAGGCTGAGTATATGTTTACTGACATTGCCGGTAAACCCGTGTGTCTCATTTGTGGAACGTGTGTACAAAAACTGGGGTCTCCTTCCCAGCAAAAGTCGAGCAGCCGGCGCGCGCGCATAGCTGTGCCGGGATTTGGGACGCTGACTGCGCTTCTGCCTTAAGTCAAAGTGAGCACTTTTAATTTTTTTCATCCTCCCCCTGAGCTATAGCCCAGACAAGTGCAAACACAGGACCCCTTTTCTACACCACGGCAAAATAATATTAAGGCGATTCACACTTTCTTTTGCACGTATACGATTATGAGGTCCTCAGCTCGGATTATGAAGACACGCACACGAGTGAAGGACTGACAGTGCCATCACAGCCGATTAATGGCAGAGACGTCTCACCAGTCTACACAAGACCCACCGCGACTGTCCCCAAAAGGCGATCATAGCGTCACCGAACACATCTCTCTATACTATATAAAAGAAAAATGCAACTTTCCTTTCTTTACACCTTTTTTCATTTTATCCCAAACCAAAGCCTTTCTCTCTTAACACTGCAGAGGACACAAAACAATTTTTCTTTAATTACTGGTAATACCGTTAAGGCACATTACCAGAGGCAGAAATTTGAACGTTCACATAGAAAATGTAATTTCTATACCACAGCCGTCGTGTAGCGCCTTTCAAAAGGGATCAACTACCGAGAGATGATCCATATACATTTTAGCTGCTGTTAGTACTACTTACCTGTTCTGTTATACCGTCTTTTAAAATGTAGTTTACCCGCAACCACTCCAGTAGTGCTCAATGTACCTGTACTTCTTAAAACGTTAATGTTTTACTGTTTAATAACTAATAGACTATATTTTATTATTTTTCCCTTGCACTCAGTGACCAAAGCTATACACACACATATAGACACATACATATATATACACATATATATACCTGTGTGTATGTTTGTATGTATGTGTATATACACATATATACACACACACACACACATATATATAATTTGTGTGTGTGTATGTATGTATGTATGTGTGTGTATGTATGATGTAGATAGATATGTATATATATAGATATCTAATGTATATACATATGTATATATTTATATAGATATGAAAATATATATATATATATATATATATATATATATAGACTCAAAACCATTATGACAGCAGCAATCCAAGCTGTGAGAAAACAGTAAAAAGGAGGCGTGTCAGATGTCGTGGTACATTTTCTAATGCAGCTAGACGAAAACAACTTCGTGACGCTGCCGCCAAATACACAAAACAATTACTTTCACAATCATGTTACATTATTTTTCAAATGTTTCCTTTTCTTTTTCATAACTTCTTTAACACACGACATCGCTGCAAAGTGCAGTTATTTTGCTTTATATATATATATATATATATCACAGCGACACTCATAACAGTGACAAAACAATTACATTGACAATCATGTTACGTTATTTTCAAAATGTTTCCTTTTGTTTCTCTTTCCTTCTTTAACACACTACTTCTCCGCTGCCAAGCGCGGTTATTTTGCTATATATATATATATATATATATATATATATATATATAGATATAGATATGGGAACAACACTCATATCAATGACAAAACAATTACATTAACAATCATGTTACGTTATTTTTAAAATTTTTCCTTTTCTTTTTCATACCTTCTTTAACACACTACTTCTCCGCTGCGAAGCGCGGGCATTCTGCTAGTATATATATATACACAGTCGACCCTTGATATACGACCGGCCTGACATGTAAACAACTTGATTCACGACCAAAATTTTTGTTTTGATTTACGACCAACATCTTGCGTTACGACCCAAATGCGGTCACGTGTATCCGCTTGTGCGATTGTAAACAAACAGCCGAGAGCGTTCGTAAGCATCAGTCGGAGCCCAGATACATGTTTGTGGACGTAATTTCGGTCAGTATTATTATATCTATATATATAATTCACTAAGACCATGGCAAGCAAGAAGCATAATTGCTAAGGAAGGAAGAGAAGGCAACGAAGGTAAAGAAAGCGATTGTTAAGGGATGTTAGCTAGCGGGCTGGCACCGCCCATGATGATGTCATCAGGCTGAGTCGGCACCGGCTTGCTTTGGAGTGTATTATTACAGCAGTTCACAACACGACCAGCTTTGAACTGAGTGCTCGACTACTGTCATTATTAACTTGAGAAACAGCGATCACAATCGAAACGAAGAAGGAAATTGTGCGGAAATATGAGAGTGGTGTTTGTGTGACCGATCTCGCTAATACGTACAGCATGTCGAAATCCACCATCTCGACAATTTTACAAAGAAAAGATTTGCATAAGGAGGCTCCTTCTAAACAATAACCACTTTCCGTTTCATTCTCCTCCTGCTCCCTTCCTGCAGCCCAAAGATGTCAAATTAAATGGTGAGTACAGTATGAAATTGTTGTTTCTGGTAGGCTAGGCACTTTTTATAACTTTTTGGTTAGTACATTAGAAAAATTATTGGTGTTTTTGTAATTTATGCACATTATACAACCCTTTTTATTAGTAAGTGTTGCTGTGGGAGGTTCGGAGTGCATTATGGGTATTTCCATTATTTCTTATGGGAAAAATAGTCTTGACTTACAACCAACTTGAGTTACAACAACGAATGAATTGAGCTCGTAAGTCAAGGGTCTACTGTATATACACATAATGGTGGCAGTACTCATCATATTTTCATTATGGCCAGCTAAGGTGCCCCACAAACAAACACACTGCAGTTTTTTGTTTTTGTTTTTTTTGAACATGCATTTTACAAAGCAGATCGGGCGCTGATCTCATAGTAAAAAAAAAGCATCATGTGGTGCTAGGAAAAAATATATTTTTTTAAGATGACGAGTTTTCAGGAAAATATTCAGTGACCAAGGTCACTGGTGAACACTGCATATTATTATTTTTTGTGTCTTCTGAATAAATTCTGTTGGAATTCATTGGTCTGTTCTGGGAAATACTGACAAAGACTATAGGGATATAGATTACATGAAGTCTGGCTTTTGCATTTATCTTTGCAAATAATCAATTACACAATAACCCTTCTTGAATGATATATAAATATCTGACTGATTTATCAGAGAGTTGTAATAAAATTTTACATAGCCTCCATTCATCATTTTAATTAAGAGCCTAATGTAGAAGGCTCTAATATTTATTAAACTTCTTAATAGATAGTTATCTTACACATTCATACTCAAAAGATTGTTATCTAAAATCAAGTGAGTCTCACTCATTAATTAAAACACATTCTTTACTTCATCATTACACGTCTTAATAACAAGTTGTTATGCTCCAGGCCAACTCATAAATCCAGAGGCTTTTCTTCCATAAAGGTGCAAATACTTAGTTGACATTCCATCAGTATTTATTTAAATTAAATTACAATGCTTATGTGAAACCATGTTGTTCACAGTTCGAAGTGTTAAAAACTATATTGTTCAAGTTTGTCAGCACCTTGCACCACTAAATACTGCAGTCCTCAGAGTTTGAAAAGTACATCAGGTATTACTTTCATCAAGATAATTTCACTTCTTATGAGTTCAGTGACTTGAGGCTATTATTTGTGAACAGTCTGACCCATTTATATAAAATGTTGTCAAGCTATAAAATGTTAAAAATTAAATCTTAACTTTTTTCTACTTTCTAGACTGCCTCATCAGCAATTAGACTGAACTGAATAAAAACTAAATATTCCTCTGCACATCACAGGGCATTTACTTTACACCGCACATGCATTTTAGTAATAAAATACATACAATTTCTCAATAACCGTCTAAATTGTCGTAATATTCTCAGACTGCTCATGTTTAAGAAAACACATGCCTTTGGCGACTTGGGAGAAAAACTGAAGTACCTGCAAGCACACCAATTTCAAATGTGAGTTCCAAATCTAGGACCATGAGATAACAGTACAAACCTCTGTACCAGCTTAAATGGCTGTGCTATTAACATATTAATTTTAAAATTGATATAACTTAAACATTACAATTATGTATTTTAAAAGAAAGTAAACGACAATGATGAAGAGTTTGTGTATCATCTTAGTCACCCTTATATAACTGAACTGCGATGGGAAGAGAAGAGAAAGAAGAGAAAAACACACACACACACACACACAATAATTGCGGAGATGTCCTTTCAGACACAAGTTCAGGATGGAACTGACACAGATCACAGAGTTTCTGGTTTTCAGTCCTTCCAGCAGCAAGAGGCGGGTCCAGCGGGACAGAGATGTTATAGCCATCAAACATCTAGTGCCAACCCCTGGATCTGCGGTAGAATTACAGCCACTAGAGCCCTTCAGTTGTTCCTTATGCTCACACAATATGTATTGTTTTTAAAATAATACTTATTTACTTCGGTAGAAATATACAGAAACAAAATCGTATGAAGACTACATCAGGCCTATTATTTTTTCCAGTGCACAGTTTAAATGGAGTCCGTCTCATCAGCCCTGTTGGGTGCCATGGGTGCCACCAGGGGGAGCTCACCAAGAACCTGGGGACTATTACGGTTACGCCAACTCAGAAGTACTTCGGGGTCTCGAGGACGGAAGCCCGCAGTACTTCCGGGACACTTGATAAAGGACTATGTGGCATTTGACCCAGAGAAGGAATACTTCCAGGTCATGGATTTTAAAAGGATTGTGGGAAACCCAGCAGATGGAGCCGGAGTTGGGTGGTAGAGGAACGGAGCTGCTGGGAGTGGAGGATTGTTTATTTGTTTAATTATTGTTATTGCTTATTGGAGAATTGTGGAGTGTGTGGTGCTTTGTACACTTTATTCAAAAGAATTATTAAATATTATTCTTGGTGCTTTTAAATGTGTGTCCTGGAGGTCTTTCTGATGGGTTCAACGGGGCAACAGCGCCTCTAGCGTCCACACCATGTTTTCTTTTTTTTTTTGGTACAGAGTTCTACCGAGTTCTTTTCTTGGATTAACGCTGAAGCACATTATTGTACAGTACTTTAATCTTATTTGTTTCATGGAGTTTTTTTCTATTGTAATGATTTGTTTTCAAATATAGGAAAAACATCTTGCTAAACAGTTAACTGATAAATAAAATTTTAAAATTTAAAGTTATATGGTGTACACTTTAACCTAACATCATAATATATATACAGCTTTGCGTAAAGATATGGGACATCAGCTACAGTTCATAGTGAGTCTGTTATCTTCCAAATTAATTCTTCATTTTTTTCCTAAGCATAACAAATGAAGCCTTTTCTTTTAGTTTATTGGTTTATGGCAGTTTCTGTACTAATCTCTTGCCTTGTGCATTTTCTTCTTTTTTACAATACCTAGCAAACTTTAACAATTTTCTGGCACTATTTGTTAGGTAAAAAAATACCAGGTATTCCTACATTAACACAGTCCCTGTAGCAGAAATAACTAATAGTATGAGAAACACTTTGTTTTGATCTGTACTGAAATAAAGCGTACGGAAATGCCACTACATTTTTCATTTAACAATTAATTAACTAATTAATTTACTGTTAGCTTTTTATTGCTCCCTGAAGTAGCTAGTGTTACAGTTGTAACAGGAAAAAGCCCTCTTGATGTGTCTCCACATCTGGAATAAATGACCCACAACTGGGGTCCTTATTTTAGATAAACTAGAGATCAATTAAAATGGAGAAAATTATGAAATACAAAAGGAAAAAAACAATCACCTCCTTACTGCCAAGCCCAGCATGCAGACGTTGAGCTCAGGGTATCTGATGAGATAGCTTGCCCAAATATCCACAACCTAAATACCAACTCAAAGAACTCTCACTCTCACCTTATCTTTCCCCTGCTGCCTGTGTATGTTTCTCTCTGCTCCTTTTCCTATCAGTATATTTCTCATCCCAATTATCTTTTTAACTCTAGACTTATAACTGTTATAAAATGCTTCAGGTTTTAATTTGTCTTTGCCTCTGGTTTATGTTATTTTCCTATGCTTGTGATCATTTAGAGGTTTCGGACATGAAGATTCTGCTTACTTGATTATTTTAGCATCTGAACTTTTTTTTGTTGATGTTTTGGATGACATTTTGTTTTTTATTACAGGTGCCATCATTTTATGAAGCCAGTTGTCATGACACAGGTCCCAGTTGCCAAGGGTGTGGTTTCAAAGTTTACAATCTCCAGGGGTTAATTTGTGAGGGGCTAAGAGATAGCTGATTTGGTACTCAGGTTTGCAGATAAAAAAAATCAAAGAACACTTTCCTTACTATTTCTTTACTTTTAAAATACTTTTTGGTATTGAACTTTTGGCAACAACATTTTCATTAATGAAACAGTGGCTTGATGTAGCAGATTTCAATTCCTGTTTGTTTGTTTTGGTTTAACTATGTCTTGTTTCTTGGTGGTTCTCTTTATAGTACTGCCTCTTCCATTTCAGATAGAACAGTAACAGTGTACAAACATTTAAAAAAGATTGCGTGGGGGGAAAAACTAATAAAGACAAAGAAAAACAGCCAACACACCCCAAAGAAAAGCTGACCAAAAAAGCAGTTAAGGATCTCTCCCTATTTAAGTTGCTTATTTCTAAATGCTGCTAGCATTAGAAAGAAAATGCATGAATTAATGACAACAGTATTGACTTGAGATTGTGATATTGTACAAATTACATGAGGGTCTAATCCAAGTTTTTAGAATTCTCAGAGGCATTGACAAAGTTGATCAAGTAGAATTCTTTCAAATTAATGCTTAAGCATGTAGTACTTAAGGACACTAGGTTGAAATTAAAGTGAAGGGCTTATAGGGCTGAAGTCAGAAAGCACGTTTTTAAGAAAGGAGCTGTGGGAAGTTACCAAGACATGTAGCTGAAACAGAAACCTTGACAACCAAGAAAAATTTAAGTGAGATATTGGGACAGCTTAGCTATTAATTAAACAAATGACCTTGATGGACCGAATGGTGTCCTCCCATTTTTCAAATTTCCTGTGTTCTTAACAGCTCTTACCTGTATTCTAATATCCACCACAAAGAAGAACAAAAATGAATGTAGGTATCCAACGACCTACACATAAAAGTCCAGACTAATCCAAATTCTGGCAGGACCCAGGAAGAGGCCTCACCGCAGGCAGCTTAACCCCAATCTCAACAGGCAGCAGAGGCGGTCTTATGGGTGTGCGGGGCCTAGGGCTGACTTACCCCACGCGGGGCTGGTTATATCAAACACTGTTACTGGTATGTGTGGACTGTTGCGCATGAATTTAATAAAAATAATGTTAACATATACCAGGGGCCTCATGTATAAACGGTGCGTACGCACAAAAATGTTGCGTAAGCCCATTTCCACGCTCAAATCGTGATGTATAAAACCTAAACTTGCCGTAAAGCCACACACATTTTCACGCTAGCTCAAACCATTGCGTACACAAGTTCTCTGCTCTGTTTTGCAAACTGGCGGCACTCGGCGTCAAAGCAGTGCTTTTGTTCCAGTGTGGTTTCCCTTTATTTTTTAGATCCACATCCCTGACACGGCTTTACATACATTGAAATTAACCGCATATTGTTTATTAGTTTAAGGCATGATTGTAATTAACCTGTAACAATATTATGATCCACGGAATGGCCAAACTATTCCAAATATCATGGCTGCTTTAGCGTTGTTACTTTCAAGTATTTATCCCACTGTATCTGAGTGTGGAATCACAGCTCTACAGCAGCTGATTGGAAAGAGAATTATCGGTATACAACATCAAGCACACACTGCCTCAGCCATGCTGTCTATTTGAACTGCTCTCATATGACAAATGCTTCAGAGCCTTTCCTGTAGGGACATCGCGGTTCAAAAACAGTTTCATGCCAAGAGCTATAAACACACTCAATCAGTCCATCAAGTGCTCCTTGTAGAACTGTTTGCACTTGTAAGTACAATTACCTCACTGTAAACATGCGATACAGTTATAATATTGCACCATCTGAGCCACTTTTTAAAGTGCGTATTTACATATGATGACAATATCATTTTTAAGATGAAATGCAGCAAAATATGTTTATTACATTATACGGATAAAATGTTAACATTTTTTAAATAATCTATATTGTCACTAATTAAACATGTGTGGACACGGTGACGCAGCACTAGCAATGAGCTTGTGCCAGTTCAGGGATTGTTCCTGCCTTGCGTTGTATTCTTGCTGGGAATGGCGCGACACTGGATGGATAGAAGGACAGAATAATTAAACATGTACTATGAAGATGTTTCAATGTTCCTTAAAAGTTTTGAAGAATCGGCGTTCTAAGCCTACAGATGGCTTGACATGTATTACAGAGCTGATTGTATGGTAATTGGTTACTTGTAGAAAGAAAAGGAAGGACAGGAATTGGAGGTTAGTATGTTTGAAAGAAACAGTACTGCTGCAATAAATTATTTCATCGAAGGTTGTGCCTGGCGCAGCAAGCATCTTGCGTGAGGCAGGAACAATCTCTGGACGAGGTGCCAGCTCGTCACTATCACTGCAACACCGTGTTCTCATGTTTAATAACATGCTTTAATTCTTATCATCATGAAAATGATAACAAGTATACATCTCAGTATTTACAATTTTCAGAGAGCTATAATATTACGAATGTAATGGATTCTGTGTCCTGTCAGAGGAAGACTAAGCCCGTTTAAGAATCACGTAGTGATTCACACATATAGAGCACATAAAAGAAAAAATACAATACAAAGCATTTAACGTGCTACTTAAGTTACGATGGTATTTGAAAAACTAGTAAATTAAACGATTTTAAGATGAAGTTTATGATGTTCTATTTTAACGACAAAATAAACTACGTGATTTAAGTGGAAATTTCGAGATTAAAGTTCCGTGCTTTTTTTCCCACTGTGTGCCTATTTTTTTTTTCTTTTCTCTGTACCCTAATAAGCTTTCATATGACACTCAGACGATGGAATATGAGTTGCGTTTTCACTGCGACTTTGATATCTGACAACTTGTTTTTTATTTTGGGCACTGTGAGACTTTGTGAACTTGAGCTTTCGAGTTTCTCCGACACTCTATGTCACTCGATCAACTTCCTTTTGTTGTTTATACCATTGTTTAAACCAACAAATAGTATGTTTTTCCTTTCCTACACTTGGTATTCGCTGAAATTCTTCTATTTTCCCCCGTGCTTTTGCCATTGCCTTTTCACAGACCGCTGGGCTTAAGGGCTATTTATATTGATTTGCATATTCAAAGAGGCATAATTCTGGGAGGAGTTGGAGAGTGGCAACAGGCACGTGCGCTACTTTTCACGCTGACCGGGATTTATGGAGCAGAAGAACATGGAAGTTGGCGTTCACACAGATTTATGCATCTGGATTTTTTTGTGCATACACACATTTCTGCTTTTGTCCGTACACCATGTTAGAGTGTGAATTCTATGCATGGCATTATGCATGAGGCCCCAAATGTTCTCATTACAATATTCAGCTAAATTTTTACAAGACGAAGCCAACCCATCGATTAATGGGCTATACCTATTTTAGGAAGGGATTATACTGGCGACCCTTTTTGGGCAATGAAGGTGGACAATGGAATGTTTTCAAAGACATACATGTATGGAGTTTGACCTTCAGAAATTTTAAAAGGGTTCCTCTTAGAAGCCTGTTAAATATACATGTACTAGAGAACATAACTTGACAAATCCACTCGAACGGGACACACAAACCTGAAAAATGGGACCCCCATAAGCATGAGGCCTGGGTCGGTCGCCCCACTTGCCACCCCGATACGCCGCTCTTGACAGACAGGCGTCAGCCTTCACAGGCGCAAAACGGAGCATAGACTTTTAAAGTTCAACAGGAGTCAAAAATAATATTAAGAGAGGCAGGAAGAACATTGTCAAACTTGAGGCTCACATTAAAGGAACAAAGGTGCTTTATAATAAAATGTTTTAAATAAAAATAAAGGGAAGAAGGAAAAAGGAGAAAAATAGGTTTTATCTTTAGGACAAAACCTAAAAGCAAAGAAAACCAAGAACATAAATCTAAGGATAATACCATGAATTGTAGCAGGGGTCAAAAACCAGGAAATCCACAGAGAATAAAAAAAGTCAGAAAAAAAAGAGTATCAATCATAATCGCAAAGCTTCTCTTTTTATGCAGGTGGCCCTCTTTCCGTGGTGTTCACTTTAAGAAAGCAGGGCTGATGACTGAAACTAAAACATCCATTATTAACATTAACACAGAATGTAAAAACAATGTATAAAAACAATAATAATAAAAACCATGATGTGCACACACAACCAATAGAATATACAAAATAATATTTAAAATACAACAAAAATATTAAATCAAAGAAAACTGTACTGGACAAACACCTGGCTAAACTGTAAGAGCCTGAGGCATTTTAAACCCCTTTCTTTAATGAAAACCATGAGAACAAAAGGTGCACTCTTGATAAAAGCAGAATTACATTAAGGGCAAAAGATAATATTTTGGGGAACAGGCTAAAGCTGTAGTCAGTGGGATGGCCACAGAGAGTAGAAAAACCTAGCATCAAAATCCTAACAAAGCTCTAAAGCAAAATACAAAAATTAAGCAAAAACAGAGTCAAAGCTAAAAAGAGAAGGGCCCCTAAAAGAAGCTACTAGTCATTTCCTCTACAAATGTATCTAAAAGCCTGATGTCTGAAGCGGTGCACAGCCATTTTAAATACAGTAGGTGTGAGGTTAAAAAATAACCTGGAACAACACCAACAGTAAACAGTGTGGTAAAGGTCTTGACAGGACTCGCACAAAATGTTTTGATCATACTAAACCCAAAAAACAAACTGGCATCACTTCCATAATAATAAAAAAATAAATAGCTGGAAAACTAAATATTCAAAATTATTAGAAATGATAAATAACACAAAAAATAACATGGATCATTACACTTTCAATGTTATTCCAGAATCAAATCCAGGGCAGCATTAACCCATCTCTAACAGCACAAACATTACTCTTAGTGGTCTCAATCCTGGAATACCTTTTAAAACAACCAGATCTTAATGCGGGCCTCCAGATGTCTGTTTCTTGAAACAGAAGCACAGTTCTACACCCCCTTACGTTCCAGGTGTCACAGTGTTGGTCTTCTTTTCTTACCCCTTTTGATATATAATACTTAATCACAGTTTTTAAGGCAGATGCTGTGCAGTCTAAACTGTCATCTATGTTGTCTTGAGTCATTATTAAGTTATCTGTGTTTTAGCATCCAAGGCGACTTGCCTTCTTGTCTTTCCAGGGAGTCATGTCCCTGTCATTTGCTGTAAGGTCCTTGGTGTGTCACATTCTGAGGACTAGCCATTCTTCCATTCAAAACCCTTGTAATGAAAAACAGTGCGTAGTTGAAATCTTTTAAAGTGTATTTTAAATAATATTAGAAATGGGCAAAGTTCAGATTTTAAGTATTAAGGGAAATCTTATTTCAATTTTAAATTTGTGACTTTTGGGAGGTTTTTCATGCTTATCCGTGTAGTTATTTCTTTTTGGTGGAGGTTTTTATGCTTATTTGTGTATTTGTAAATTTTTGGTGCACGGCTCAATTCCTGTTCCAGGAGTTCTAATTAATTTGGCTAATTTAAAAAAAAATAAAAACCATGTATTTCAGTGATTATACCAGGGCTCAATTTGACAAATGTTTTAAGCATTACCAAATGTATTTCAAGAGCTGTGCTTGTCAGCACCATTGCTTGTCTCCCTCTAAATTTTATGATAGTCAATGACTGATCCTGACTTTTCACACTCAGTTTTTTTACTAATGTGCAAATGACTTAAAATTTCTGCATGATTTATTTAAAGGATAGTGGAATTTTAAAGATAATAGAGTCAAAAGCTGATTGTAATTATCTGACCTCTGCACTAAAGAATTGTATAATAATAAATAATTTTGTTTTGACTATTTTGATGTGAGTATCCATAAATTAAGGATTCATGTCAGTGAGGAAAAAATGCTTCCCATGTAAAAACTGGAATAGACAAACCTGGACCTAAGCAAACTGTCAAAAAATATGTCTTCTAAAGAAACACAAACTGTAGTCACAAACTAATTTAGTGCAATAATAAAAACCTAGTACCACTAGACATCACATATAATACTATTTATAAAAAAACAACAGAATTAGATGTACTGAAAAATGAGGTTCACTTTAACCATCTTGGGTTTAAGCTTTTGATGAAAAAACATTGCTAATGGGCAAAGAGATCCTTCCAGACAATGAAACAATTATTTTAATGCCAATGAAATTGTCAAAAATTCCTATTTGCAAACATACATCCATTGAGAAGAAGAAGCTTGTAGGAAAAAGAGAAACAAGGATTAAATATTTTAAATGGGTTCACTCACTGAAATATAACACTGTAGCTGCACTCCACTCAGTCTGCCACAACTTCACATAAGAAGAGCTGGAGCAGGACAGAACACTTGGGGATAGAGATGAATTCATTGATTTAATAAATGCCAGAGTTGTTCAGGAAACATTTTGTTATTCTGGATTTGGGAAGAAATAAATATCTACTCTGTGGTGGGCTTGCGCCCTGCCCGGGGTATGTTTCCTGCCTTGCACCCCGTGTTGGTTAGGATTGGCTCCAGCAGACCCCCGTGACCCTGTGTTAGGATATAGTGGGTTGGATCATGGATGGATGGATAGATATCTACTATCACTAAGCTAAATTATTAAATAATTCATCTCTAATACTTAGCCAAACCCATACATCTTTGAATTTTAATTAGTCAAAATTTAAAATGTCTTTACTATACTTGGACCTATAAGTGAATTCCTATTGTGATGCACAAAGCAATCTAAGTAATGAATTTATTCAAAGATTTTTTAACTGAATGTCAAAGAGTACTACTAAGGGAAAGCTCAGAAAGCAGTCAGGTAGGTGCCCTGGTTTCAACACAATCAAAAACAGGCAAACTTATGGACAAAAGAACAAAACAAAACACATCATCACCAAAGCATCACTGGTCAAAGTATATGTTTTTCTCGTTCATTTTTTAACCTGCTCAAGACTGTAGATTTTTCATCAATACTTTAGGATTTCCAGAATGCTTTGCTCCAACGTCTAGTCTGAATTCTGCAGATCTCTCTATTTACAAGTTATCTCTTTTGTACCAGTAACTAGTGTACTCCCTGAAGCCAAATATCTGTGGTCTGGAAGCTGCCATTGTTCTTTTAGGATATAAGGAGCTTCCTCTTCTAGAGGGTGTTTAAAGGTGTGCAGCAAAGCTGAATCTATTAGCTGTTTCTCTGGGATCTGTGTAGTCTTCTTTCATGTGCTTCCAGAGGCATTGAGACAAAGAGTATAGCCTGTGGCATCATAGGTCTAGGAATAATCCAGTAAGTTACCATGTGCACCTCTAACGAAGGTTTGCTTGATAAAAAATGTAATTTGTTGTGGTAACAACAAATATTATTTTATAGTGTCTCCCCCTAGTCAGTGAACAAAAGTCCCAGATATAAAAAAATATGTTTTACAGCAAAACAAAAAAAAAGACGAATGATAGCGAAGTAATGCTAGGGTTTGCAGCAAATGAAGGGGTATGGGAACAAATTATTAACTATTCCAGAAGCAAATAATAACTTCAATGTTCAGGCTATTACAAAAAGTCATTGTTAACTATTACGTGTGGTGGCCTATCAGTTTCTTGCATGATACACAGAACCTAAAGGATATTCTTCTAACACCTATGTTCAATTATTTTAATTTTCTATTATATTCTGCTCCAAGACTGGCTTATAGTTTTTACACAAATGTTAAAATATAATTAAGCTGCAGAAAATTACAAAGACTTGTAATGTTAATATATCTTACAGAAGAACACAAGCTATTTCATTTTTAAATTCAAAATAAGAAGTATAAATCTACAGTGTATACACTGTCTCAACTGCTTCCAAAATAAAATACATTTTGAAAAATGTAACACAAAATTGTCACAATCTTCTACCTGTTATGGTTGCAGCAACACACAGATGGCAAAAAGATGAGGCCTTTAAAAAGACCTCAAAAAAACACAGGCCTGCCCCAATTGTAGGTCTCACTCTAAGTGCAGCCTGACCCTAAGAAGTTTAAAAAGCAAAGTTCAAAATGCAAAAGACAGTCTCAAATATCTCAAAACTATGTCTCACAAGAGGGCTATTCAATAAATTCCAGCCTGTACAGAGACATGTCCCACCAGAATCTTTAAAAAAGGATTTATTTAGGAAAATTTTAAAATAACAAAATACTCCAAAAACATCAAAAAAGGAGGCAGAAAGGGTCTGCCTAGAAAGTAATCCACAGCCTACATGTCCGTTCCAAACCATAATGCAACACAGTAACCAATAACCAGCAAAGAATAATAAACCAGCAGTGCTAATAAAAACATTATTCCAAAGCATATCCAATGAACTGCAAGGGACTGCTATTTCTCATGAACCTTTATAAGACTGTGAACAGTTACTGAACTGTGATGGACAGGAGGCCCCGCCTCTTGGGGAACCAACCACAAAACACATGTAATGTAAAAATATTTAAAGAACGAGTACATAAATATTTTTAAACATAACAAAACTAATAATACATTAAAGATATTGACTAAATGATAAATTAACAGAACAATATTAACAGATATAACACAAAAGTGGAAAGTGGTTGCTGAATTCTTACCAATTCAAACAACACTTCAGTTTAACAGATTCCATTTCAGAGAGATGTTAAGTTTATTTTTAGCACTTCAGATGCATGGCTCATTTTCCAAGCAAACATTTTCATTCACACTTTTAACCAGGGCCCCATTATGCTTGCGTACTGCAAGATCCTTGACAAGCTGCTTTGGGCATGCATGATGTCACAACCTGATCAATACTTGCATGCATTTAAAGACAATAAAGCAGTATTTTCATTTGAGTGTTTCATTAGGTGATGACATTAGGTGATTAGATTACTGCCACTATACTATACTACTAGAACTATAAATGCACTCAATCAGTCCATCAAGTGCTCCTTGTAGAACTGTTTGTACTTATAAGTACAATTACCTCATTGTAAACTTACGATAGTTATAATATTGCACAACCTGAGCCACTTTATAAAGCGTGTATTTACATATGATGACAATATAATTTTTAAGATGAAATGCAGCAAAATATGTTTATTATATTATACAGATGAAACTTTAACTTCATTTAAATAATCTATATGGTTAATAATTAAACATGTGAGGACATGGTGCCACAGCACTAACGAGGAGCTGGCGCTCCGTTCATGGATTGTTCCTGCATGTACTACGAAGATATTTCAATGTTCCTTAAAAGTTTTGAAGAATTGGCATTCTAAACTTACAGATGGCTTAATGTCTAATACAGAGCTGATTATGTGGCGATTGGGTGTTTGGAGAAAGAAAAGTAAGGACAGAAATTGGGGGTTAGTATGTTTGAAAGATACAGTACTGCTGCAATAAATTATTTCATCAAAGGTTGCACATGGCAAAGCAAGCATCTTGCGTGAGGCAGGAACAATCACTGCGCCACTGTGTTCCCATGTTTAATAACATGCTTTAACTCCTATCATCAAGAAAATTATATCACATATACATCTCAGTATTTTAATTATTCAGAGAGCTATAACATTACGAATTTAATGGATTCTGTGTCCTGTCAGAGGAGGAGAAAGCCCGGAAACACGTAGTGATTCACACACATATAGCACATAGAAGATCAAATACAAAACAAAGCATTTAACATGCTACTTCAGTTACATTGGGATTTGAGAAACTAGTAAATTAAACGATTTTAAGATGAAGTTTGTGATGTTCTACTTTAATGACAAAATAAACTATGTGATTAAAGTGGAAATTTTGAGATTAAAGTTGACATTTCATACTTTTTTCCCCATTGTGTGCCTATGTTTTTTTTTCTCTGTACTCTAATAAGCTTTCATATGACACTCAGACAGTGGACTACAACTTGCCTTTTCACGGCGACTTTAATATCTGACAACTTCTTTTTTATTTAGGGCACTGTGCGACTTTGTCAACTTGAGCTTTCGAGTTTCTCCGACACTCTATGTCACTCGATCAACTTCCTTTTGTTGTTTATACCACTATTTAAACCAACAAATAGTATGTTTTTCCTTGCCTCCACTTGATATTCGCTGAAATTGTTCTATTTTCCCCTGTGCTTTTGCCATTGCCTTTTCACAGAACACTGAGCTTAAGGGCTATTTATATTGATTTGCATATTCAAAGAGGCCTAATTCTGGGAGGAGCTGTGGAGGGACAGCAGGCGCGTGCATGTGTGTTACTCTTCACGCTGACCGGGATTTATGTAGCGGAAGAACGTGGAAGTTGGCGTTCGCACAGATTTATGCATCTGGATTTTTTTGTGCATATGAACATTTCCACTTTTGTGCTTATGCCATGTCAAAGTGTAAATTCTACGCATGGCGTTATGCATGAGGCCCCAGGTGCACAGTGCTCTGTTTCCACCGGAGCCAGAGGAGGCACCGGCAGACACCGCTCACCTTGCCCATCCCTGAAATGTGCTAGTGAAGATGGCTCCATCAGATGATCCAGAGTATTTCCTATTCTGTTTTGAATGCACAGCTGGGACAAGAGAGGCTAGGCAGCTATTTTGGCCCCCTTTTTGACTGGGGAGGCCCTATAGATCATGTGAAACCTTCTTTCTGAAAGGCTTGATGATTATGACATCCTGGAGCAACAGATCATCTTCTGTACGGCTATGAGCCCCTTGGCCAAAGGACTTCATTTTTGGCTGTTGCAGATTGATCCGTATCACCCCATCCAGGCACTAGTCCAAGACTTGGTGGATCTGATCCAAAGCTGGTTTAGTGGAGACACCTTTGAAAGCATTGTGAAAAACGCTTGCTATTGACGTCATCTTGTCAGGGATAAACAAAGACCTTTGCGATTGAGATCACTGCTAGACCTGACCTGTCCACTGGAGGGCGCCCAAGCCACCGGGAAACAGAGGGGCTATCTTAATTTGGCATTGACTTTGAACCCAGCTATTGCGTCAATGTCCAACCATCGCAGGTACGGGTCTCAGCCTCCACGTCCACCTCATCCTAGTCACTCCTCAGAGCGATTTCTGTTGCCTTGCCTTGCCTCAGTTTCTCATGCTCAGGTGTTATCGTACGAACTCAATAGATGAGATTGAACTCAGGTGCTTTCACTATGATGAACACAAATAGTCAATGAACTTCGGTCTGGCCCAGGTATATGGGTCACACTTTTCCCCCAGGGTGTTGAAGAAAGAAAATTTTAAGATCTCTATTAAGCTGGCTGGATGCGCCATCCCAGCCCTTTTCGACTCTGGTAGTAACCTCTGCATAGTCCACCATGACCTGCCCTGGCCAACTCCCTACACAAAGATGGACTAGGTGAACATTCGCTGTGTTCATGGAGACATTAAAGAATATGAGAATATTTTACTCCCTCTGAAATTTAAAGGGAGGAACTTTAAAGTTTGAATTGCTATATCAGATAATCGCCTGGTTTCTTTTAATAAGGAAGAAGAATGCCCTCTTTCTATGTGTCCTAGCCCCCTTCAGTGCACCTCTGTCTGTAGTTGGTCAAGAAGCAGGCTTAGAGGTTGAACCTGATTTGATAGATAGGGGACAACTGTCATCTGAGAGTCCTGTACAATTGGAGGGCTCTTTGCATCAGACACTTGCACTTTCAACCTCCACAAGCTAGCTAGCAGCTATGGACCCCTGGAGAAACAATGGCTGGAGAAGAGCAGGGTGCTGTGTGGGACTCATCCTCCTGTTTGCTGTTTGGGAATTACCCCCAGGCATCCACCGGCTTGAGTCCATTCGAACTTGTATTTGGCTGCTAACCACGAGGGGTGTTGGATATTTTTCAGGAGGAATGGACATGGGTTTACAATGCAAAACACAGGATGAGATTTGTCATTCAGGTCGTTTCACTCCAAAACAGATTTCTAAATTGTCCTCAATCATGGTGGAGCATCAGCAGCATGAACAGGAGGTGCAAAAATATATTTATGACAAGAAAAGCAAACTTTGTAAATTTAAAAAAGGTTATCAGGTTCTGGGTTTGATCCCATCTGACCCACATAAATTTCAGGTAAAGTGACTGTGTCCAGCAGTCATGGAAGAATGTGTGTCTCCCGTAAATTATAATGTCAGGATTTCCAGCCAATGAAAGCCCATATAAATTTTACAGGTGTTTTACAGGTGTTGGCTAGGTCAGCAGCAGTCTCTCAGACAGAGATTACTATTAGTGACGATTTGCCAGCTGAAGGCTGAAGGCCGGCCAGGTGGAAATTATGAAACGCAAGATCGTATGGGAACCCAGTATTAAAGTATAGATACACCGTATTGTCTTACAGAAGCGACAAGGAAGGTGATATGCAAGGAGCTGAGGCAAATGCTGGAACTGCGAGAGTAAAAGTGAGTGGCAAAACCCAATTGTTTTTGTCACAAAACTGGACAGCTCGGTTCAGTTTTGTATAGATTTCAGACACTTGAATACGATCGCCAAGTTTGATGCCTACGCGATGCTGCATATTGATGACTTGTTGGAGAAACTCGGACAAGCCTTGTATATTTCCACCCTGGATCATACAAAAGGGTACTGGCAGGTTGTTCAGTTTCATCAGGTTTCCTTTTGGTCTCCATGGCGTGCCACTGACTTTTCAACAGATGATGGATCAGATTCTGCAACCACATTCCGCGCATGCTGGAACATATCTCAATGATGTGGACATTGTTAGTAATGATTGGACGTCGCATCTTGACCACCTACAAGTGGTGCTTGACAGTTTGAAGCTGCCTGGGTTGACAGCGAACCCTAAGGAGAGCAAATTGGGGATGTCAGAAACAAATTATTTGGAATATTCTATGGGGAACAATTTGATTAAACCCTAGTTGGACAAGGTGCAGGTTCAAGACTTCCTCAGCCTCACTGGTTATTACAGACGATTCATTACGAATTTTGTCCATTCATGGACCTGACGAAGAGCAGAAAAAAAACGTGCCATTGTCTATACTGATGGTTGTGAGAGGGCCTTCTCTAACTTTAAAGCCGGTTTGTCGTTGTTCCTGGTTCTGCAAAATCCGGACTTTTCTAAAGAAGTCATTCTACAGATGGATGTGAATGCTTTCAGTTTGGGGTCAGTGCTCTATCAATGTTCTGATATGGAAGAATACCCTATCAAGTTTCTGAGCAGGAAATTACTCCCCAGGGAGCCTAATTACTCCACCATTGAGAAGGAATGCTTAATCTTCCGCTACTACTTATGGGGTCTGTTTTTTTCCTGGAGACTGACCATGCTCCACTCCAGTGGCTCTACAGATATTGATCCACAGAGGAATGCTGAAGAAGTATTGTGTCATCGTTTTATACAGGAACCTCAATGATGTCACATGCAGTATCATTTCTGGTCACATGATAGTGGTGGGAGCATGTGAGTAAAATAAAATGGAGGAATCCAGAAACACAAAATGACATCCCAACAATACACTAAAATAATTTTAACATTGAAAAAAGTGATACCTGAATACATAAAGTCCTGAGGTGGGCTGGCACACTGCCCGGGGTTTGTTTCCTGCCTTGCGCCCTGTGTTGGCTGGGATTGGCTGCAACAGACCCCCATGACCCTGTAGTTAGGATATAGCGGGTTGGATAATGGATGGATACATAAAGTCAATATTAGAATGGAAGGACATGCAACCATAGAACTGAAGCATCATAGGAAACCTGTAGTATTTTTTCAGGCTATAAAACGTGAGGCCATGTAGAAATGTCTAATAGTCAGAAGACTTCTGAATGAGACATGGTTACTAAGTTAACTAGATGTCAATAAATCATCTCTATAACCGACTGGTGGCCACTACCCTTCCACTTAACTGATTAATGGCAATATTTCCCATGACTGGAATGAGTGGGACCATGTATCCATTTAAATACACAACTGGTGAGCTACCTTGAAAACCTGCCTTTTAAGGTTGCTGAAGTATTACGGGGCAAGAACACTGAAGGATGTAAATTTGTAGATTTCTTATTAACAGCAAACAGTCCTTGTTCTGGAAAGTGATTGCAAGGGTTGATTAGGAAGTGACACTGAAATGGAGTTTTAAGACACCTCAGGCCAGAGTTACAATAACTCCAGTGATGGGAGAACAGCTAAGACAAAGGCTCACTGGCAATTTCAATCTATAGATAACCAAAAAGTATTAGCTGGTACTGTAGGAAAAACTTATTTTCCTTTTAGCTTTAGGCTCAGTTAAGAATCTGTGTTTTAACAATTTCAGAACTGAACTCCAATTAACTTTCTGGAAGCTAGACCACCAAGAGAATTATTTTCAGATGTCTCTTAGCTATTAAAAAAACATGCAATGTAGTAATCGGTTTAACACACATCTAAGAAATTCATGCATAATCCATCACTTGCTTTACTTAACATCTTTTCAAATGTTGGCCATTAGTGATAACACAAATTAAAAAAAAAAATCCCAATATGAATGATTTTCAGCTTCTTCTAACGTTTTCTTTTTTAGAAATCCCTGCCATTGAGTGTGCCATTCATTTTAAAAAACATCTGGCACGCACACTCCAATAGATCATTCTTGGCATATTTCTATCCTTCCTTGACCTCGGAAATTACCTAATTAGTTCCAACTTCCCATCTATTGTGGCAAATGGGGAACTAATTGATTAACTGGAGAACAGCTTGCTGTTGTACTAGCTGGCATTTAATGATTTCTTTGGCCCTGGGGCTCATAGTAAAATTGCACTTGTTTTTGAGACTGACCCTTAAAATAGCCACATGGCCATTCTTTAAAGTCTGTGAACCATGTACAGCAATCTGATATTTTGGAAAGAATAAAGCAAAAGAAACAGATTTCAATTAACTAATCAGTACGTTCACACTCTGCAAGTTATATATATCCGTCAATTGTATTAAGGAAGGAAAGCTTTGCTTTCTGTAAAATTGTATATATCAAAATTTATTTCATAACAATGCAATGTCAGAAATCCCCCTTTCTAAGTTTATAAATATGAAAATGCGTAGTTTGTAAAAATTAAACAATCAATTAACCCTTTACCGTTCACCTACTGTTATCACCAGCAATATTCTCATTCATCCTGGTGCACCAGCAATGAACATAACATAAGGAATTCATGGTGAATAGGATGCCAGTTTAACAGAGGAAAAGTTCTCATGGACAGATATTGCCAGACCCTAAAATATAATTAGAAAACGTGGAAAGTACAGTATATCTGAAAGTTGCATAGTAGGCACTATAACCTAAAACTAAACTGGAACCCAGTAGGATTGTGCCTTTCTTTAATTAACTTTCAATAATTGTTCATCAATTAAGCTTAACACCTTGGCAACAGTAATGACAGAAGTCTGTCTTAACATTGTTATAAAATTCAATCTTTATTTAAAGGCTGTGAGTGACTTTGTCTACTTCCTCTGCTTGACTCAGGAGATTGGTGACTTTATGATGAATGTTTGGAGATGATGTGCTGCCAGAATGTCCACCTTTAATGGTCTTTTCCTTATTTCCTGCAAGTATCCCAGAGTTTGTAGTTAAGTGATTAACTGTTGGAAATCCACTGGGTCAACTTTAATAAGTCCACTAAGCTATGATGTAATACTAGTCATAAATTGAGAAAATGTAGTAAGATTAAGTAAGCCAGTGGGACACTACAAAGTGATGGTCTAAAGAAAATTGGCAGAATAAAAAGATTTTACAAAAATGAAATGAAAAGCAATGTGTCTTATTTGCAAAAAAAGTGTCTTCATAGAGTAGAACATTCAAAGACACTTTGATACCCAATATAAAATATTTCAGATGGTTTAGGGGACAAATAGAAGAGGAGGGCTAATGAACTAAACATAGGATGACCTGATCTCTGATATTTACTAGGACACACTATTTCACATCCTGACACAGAGAAGCTAGCTGTGAATCCAGAGCCTCAGTGCCATGCTTATCCTGCGTTGCTAAAGGAAATTTCTTTTGTTTATCTGAGAAGGCAGGTCTCTCAACATCTATATCCACAGGGTGTTTATCGTATTACACGACAACAAACTCAATCTCAGCCTTGCTGTCCCCTCCCTACACTTCTTTACATTAAAGTGTCCTGACTTACTCCTAATAACAATTTTCATATATTGGAAGCGGGTAATTTCTCTTTTGCAGTAACCTATACAGATATTGCATTGTGGAATTTGTTTTATTACACAGCATCTTACTGCTTGTACATCAGTGAAATTTGTTTAATTACCAGTCACTTGCTTATGACAATGCATGCTCTTGCCAGATTGCGTAAGCCAGTGCTGTAAAAAACCCAGCTCCTACAAACCATGGATTCCGGCACTTTAATCAATCAATCGCATCGGTTGTGCATTAGCAGCTAAGCGAGGGTCTTTATTCTTGATGGTTTCGTTTTGCAGACGTAATCGCCTCCGTTATCTATCAATGGCAAAGTAAGTTTTTCTCCCCGCAGAGGTTTTGTTTTCACCTCGCTTATGTATTAGTGGCTAAGCGAGTTTCTTTTCTCGCCGGTTTCACTTTGGCGACAGAGTCGCTTTCTTTGAACTTCATGCTGTAGCCTCGCACTTCCAGGCAGGACAGACATACACACTTCCATGCGTAGACGTTTATACAGAATTCAAGATTCTGGTTTTAGAAAGCATACCACATCTTTTAAGGTCGCTGTCTGTAAAACATCACTTACCAACTTATGTAAACATTTTTAGAGTTTGTGCTTAGTAGCTTTCCTATTTTGCTTTCATTACTGGTTTAACAGGCATAATGTTTTGTCTACAGTACATCAGAGGCTCTGTTATCAGTATGGTTGTGTTATACATCATTCTACTTTTGCACAGTTGTTAGATTTGCAAACAGTGTTCATGTGGATGAGAGATAATAGTGTGAATTCTAATGCTGCCAATATTAAATTATATCAAAAATAAAACGTTGGATCATTATAAGTCACTGAACTAAAAGCTTAGCTATGAATCCCACAAAGCACTTAAATTACAATAGAGTATTTCAAGAGATCGGTACAAAATGGTGACAATGATTGTGAAAAGTGAAAATGCTATTGCCATGGGAGAATTCATTTTAGATGGTCTTTAAGCAGTTGCTGTGTGTATTTTCTCCGTATAGCTAACATATTTAGATAGACATACCTATTGTGAAATACTGTAATTTTCCACATTGAAGATATACTGTATGACATTGCAGGTCAGCAAAAGTAGAACACAATGTAATTTGGCAACTGGGATCTACAATTATTTTGTCATACTTTTCAGTTAAGCTAAAGAAGGGTTATTCAGCTTCTTTAATTGCTAAGTAGCACACTGCCGGTACAATAGGTATTGTATTACATTCTGGAATTGTTAAAAGATTAAAAATCTACTTGACCTTAGAAGAATATCTAGAACACATACATAAGCAGAGCATTTATAATCAACACAACTCCCCTTCCACACCTTTAACCCTTGTACCTGTGTGAATTATATTTTGGCTCACTAGAAATGTTGGACACTCAAGTCGTAGCCCAAGATAGAAAATTAGATGCAGAGATAACCCACAGAGTGCATTGCGGATGGAACAATTGGAAGAAGGGATCAGGAGTATTGTGTATTCAAATAATTAAGGCGAAGTTTAAAGGTAAGGTTTTTAAGACAGTGATAAGACCAACAATGATGTATGGACTTGAGAAATGGGCAGTAAAGGAAGTGCAGGAGAAGAAGTTAGATATGGCAGAAATGAGAATGTTAAGATGGATATGTGGAGTTACATAAAAGGACAGAATAAGAAATTAGACAATCAGAGGTACAACAAAAGTGGGACAGGTATCTAAGAAAGTGTAGGAAAGTACGTTGAAGTGGTATGGACATGTGCTGAGGAGAGACGATGAGTATGTAAACAAAAGAGTGATGGAAATAGAAGTACAGGGGTAGAGAAAGCGAGGGAGACCAAAGTGGAGGTGGATGGATAAAGTAAAGGATTAGAAGAAAAAGGGTTTGACTGGGGTGGAGGTGTAGGACCAAGGTGAATGGAGAAGGATGATCAAGCACATTGACCCCATATAGAAGTGGGAAAAATTGAAGAGAAAGAAGAAGAAGAAACATTGGCCACCCCTGCCTTAATTTATAACAGCAGGACATGCTGTTTAGTCCAGATGAATCCATATTCACTTTCCCTGCATAACTTCTGGTATTGCTGTGTGCTTTTGTAATGTGGTAATGCCAGTTGCATACAGTACTACAAATACTGTCACAATTACGCATTGCAGAGTTTGAGCCTAATGTTACTTGATTTACATTAAACAGTTTTGCAATGTAATCTAAGTTTTTGTTTGCCTTTTTAATCACCTCAGTTCATTGTCTGGAGGACATCAATGCTGCATCAACTTAAATCCTAATTTATATTTCAGAGTCTAATTTTTAAAAATTAGCCCCGTCCATTGTGAATTTAAAAGTTTTCCCCACTTTTCAAAGCTAATCCATTCCTGAGAACACATTTAAAGGGTGAGGTTTCATAACATGAATACGCAATTACCATTAAGTTAAATCGAAAAAAACAAAGTGTAAGCATTCCCTGGCCCAAAAATTGTACTGCAATTTTTGCTCACATAAAAAGAAAATACTTGAAACATAACACAATTAGCTTCATTTTAAAGTAGATATCAAAACAAACTCTAAAAAGTACTGTTTCTCCCTCATTTATTGTTACTTAGTAAGGTTGATTACCCATGGCCATTGCTTCAAGTTTCATATTCAAAGGAGAATGGCCTTTCGATCTTCCAAACTCTTTTATGATCTTTTTCTAGTCATGATGCTCAAGATAGCAGCACATACAACAAACTGAACTCGACATTAGCTGTGAGAATTGCTGAGACTAGGTTTGCACATCACCAACATCTTGCCCCACCCTAAATATTCAGTACAGTTTCAAAATCCAGCCGTGCCACAAGTTTACAATACTGCATGCGTCAAGCTTCCTACGTTACCCTATTCCACAGGCTGCAACAAGTTAGTTACAATCTGGTGACAAGAACAGAAAAGAAAGCACCCTGTCACGACCAGTAACACTGTAAAAGTGCAACACAGACATTAGAATTTGAGGGATTTTTCCAAAAGACTGGACAAATACAAGCACAATTGTTGTCACAGAGTAAGCAATAGCAACTAAAGTACAAAAGAACAGGACGAGTCCAAATCAGCACAGAAACAAGGTCAGAACCGAAACTTTCCTAAACTAGTTATGCTGCTCTAGACAAGTCTTTCAGAAAGTCATTCCTGTAAAGTTTTTAATTTTATAATGAAAGTTAGAGGCTTCCTTGGTGCAAACAACATTATTATACAGTGGGATGCAAACGTTTGGGCAACCTTGTTAATAGTCATTATTTTCCTGTATAAATCGTTGGTTGTTACGATAAAAAATGTCAGTTAAATATATCATATAGGAGACACACACAGTGATATTTGAGAAGTGAAATGAAGTTTATTGGATTTGCAGAAAGTGTGCAATAATTGTTCAAACAAAATCAGACAGGTGCATAAATTTGGGCACCGTTGTCATTTTATTGATTCCAAAACTTTTAGAACTAATTATTGGAACTCAAATGGGCTTGGTAAGCTCAGTGACCCCTGACCTACATACACAGGTGAATCCTATAATGAGAAAGAGTATTTAAGGGGGTCAATTGTAAGTTTCCCTCCTCCTTTAATTTTCTCTGAAGAGTAGCAACATGGGGGTCACAAAACAACTCTCAAATGACCTGAAGACAAAGATTGTTCACCATCATGGTTTAGGGGAAGGATACAGAAAGCTGTCCCAGAGATTTAAGCTGTCTGTTTCCACAGTTAGGAACATATTGAGGAAATGGAAGACAACAGGCTCAGTTCAAGTTAAGGCTCGAAGTGGCAGACCAAGAAAGGTTTCGGATAGACAGAAGCGACGAATGGTGAGAACAGTCAGAGTCAACCCACAGACCAGCACCAAAGACCTACAACATCATCTTGCAGCAGATGGAGTCACTGTGCATCGTTTAACCATTCGGCGCACTTTACACAAGGAGATGCTGTATGCGAGAGTGATGCAGAGGAAGCCTTTTCTCCGCCCACAGCACAAGCAGAGCTGCTTGAGGTATGCTCAAGCACATTTGGACAAGCCAGCTTCATTTTGGAATAAGGTGCTGTGGACTGATGAAACTAAAATTGAGTTATTTGGGCATAACAAGGGGCGTTATGCATGGAGGAAAAAGAACACAGCATTCCAAGAAAAACACCTGCTACCTACAGTAAAATATGGTGGTGGTTCCATCATGCTGTGGGGCTGTGTGGCCAGTGCAGGGACTGGGAATCTTGTCAAAGTTGAGGGACGCATGGATTCCACTCAGTATCAGCAGATTCTGGAGACCAATGTCCAGGAATCAGTGACAAAGCTGAAGCTGCGCCGGGGCTGGATCTTTCAACAAGACAACGACCCGAAACACTGCTCAAAATCCACTAAGGCATTCATGCAGAGGAACAAGTACAATGTTCTGGAATGGCCATCTCAGTCCCCAGACCTGAATATAATTGAAAATCTGTGGTGTGAGTTAAAGAGAGCTGTCCATGCTCGGAAGCCATCAAACCTGAATGAACTAGAGATGTTTTGTAAAGAGGAATGGTCCAAAATACCTTCAACCACAATCCAGACTCTCATTGGAACCTATAGGAAGCGTTTAGAGGCTATAATTTCTGCAAAAGGCGGATCTACTAAATATTGGTTTCATTTCTTTTTTGTGGTGCCCAAATTTATGCACCTGCCTGATTTTGTTTGAACAATTATTGCACACTTTCTGTAAATCCAATAAACTTCATTTCACTTCTCAAATATCACTGTGTGTGTCTCCTATATGATATATTTAACTGACATTTTTTATCGTAACAACCAACGATTTATACAGGAAAATAATGACTATTAACAAGGTTGCCCAAACTTTTGCATCCCACTGTATAATCTTACAAGGTGTGCTTAAAATGACAGCAAATGACTGTGTTTGAAATCGTCCCAGACTTGATTTTTGTCAGGGGGAAATTCAGGTACATTGTGGTTTGTGAAACAAGCATTCTTCAAACATCCAAAGAGGTTGTTCGTAATTCAGGAAAAAAAATTACATAATACATTTTTACTTTTTCTACAGGCCGCAATATGTCATTATCTTCACTACAATTTTACTTTCCAATTGTACAGCCAATTTTAAAGTTTGGCCATATAGTTCTGAATTGTGTTTTCTGTCTCTTCAGAATCTTGAGTTTCTTCCAGTTTTAGTATCATTTCCAAATTTCTTAAGTATATTGTTACATCTGTATCCATTTCATTCATGAAAATTAGAAAAATGTAAAAGCTGTAACGCACATCTGTTAAAGACTCCACTGAGTCCCTTATTCCATCTGTGCTGTTTATTTACTACTCTCCTAACCAGATTTGTTAGCCTGGCAGCACTAACTTCATGTATGATATAATTTATCTTCAATTCTCTTCTACCAACTTGCATGCTTTTGCAATTAACGTCTCTACCCCAGACTACCTACCATTTTTTCTTGTCAACACATTAACCCCACAGATAACGGAGACCCTTCTGCACTGGCCTTCTCATGCATCTAAAGGCTCAATAGGCAAATTTCTACCAATGCTGGTTTAACTCTTGCTCTCTTGAGTTTTATATGACTTTAACTGTAACATAATTTGACTCTTTTTTGTCAGCTACGTTGATCTTGATTCTACTATACTATTATTTTGTCATAATAATAACACCAATTGTTGTTTACTCATGTAGACTCTTTAAAGTTTTTAGCTTTGTGATCTTTATCCTGTGCTGAATGATTGTGTATTTGATCTTATTACTTTGATTTGTACTCTGGCTTACTTTGTAAGGCAACTTGTGATGGTGTACCCTACCTAGCTTCAGGATTGTCTTTTGGCATGTAACTTTATCAAAGCGTTTTTGAAATTCATGGTACTTAAGACAAAAATAGGCTTTTTGTTGGCATAACATTCTACTAGCTTATTCGAAAAATAACAAGTCTAGCAAGTGTGTTTGGCTGGGTCTTCTTTTTCCAGTGTCATGTTTGTCTGTTACTTTTATTATTTTAGAGGTTCTGCATTTAAAGCTTGTTAAGTTTAAAATGTCTAGGATCCTCTGGTTTCACACTTTCTTATAGAAATGGGTTACATTTGGTAACATCGTAGTTATCGGAAAATACTTTCAACATCAAAACACTTCATTAATAGCTAAAAGTAAAATAGGCAAGTTTTGATTCACGTACCATTTCACCAAACTGACACAAACATTAATTTCACAATTGCGAAATGTGAAACTCATAAAAGGTTTTTTTAGGATGGAAAACCAGAACTATTGCTCCCTAAATCCTTGTTCCTTCTGTGATTCCCTGTGTTCTTTTCTGCAGCTGCATAATGCATGTAATCTGTTCCACACTAGTAAAATCAACTCTATTTGTGCCATTCATTTAATTCACTGCAAAAGAGTGCAGTATGTTTTTTACAAACGTAACATACTACATCGACACAAGGGCACACTAAAATGCATTCTTACAGATTGCTGTGTTTCCCTCAAAGGAAAATTAGCTACAGTAAAAATCACTAGTGCCAAACACCATGGACCCTAAAACCTACCCTGCGCATACTAATCAATTGTCTTATCCTAGTTGAGGACACATGCACTTCTAGTGATTTTTAGTTTTTCACTTAAGAACTTTATTTAAATAGTAAAAGACAGAAAAATGCATGTGGAATTAATGCATGAAAATATTTCCAGACAATACCTGAAAATCATCCTTATGTGAACGGCACAAATTTCACTGGAAGTGAAATACACTTCATAAATGTTTTTGCAAAGGCACACACTGAGTTACCCTGTAAATTTAGTTTTGTGTGAATCATTTCGCTCATCACAATTCATGGAATACATTACTGGAGAAACTATAATTGTGTCCATTTTTTCAAATTTTCATTGTCTTAATTTAAATGTGCCCATGACTAAACATTATAAAGATTACCACCTGACATAATTGGCAGGGTTACATTAAAATTTAATTTGATATTTACTAAGAGAAGTTCTTATTGAAAAATAATCAAATATAGAAAAGAGAGGCAGAGCTATGCTTACCATCCAGATATGTTCAATATAAAGATTCCAAAACACAGTTTTTGATAGCGTTACTCTTCATTAAGCATTGTTAAGTTCACTGTTTTTTAGAATTGTTTAGGTTTTTTTTCAATTTCTGGTTAGACTCAAGCTTGAGCAAAAGATATAATAATATGAAAGACAGTTGAAAAATTTGTTTGATTTAGTAAGAACTACAATGCAGTATATTGTTACGCAGAGGTGCCTGAACCTTCCTGGTGTGTGGCCTGGTGAATGAAAGGTACTAAGTAAGGGAATCCCTTTGTTCTGGATTCTCCTTTTTGTCTGTATTTGTTTTGAAAGTAAGAGTTGTTTTGGGCCAGGAAAGTAGGAGGTGAGACTGACATAATATTCAGTTATCATCCAGAAGACTGAACTGCCTTAAAAGGTAGGGGACCAAAACTCTGCAGTAGTCTAACTATAATTAAACATATTCATAAAAAGGCTGCATTCATCTTTTAGTGAAACTAGTTACTGAGCATTACCTAGCAAGGAAAAAATATTGCTAATAAATCAGTTAAAATCAGCTTAATGACAAGGATGAAGCATCCAGTCATGGCCAGTAACATTGTAAATAGTACAATGCTTTACAGAAATCAAAATTTGAAGAATTGTTTTAAACAAATGGTCAACAACATGAATAATGGTTAGCACACAATAAATAATCACAATAGTTAAAATTTCAAAGAAGAGGAGAAAAATGTTAAGTTTAACACAAAACCAAGATCAGAACTAAAAACCTTCATAAATTAGTTATGTTGCTCAAGACAAGTCTTTTACAAAATAATTTCTGTAGTTTTTATTTTTAAAGTTGGAGGATTCCTTGTTGCAAATGACAATCTTGTATATCTTTACTGCCATGATATCATCTGTCGCAAAACATATAGGAAACAGACATGCATTGGTGCTGGAAGAGGTGTTGGTGAGGCTAGTAGAGGTTGCCTACCCTGTGTTCTGAATATGGATTCCAATCCCTGAGTGCAGTGACGGGGACACAGAGCTGTAAAAATGGCATCGTCTTTCGGATGAGATGTAAAACCGAGGTCCTGACTCTCTGTAGTCATTGAAGATCCCTGGACATCCTTTGTAAACAGTAGGGTATATTCTGATGTCCTGGCTAAACTGTCCAATATGGCCTGGTCATTCTGGCCCCCTAATCATCCCCTGTCTCTGATTGACTAACTATCTGCCACGCCTTCATCACCTAACAGCTAATATGGGGTGAGCGTACTGCTGCAAAATGGCTGCCATCACACCATCCAGGTGGATGCTGCACATTAATGGTGGTTGAATTGGCTCCCCAATCACTATGTAAAGCGGTTTGAGTACCTTGAAAAGTGATGTATAAATGTAATGAATTATTATTAATTAAAATATAAGAAAGTTTAAAAGATGGAGTAGACTAACTTTGCAGACAAAGTTTAGAGACAATTTAAATGCAGTACACAAAAAAGTGCTATATTCAGATCCCCTTTGAGGAAGTATTCCCAGAGAATTGTATACCTTCCTTGATGTGTTTCAATCATTATTTAAACTGTGTCATCAAAAGAGATCTCCACAATTTAAAAGTGTTATTTTCCTTCAAATACAGTGGAACCTCGGTTTTATTACCATAATTCGTTCCAAAACTCTGGTCATAAACCGATTTGGTCGTGAGCCGAAGCAATTTCCCCCATAGGATTGTATGTAAATACAATTAATCCGTTCCAGACCATACGAGCTGTATGTAAATATATATTTTTTTTTAAGTTTTTAAGCACAAATATAGTTAATTAAACCATACAATGCACAGCGTAATAGTAAACTAAATGTAAAAACATTGAGTAACACTGAGAAAACCTTGAACAGCAGAGAAAACTAACACTGCAATAGTTCGCGCTATAGCGCTACCAACCGCTGGCTAAAAGCACTTTTTTTAATGAGTTTTAAGCACAAGGAATAAAAATGAACATTTGAAAAAATCCGTAATTTAATAAACCACCAAGAAAAATAACATTGCAACAATGCACGCTAAGAACCGATCGCTGGAAACAGAAGTGAAAACAAAATCAAGCCCAGTGCATTCTTTCACTGCCTTCCTACCTTAATGCGTCCAGCGCTCTCTCTCGTGCTGCCTATGTGTCTGCGTCTCTGTCTCGCGCTGCCTCTGTGTGTGTGTGTGTGTCGCGCTCACTCTCGCGCTGCCTCTGCGTGTGCGCGTCTCTCTTGCGCTGCCTGTGTGTGTGTCGTGCTCTCTCTTGCACTGTCTGTGTGTGTGTGTGCACGTCTCGCTCACACTGCCTGTGTGTGTATGCATGTCTCACTCGCGCTGCCTGTGTGTGTGTGCTCGCGCTGCCTGTGTGTGCGCACTCCCGCTACCTGTGTGTGTGCGCTCGCGCTGCCTGTGTGTGTGCATCTGTCTCTCTCTCACGCTGCCTGTGTGTGTGTCGCGCTATCTTGCTCTCTCTGTCTTGGTCGCTGCACAGGAAATGAACAGGGAGAGACTGAACATGTACAAACCGAAAGGGAAACTGGCTTGTTCGTATACCGAGTGTGTGGTCGTGAACCGAGGCAAAAGTTTGGCGAACTTTTTGGTCGTAAACCGAGTTGTACGTGTACCGAGACGTTCGTGAACCGAGGTTCCACTGTACAAAACAAAAACATTTTTAGGTAAATGTGCTAAAGATATCAGCTTTTGATGAATACCTTCTTAATATGTTTTGATCTTATTTTTTTTTTGTAAATTTGTGATCTTCCTTCACTTAATGAATTTAATATCACATATGGAGAGAAACAGCTTTTGAAATCATGTAAATGATTCCAGTGACTCTGTATATACACATGAGCCTACCCACAGAGATTAAAAATGAATTGAAATTCAGAGTATTCCCGTGAGACTGGCATCATAAACAGTAATTCATATACTTCTTGATTAATCGTTAATAGATAAATAGGTAAACAGAAAGCTGTGTGTGTTGAATTTTTACATGTGCAGAGGTAAAAATAAATGCCTGATATTACTGATATATAACTCTAAGTCTTTCTTTTGGATTGGCAGCTTTTACATTTTGAGGTCCTTGGACAGCAAATTCTTTTCTATATTGTTTTTGTCTTGTTGTTTTTTAAACATTTTCACACAAGTGCACATGGGGGACAGTTTACAGGTTCAAATAGTGCTATTTGTCAGCCAGACCCATGTGATGGCTTTCTCCTCTTGTTCCTCTGCAGTTCAGCCAAAGACCCTCCCTCTCAATGACATCACCACAGGTCCACCCACTGTTGACGTCATTTCTGACAACCCCTAATGACGTCATTTTCTGTACCAAGAATCCATCTTACCTCCACATCAGTTGCTGTTCCGGCTGCCTTGACTCCACCTCTTCCTTTGTTCCACCATATTTAAGGCTAGTATATGACCTGTTAGCCAGTTCAGTTGTGAACTCTGCATCTGTAAAGACATGTTTCTTTTATTTTACTTATTTTTTTCAGTTTATGGGGCGACCATCCCTAAACCTTTTTCTTTTGCTTATTTTTTTACCTCAACATGCTTAAAATTGTTTTTTAGTATACATTGATAAAATCATTATTGCAATATGACTTCAATGCCAGGTGCAGTTGGTTCACCAGCTATACTGTCTACTGGTAAACTGTTGAAAGCATTAATAGACTGAAAAATTAATAATTGTCTTTCTCTTCTGTTGTATGGCTTCATATGCAACATTTTTAGACATTACTGTAGAATATTCATATTTAGTCACTTTAAAGACTTGATATGAGTGTTTTTTTATCTCTGTAATAGACTACAAGCTACACTCTTAAAAGTAAAGGTGCCAGTGTAGTTCTTCAAAGCGATGCCATAGGGAAACAATTTTTGGTTCCCAAAAGATCCTTCTGCATGAAGGTCCCAGAAAGAATGTTCATTATTTAGATCTGTATGAGGCACCACAGAGGAAAAAAAAACATGAATAGATGGTAACAGATTTGTTGCGAAATTTAAAAAGTCTGTTGCTGCCTACAAAAACACAGTCCAGGTTTTCTTAATCTGCTAGTGTCCTGCTAAGCAGCCTACCATACATAAAAGTTTTCGGTTTTTCTTAGCATTGGGATGTTGTTCAAAGCACAAAGAACCCACTTCAGATGCTGAGACCCCTTCCCAAAATAAAATGTTGCTTTGTCAAGCAGTAGTTCTATAAGGAACCCCACAAACCTAAGAAGAATCATAAAATGTCATAAAAGAACAATTATTCTTAAGAGTGTACTTCTAATGCAGTAGAAATCCATGAGTAGTTTAAAAAGTGACTGTAATAATTAATTATTTTCATTCAGTGGATTATTTCGGAAACAACTGTAGTTTTCAGACAAAATTCTTACATCTTCAAAAGCACTAATTTTTTTTTTAGAATTGTATATTTCCTTTAACAAGAATTATGAATAGAATTAACAAGCATTTTCAAACAATGATTCACTTTATTTAAATGTCTGCAAAATCACTTTGCTAAGTGGAGTACATTTGTTGCAAACATGCATTGCTAAATACATGTCTCAGATGAATTCTCTCTCTGGGACTTGTCTCTAAGGAAGAGTTTTATATTGTTTCTTTAAACACAATATGTTCACAATGACCTTATTTTTTCATAGCCCCTTTGAAACTGATAATTTAACATTAAAACAAAGAGAATGCAAATGCTTCTCTTAAGGTGAATTGTTCAAGAAAAAATATAAAAATTGTATATTAGTTACAGGGGTTGTCTAGGAGCACGGATTATTTAGGTACTTACCAAACCTTCTATTTTTTTGGCTGTTTCTTTCTCTTATTTAAGGATATACAGGTACAAGGAGTTTCAGATTTGAACTGGAGTTTTTTTTTTCTGTTCTCCTGCCCATCTGACCTTAGCTTGTTTTGTTATTTATTCTTTAATATCTATTGCCTAATCTTAATTGTTTTTCTCTTCTTATAACTTTCTTTTGTCATCTTGTAAAGCACTTTGAGCTACATTGTTGAATGAAAATATGCTATATAAATAAATATTGTTGTTGTTGTTGCATTTTATGCATAGAAGCTCTTTAATTTGTAACGATAATTGTGGTTGCAATAGTGGTCTTAATCAAAATCCATAGTTATTCTAAAAGCTCAGATTCTCGGTTGTGCTATTTTGAACTTATTGCTGCAATGTATCATGGGAGCATTTTCAAACATGCTTACCATTACTCAGTTAATAGATATTATAAAGTGGAGCCAATTCCTGCAAGCATCACAAGCAAGGAAGGAACCAGCATAGAGGGGATGTTAATCCACAGCCCATTGACACACTAACAGTGGACCAGTTTAGAATTTCCACTTAGCTCACACATTGTTGACATGTAAGAGGAAAACCTAAATACTTATAGAATAACCCACACAGAGAGTAACTGGGTATGGGAACAGTTCGGTCCATCCTATTCCACAGACTTTCGACTAGTAATTTGGTGTTTGTGGATGCCTATTTATTAACATGAATTCATTGTTATGTTTCTGGATCCATTCTAGGAATTGTTTCAGCTTTATGGCATGGAACATTACTTTTTGGCTTATAAGTGTTCCTCTAATACTATCAAGAGATACAAAGTGTGGATAGAAAAAATACTCTTGCACCATTTTTGTTGACCTTCAACAGAGCTGAACTATTGTCTAGGGCAGGGGTCTCCAAACTACGGCCCGCGAGGCCCTCTCATCTGGCCCGTGGAGACTTTTTTATCTACGGAAAAAAATTACGGAAATTTGCGTGTATCCTGCCAAGATCAGCCGCCGCTTACGTGGACATTACGTTTTTACCGAATTAAAATAGAGGCACGCAGTAGTGTATTATGTTTTTCAACCGATCACTACATTGCAAAACCTTATTCGCTGCTTACATTTTCTACTTCTGTTCACAGTCAATGAGATGATATAACGCCATCTAGTGGCAGAGTTTTTAAATGGTTTACTGCTTGTTCAAGACTTGATTATTTTGATCACAGTTTGCCAGTTGCGGTTGACTGGTTGACTGCTGCGATGAGGAGGTGTTGGTGTCAGCTAGCGTCTAATTGCGAAACATGTTGCACTCTATTTTATTTAGTGATAATTTCCTTCGCGTAATTACTTACCAGTGTGTATAAAGTATTGGAAATGTCGTTAGTTTAACAAGAAATTTCCGACTATTCTGAAGAGGAAACATTAAAAGCAACAATCTCTCTACCATAAGTGGATATATTTGCAGACTAAATTCAGGTAAGTTTAACTTAAGAAATAAGAATTTTTAAAAATTGTTTCAGGTTAAAAATTGTTTGCAGCTATAATTGCAATGAAATTAGTTCACATAATCACGTTTTTTGAGCGATATTGTGTGCAAGATACTTTCAGTTTCACTATTTATTCATGTTGAAGTCACTTTATTTTAGTGCCCAACGATGGCCGAGAAGAGGAAAAGAAAAATAGACAATGAGTGTCGGCAATTTCAAGAAGAATGGAGTTTGAAATACTTCCTCATCAAATCCGGCGAGAAAGCATTGTGTGTGATTTGCAACGAAACCGTGGCTGTGATGAAAGAATACAACCTGCGCCGTCATCATCGAAGCAAACATCAGGAGAAATATGCACAGTTGGAGGGTAAAGTCTGTGCCGAAAAATTTTCTAAATTACAAAATCAACTCACATCTCAGAGGGCATTGTTCAGTAAATCCTCAAATGAAAATTAATCCTTAACTAAGGCCAGTTATAAAGTTGCCTACGTCCTGGCTAAAAGTGGCAAACCGTTTACAGATGGTGAAGTAGTGAAGGAATGTTTGTTGGAGGTGGCTGAGGAACTTTGCCCAGAAAAGTCGAAACAATTTAAAAATGTAGCTTTGGGTGCAAATACCATTGCCCGCCGTGTTGTAGACATGACTGAAAACATTGTGACTCAAATAGCGAAAAATGCAAGCAAGTTTCGCCATTTTTCAATTGCAATGGATGAATCGCTGGACAGCTGTTCCACCTCTCAACTGCTTGTGTTCATTAGAGGTGTGGATGAAGACATGAACATAACACAAGAGCTGGCTTAACTACATAGCATGTATGGCACTGTTACCGGAAAGAATATATTCAATGAATTGAAAAACACATTTGCTGATTATAACTTGGACTGGACTAACCTCAATTGCCTGACTGTTGATAGAGGAAAGAACATGAGTGGCATAAAGAAAGGCTTGGTTGGACAAGTGAAGCAGATGTGTAATGAGAAAAATATTCCACAACCAATGTTCCTGCACTGTATTATTCACCCGCAAGCTTTGTGTGCTAAATATGTGGACATTAGCAGTGTACTGAATCCTGTGGTGAAGATGGTGAATTTAATAAGGTCACTTGGGCTCAACCATAGACAGTTCAGAGACATGTTGAAAGATACTGACACAGAATCACAAGATTTACCATATTACACAGCAGTAAGATGGCTAAGTTGTGAGAAAGTTATGAGCAGAGTATTTGAATTAAGAAAGGAAATAGGTGACTTCCTGGAAAGTAAAGGCAAGCCACAGCCATTACTATCTGATGAAGAATGGGTATGGAAATTGGCCTTTGCTGCAGACATAACTAGTCATTTAAATTTTCTGAACCTAAAACTACAAGGAGAGAAAAATCCAGTTTCTGATCTATACACCCACCTAAAGGCCTTCAGATCTAAAGTTGTCTTGTTTTTGGAACAAGTACAGGCCAACAACTTGACGCACTTTCAGCAGTGCAAGGTCTTCATGGCTGAAGCAACAGCTGAGTTCCCCACGTCATTTGCATGTGAGATCATCAAAGACCTCCAGCTGCAGTTTCAAGAGCGGTTTTCTGACTTGGATTCAAAGGCAGAAGAAGTGAGACTGTTTCAAAACCCATTTGAAGCAGATGTGGCCAGTTGCCCAGATGAACTGCAGCTGGAGGTCATTGAGTTGCAAGCAAATTACTTCCTTAGGGACAAGTTCAAAGAAGGACTGGTGGGTTTTTACCAGTTTTTGCCCAAGGAAGACTTTCCTAATGTCAAAACTTTTGCATCAAGGTACCTTTCAATCTTTGGAACAACATACTTGTGTGAACAAACATTTTCAAGAATGAAATACGTGAAGAACAATTTGAGAACAAACCTGTCTGATGATAATCTCAGGTCACTGTTGATGTTAGGGACAACAAATCTAAAGCCATAAATGTCTGCTATTTTGGCATCCAGGAAACAATTTCACCATTCCCACTAATACAGATGTTCATGTGTAGTGTATCAATGTGTTATTAAATAATAACTGAATAAAATTATATTAAAAAAATAATTAAAAACAACATCTATGTTTTGATTCTTTTTTATTTGGACCTCAAGTGTGTAGTCGGCCCCCAAACTGCTGTTTGATAGTTAATGCGGCCCTCGAGCTGAAAAGTTTAGAGACCCCTGGTCTAGGGGAAAGTCACCTTAAGCTGGTCCATCCATCCATCCATCCAAATAAATAAAAAAATCCAGGAAATGCTTTCTTAACTGCTCACTGTACAGTTGTCTAGCATGCAATGGCTCATCACCCTCCCAATGGAGGGCATGCCAACAATACTGCCCCACACAACAGTGTTTTTGTGGCTTAGACAACCATAGCCACACCTTGCTTGTTTTCCTTTGAAGGGGCACAATCTGATTATCAATAATAAAATAAAATGAAGTAAGAATTATGCTTAGTTTTTAGCTAAATAACTATAGTCTGTTGGGTATATTACTAGGATGTATTACTTCCAAGTCATCTGAAGCACAGGTTTTTATGTGAAACAAAGACATACTGTATTATTGTCTTTATTTGGAGTGACAAGTTCTTTGTCATACACAAGAGATTGGGAAACAACCTAAGAGCTCATTTGACTGTAATTCCACCCCTGACCAAGGGTAAGTGCTATCGCCTAATGTCTCTATGCTTTTTTCACCTGCAGATCTGGGACCTCATGCATAATGCTGTGCATAGAATTTGCACTATAACATGACGTAAGCCCAAAAGCGGAAATGTCCTTACGCACAAAAAAATCCAGATGCATAAATCTGTGCGTTCACCAACTTCCACGTTCTTCCGCTACATAAGTCCCAGTCAGTGTGAAAATTAATGCACATGCAAGTGCCTGCTGTCCCACCCCAACTCCTCCCAGAATTACACCTCTTTGAATATGCAAATCAATATAAATAGCCCTTAAGATCAGCCTCCTGTAAAAAGACAATGGCAAAAGTACGAGTGAAAATAGAAGACTTTCAGCGAATACCAAGTGGAGGCAAGGAAAAACTTACTATTTGTTGGTTTAAACAGTGGTATAAACAACAAATGGAAGTTGATCGAGTGACATAGCGTGTCGGAGAAACTCGAAAGCTCAAGTTCACAAAGTCCCACAGTGCCCGAAATAAAAAAGAAGTTGTCACATATCAAAGTTGCCGTAAAAAGGCGAGTCATAGCCCACTGTCTGAGTGTCATATGAAAGCTTATAAGGGTACGGAGAAAAAAAAAGGTACACAGTGGAGAAAAAGCACGAAATGTCAACTTTAATCTCAAAATTTCCACTTTAATCACGTAGTTTATTTTGTCACTAGCAAAATACCCACGCTTCGCAGCGGAGAAGTCGTGTGTTAAAGAAGTTATGAAAAAGAAAAGGAAACATTTTAAAAATAACGTAACATGATCGTCAAAGTAATTATTTTGTCATTGTTATGAGTGTTGCTGTCATCAAGGATTTGATTATCATTATTTCTTTCAATCAGGTTCGTATTTGGTGGATGTGTTGTGTTCAAGTTACATTCCGTGTTTGTCAACAGTTGTAAAGATAACAGGTTTCATTCATCGAAGTGTTCACTACCCAAATCGCCATGCGAGTATTTTGCGGCAGCGTCTCTATTAAGTTGTGGATTTGCCTGCGAGTATTTAGCGACAGTGTGTCTATTAACTTGTGTATTTTTCTGCGAGTATTTGGCGGCAGCGTCACGAAGTTGTTTTCGTCTAGCTGCATCAGAAAATGTACCGCGACGTCTGACACACCTCCTTTTTAGTGTTTTCTCACAGCTTGGATTGCTGCTGTCATAATCGGTTTGAGTCTACACATATATATATATATATATACAGGTATATATATATATATATATATATATATATATATATATATATACACATATATACATATAGCTATATACATATCTACATATATACACATATACATATATATATATATATACACACCTATCTACATTATATATATATACTAGCAAAATACCCGCGCTTCGCTGCGGCGAAGTACTGCATTAACATTTTTATTAAGAAGAAAATTAAACCTTTTTAAACTGAGGGAAAATATGCCAATAATTATTTGTTAAGGATCTCTTTGTATACCATGTTGTCAGTTCGTCCCTCCGGTTGTAATATGACCAAGCTGTGCACTGAGCTTACTCTTGAGCATGTAACTTACAGTTGGCCATGTGAACAGTAATCTTGTCTCAAATCTCACAGCTTGGATTGCTGCTGTCATAATCGGTTTGAGTTTCATGGTTTGTTTCAATTACAACAGTATTTACAGGATTTGTTGTGTTGAAGTGACATTTGGCATCTGTCAAGCGTTGTAAGCACACAACCGGTTTCATCGATAAAATCACATCCAGCTTTTGAGAGTTTAAACATTCATAAACATCAAAGTGTCCACTACTGAAATTGTCTCTTGTGAATCTAAGATGTTTAAGAGGCATTGGCGGTTGTCGAAAGGTGTAAAATATTTGGCCATTTCGGTACACTTGAAAGCGACAACCGAACAATTCAGCGGCAGCCATCAACTCACATGCAGAACCACAGGTGAAGGGCTTAAGCATTTCACTCTTATAGTGCTCCTGTGTAGTATAATTATCTCCTGTACCGTCATCAGTCCACACTTTGAACCTGTCCCAGTCATTCAATACATAAGACAGAATGTTCCTCCAGATATCAAAAATGAGCCTGATATGGCTGTGCAATATGTAACAAAGAGAATGGAAAAGGTAGGTGCTATCTCCGGGCATGGAAACCACTCGGTAAGTAACAGTTCTTTGATCAATAGTGATCATCTCGATAGACATGGTAATGGGGGTTGAAATGATAAAGGAAATGGGTACCTGAGCAATGTAAAGTAAGTGTAAAATACCTATACAATAACTATAATTGTAATAAACAAACAATAAAACAGCGGAGAAGCCGTGGATTAAGCAAAAAGGCTGTAGTTATCAGTAGGGAGACATGAATCCCGTGGCGAAGCAAGGAAGGGAATGTAGAGACCGGAGCGACGGACGGTCTTATATAGGCAGGCAGCCAACAACGTGGGAGGCGTTGGGATGGGGGACCCAACGCCACCTCACATGGTGACCGAGGTGCAGGCTATGGACGTATATATGTACGTAAGTACTATTCAGTTAGCGTTGGGAACCCGTGTACCAAATTTCTTGAAGATGGGCCCATAAGTAACAAAGACTGTTGAAAAGTTCAATATGGTGGCTGACAGTGGCATCATACCACCGAAATAAGTACGTACATTGGTTTCAGTTAGTGCAGGGAAGCCGCCTACCAAATTTCGAGAAGATGGGGCCATAAATAAGAAAGTTCAACATGGCGGATGTTGTTGACCGTTATGACCATTACGCGTAGAATTTCGAAATGAAACCTGCTTAACTTTTGTAAGTAAGCTGTAAGGAATGAGCCTGCCAAATTTCAGCCTTCTACCTACACGGGAAGTTGGAGAATTAGTGACGTTGGAAAGTTCAATATGGCGGCCGACAGTGGTGTCATACCAACAAAATAAGTACGTACATCGGTTTCTGTTAAAAGTTCAATATGACGGCTGACAGTGGCATCAAATCACCGAAATAAGTACCAAATTTCAGCCTTCTACCTACACGGGAAGTTGGAGAATTAGTGACGTTGGAAAGTTCAATATGGCACCTGACAGTGGCGTCACACCACCGAAATAAGTACGTACATTGGTTTCGGTTAGCGCAGGGAAGCCGTCTACCAAATTTCGTGAAGATGGGGCCATGAATAAGAAAGTTCAACATGGCGGACGCTGTTGACCGTTATGACCGTTACGCGTAGAATTTCGAAATGAAACCTGCTTAACTTTTGTAAGTAAGCTGTAAGGAATGAGCCTGCCAAATTTCAGCCTTCTACCTACACGGGAAGTTGGAGAATTAGTGATGTTTGGAAAATTCAATATGGCGGCCGACAGTGGTGTCATACCACCGAAATAAGTACGTACATCGGTTTTGGTTAATGTAGGGAAGCCACCTACCAAATTTCTTGAAGATGGGGTCAGCCTTCTACCTACACGGGAAATTGGAAAATTAGTGACGTTGGAAAGTTCAATATGGCGGCCGACAGTGGCGTCATACCATCGAAATAAGTACATACGTCGGTTTCGGTTAGCGCAGGGAATCCGCCTACCAAATTTCGTGAAGATGGGGCCATAAATAAGAAAGTTCAACATGGTGGACGTTGTCGACCGTTATCGACCGTTATGACCATTACGTGTAGAATTTCTAAATGAAACCTGCTTAACTTTTGTAAGTGAGCTGTAAGGAATAAGCCTGCCAAATTTCAGCCTTCTACCTACACGGGAAGTTGGAGAATTAGTGATGAGTGAGTGAGTGAGTCAGTGAGTGAGTCAGTGAGTGAGTCAGTCAGTCAGTGAGGGCTTTGCCTTTTATTAGTATAGATTAAAGTAGAATATCATAAACTTTATCTTAAAATCGTTTAATTTACTAGTTTCTCAAATTCCATCGTAACTAAAGTAGCACGTTAAATGCTTTGTTTTTGCCTTTGATCTTCTATGTGTGTGAATCACTACGTGCTTCCGGGCTTTCTCTTCCTCCGATAGGACACAGAATCCATTACATTCGTAATATTACAGCTCTCTGAATAATTAAAATACTGAGAGCTATAAATGATATAATTTTCATGATGATAGGAGTTAAATCATGTTATTAAACATGGGAACACGGTGACGCAGTAATTGTTCATGTCTCACGCAAGATGCTTGCTGCGCCATGTGCGACCTTCGATGAAATACTTTTTTACAGAAGTACTGTCTCTTTCAAACGTACTAACACCCAATTCCTGTCCTTACTTTTCTTTCTCCAAAAACCCAATCACCACACAATCAGCTCTGTAATAGATGTTAAGCCATCTTTAAGCTTAGAACGCAGATTCTTCAAAACTTTTAAGGAACATTGAAATATCTTCATAATGTTTAATTATTCTATTCATCTATCCTTCCAGTGTCGCACCAGCCACAGTAAGAATACAGCGCGAGTCAGGAACAATCCCTGAACGAAGTTCCAGTTCCTGGCTAGCGCTGCGGCACCGTGTAGTTAAAGTTAAAGTTGAATCTGTATAATATAATAAACATATTTTGCTGCATTTCATCTTAAAAATGATATTGTCATTATATGTAAATACGCATTTTATAAAGTGGCTCAGGTTGTGCAATATTATAACTGTATCGCAAGTTTACAGTGAGGTAATTGTATTTATAAGTACAGGCAGTTCTACAAAGAGCACTTGATGGACTGATGGAGTGTGTTTAGAGTTCTTGTGATGAAACTGTTTCTGAACTGCGAGGTCAGTACAGGAAAGACTCTGAAGCGTTTGTCGGACGAGAGCAGTTCAAATAGCGAATGGCTGAGGCAGCGTGTGCTTGATGCTGTATACCGATAATTCTTTTTCTGATCAGCTGTTGTATAGCTGTGATTCACACTCAGATACAGTGATATAAATACTCCGAGTGGTTCAGTGAGAGTAATATGGAAAAAGATGATCTGATGCGGCAACCCCTAACTGGAGCAGCTGAAATAAGAAGAAGAAGGTGTAGTGAGAGTAACAACGCTAAAGCAGTTATGGTATTTGGAATAATTTGACCATTCTGTGGACCATTATATTGTTACAGGTTAATCACAATCAGATGCATTAAGCTAATAAACAATATGCGGTTAATTTTTAGTGTATTTATAAAGCCGCATCAGGGATGTGGATCTGAATAAGAAAGATAAAGATAAACCACACAGGGACAGTAGCACTGCTTTGACGCTGGGTGCTGCCAGTCTGCAAAACCGAGCGGAGAACTTGCGTACGACAGGGTATGAGCTACCATGGAAATGTGCGTGGCTTTACGCCAAGTTAAGGTTTTATACATCACAATTTGAACATAGAAATGTTCTTACGCAACATTTTTGTGCGTACGCACCGTTTATACCTGAGGCCCCTGATGACTGACAGTAGGAAGATTCATGACATCACTTCCAGTTTCTGATTGCCTGAACCTTCCTCTTGCTCTTCACTGCCGTTTTAACTGCCTCCACCACCACCTATAGGGATAGACTTGAATCTGGAAAGACATTTCCGCTAACGAATGTTAATCGTTTTGTTACTTACTTTTCTTTATCAATTATACGGGGTTTCCCTTTAGGTGTCCCAAATCTTTATGCTCTCTCTGTCTTTATTATTACAGTTTGTAAATGTGTAAACTGTAACACGGTTACTTTTACTGATAAATTCATGCTTGCTTCTTCCTCTTCTTTCGGCTGCTCCCGTTAGGGGTCGCCACAGCGGATCATCTTCTTCCATATCTATCCATAAATTCATGCTTGTTGCTCATCACTAAACTATATTCAAATTGTTCAATTCTGTCCACTGTCTCCTTGAATTGGACACCACCCTTACCTGCTTTAAATAATCTTGTTAGCACATTTAAAGGTTAGTTGTACTTATTAAAGAGGCCACTCATTGCATAATTATCCTTTCTCTTCATTCAGTGGCATCATTCAGAAAAAGAAACTCTAAAGTACATTATGTGAAGTAAAACAAAATAATCAACATATAAAACAGCAATTAAGACTCTAGAATCCCTAATCAAATAACATCTTTTTTTTTAATAATAAATCAGGATGTAGTAGAAATTCAGAATATCTTTCTTATGTTAAGATGCAAAAATATGAGCAAATACTAAACATACACATATTCAATAACAGATTGCATACGCAAAGACAACAAGGTCTGTATCCCTACAGAACATTAAGTTCTGTTATTGAACTTATAATTGAACACAGATTGCACATTAGCGCAGTAATGGCTCAGAAACAGACATAAAAGCATAATTAACCTGTCTGTACTATAACAAAAAAGGAAAAACTTACACTGACTCTTTGAGGTTTGGATTTTTTAGGAAATTAAAAATTTGAAACAACAAGTATACAGTTGAGAGACATACTTGTAAAGAGGATCACTTCTATCAGTCTAAAAACAACGTGATCACTTATTCCTCCTGAAAGACTGCTGTTTTAAAATGATAATAATAAAGGGTGTTAACTTGGAATCTGCAAGGGTGGGCACACCAGATAAATGTATGAAGGGTTTCAAAGAGGCTTATGCACCCACCCATCTAATGACAGAATGTGATTTTTCTAATCTTGCTTAGTCTAGAACAAGGCAATTATTATTATAAAGAGATATGCGTCAGGGCAGGTACTGGCACGGATACATCTTTATATGTGTCAATGGGAGAGACCAAGAGTACTTATGTTACGGTCATAAGGGCTTTGAAGATTTTATAATCCACATTAGGAGTTTTGCAAGAATTAGGTTCATTGTTAAGGTAGAAAGCATGTATAAGCCTAACAAAATATTTAAGATTAAAACAAACTAGCTTGTTGGAACTCAATGGTTATCTATAGTACACTATTCATTTAGTGACATGATTTACAGGACACGCTGTTCTTGGTTTTATTCCATAGCATGGACTTTGTCTTCTATTGTTGTCTGACATTTATGCAAAGACAACGTTTTACTATCTCTATACAAATCAAAGTCCTTTTAACATTGAATTGTGTCAACATATTTGTATGCTAATTCCAGATGTTGTTCTCAAAGATTTATATTTCAAATAACTTTTTTAATAAGATTTCATTAGTTATGTCTTCCAAAAGCTATCACACAGTTTTATTTCAAGCAGTATTTCATGATACGTTTGTCGGAATATCACAGGCAAAATTAAATAAACAAAAAAGTAACAAAAAAATTATTTTTTTTAATTATTATTTATTTGTGCAATTATTTATTTATTTTATTTTGTCCAAAATATTCCTCCATACTTATGTCATGATTATGTTTGCATAGGAAAGCATTATTGTATTATTCAACTGAACAGCTGCTTACTATAATGACAGTGGTGACCAAAACAAACCATAAAAGCAGATTTATGAATGGACCAGGAGATGAGAAAAAAGTATTGTTAAAAATAACTAGCTATGTTAAAGCCAAAAAATCTAAAAGAACTGAAATACCAAAGTACAATACATAAACACAAATCTTAGCCAAGAAAAACACAAGTCCTGATACCCTAGTTTTATTTTATTACTGGCTAAAGCTGCAAAATAGTTCCTCAAAGAGTTCACTGTCTTCAAAGCCAGGATTAGTGTGTTACATTCTTAAACAGTGTATAGGTGATAACTTCACATGAAGCCAGTAACTGTCATCACCGCTGTTAATAACAATATGGTCCCTGTTAAGCCATATACCTAAAATGGCAGTGGTGTGAATATAATAAAATATATCCTTAAAAAAATTACAAGTCCCAAATAAACAAATGATTACAAAATAATAATAAAAGTAAAACTCCAAACCCACAATTCATAACACTTTCTATCAGCACATGTTTAAAGGGAAGGTAGAGGCACTATAAACATGTGTTACATCCATTGATCTATATAGGACCTGTTTAATGAAGTTTGGAGTTAAAACAACTCATAACTTGGTATTATCCTATTGCAGAGCACACTCATCCAATGACACTCACTCATATAGGAACAATTTAGAGTCACCAGTTACAGTACACTAAAGTGCATATCTTTCTGGGCTAATGTTCAGATGTAGGATTCTGAAGCACTGAGGCAACGGTACAAACCATTGTTTCACTGTTTGGTTCATAGAAGTTCTAAAATGATCTACTATTAAACATTAGCCTAGTTGAATCTAAAGCATCACATTTCTGTTTAATCCTTTGTTTGCGCAAATTTAAAGACGATTTTAAAAAGTTCAGCTATACCCATAACAAATCTCTGTTGTGATGTGGTTGATTTTGTGTGACGTTTATTTTTACTTTTAATGGATTGAAAGCCATGCAAATTAGTACCTGAACAAATTAGGACCATTCTTCAAAACAATTAGAGATGTGAAAAGAGGACTAGAGAAGACAGTCTAAGACAGTTTATAGTAGCATAGGCTTTATTGGTCTAAAAACACCTAAACTAGTTAAAATTAGTAATGCCACTTGACAATGAAACCACACTTAGAGTTAATTGTCAGAAATATGTCATATCCATAACGTTTGCTGAATACCACAGTCCAGATAAATCCCTTTAAGCTTACTTACCCATAGCTTATTTACTCAATGTCTGCAGTATGAAATGGTCATCACTTTTCACATATAGACAGGGCCTCCTCCCTTTTCATCAAAATCTTTCTAAAATATCACTATTAAAACCATGCTAATTTGTATGACAGGTATTGCATCAAAAGAAGTAACCTTCACAGCTTCCTGTTACATTAAGTACTTCAGTAACTTAATTTCCTTATAAGGAATGCAACCATTTTAAAGGGTTATTTGTTGTTTTAACCCGTTGTGAAGGTTCTTTATGCACAGGCTTGTGCAATTTATTATGGTGATAGAACACCGGGGAATTGCATAAGCCTCTATGACTGCAGGGTCAAGTAGGGTTTGTAGGAGGACCGAGTTTGGGAACCACTGATCTACAACATGGTAAACTTCTGGTTATGATAATGACATTGACACCCTGCATATCCAGTGTACTAAGTTTTCTCTTCCCTCGACCACTTCTTTTCAGCTTCTGCACAGTCATGAAAACTGTCTGCTTTGTCATGCACTGTTAGTTAATTCAGCTGTTTAAGACGACTGAGGCATGTTTTTCCGTATCCTTCAAGTACGAGGTGTCTATACCTGGTGAAAGTCTAGCCCTTGTGCGCAAAAAACAAACTGTAGATACAGGGGTCTTCCCAGATTATCTAAAGACTGCAGTTGTGTAAACCACTGCTTAAGAAAAACAACCTAGACTCTTCTGTCTTTGACAAATTTAGAGTGATTTCTAAGTGAAATTGTAGAAAAAACAGTTTTTCAGCAATTAAATAACTAAGATTTATTCTGGTTTTAAAACAAATCAAAGTATAGAAACTGCACTGGTTAAAGTGATAATGACTTGAGGGTTAATGTCAACACGTATCTCCTTTGTACTCAAAGAGCTGAGCACAGAATTTTACACCATAGACCACAGTATTGTCAATGCCTTAGTCAATGGATTGGCCTCTCTGACAGTGTCTTAAATTGGTTTCAGTCATATTTCACAAGTAGAAAATTCTTTGTTAGCTGTGGTGGTTGTAATTCAGGAATCTATGATATTGAATATGACATAGCACAATGATTTATTCTAGGTCCGCTGTTATTTTCAATCTGCATGTTCCCATTAGGCCAGATTATATAGAAACACAAGGTGAACTCCCAAAGTTATGCAGATGACACACAGCTTTACTTATCCGTAGCAGCTGATGATCCCGACACTCTGGGCTCTTTGATCCAATGTTTTACTTGTATTTCTAAATGGATGAATAATAATTTCTTTAACACTAGAATCCCTGAAGCCTCCAAGAATACATATGAATTTTCTGTCAATTGACATTTGAGCTTGGGTTTTTAACTCACTGACAGCAACCTGTAAATTGAATGATTTTTTTTTCATTGCTTATATTCCTGAATAAAAGCGCACATGTTTATTTGATATTTGGACTAAAGTCTTCACACATTATAAACTTCACGTCATTATTAGTATAAAATGGAAAAAGTTTCTGCTTTAGGTAATGTGTTCAGCATTTCTTGCATTTCCTTTCATCCTACACTTACACAGATCGTTGTAGACACGGAACACCAAATAATAATATATTATTTACCCAATACAACTCCAGGCACGTCACACCAAGATAAACAGACTTGATCTGGGAGATGTTTGCAACTGACTTCAGCTCTGTCGGTTTGGCAGGGGATGGGGCAGCAGGCTGATTGCTGATTGCGCGGATCAACACATTTACGAAACAAAAGACGCTGATGAGGAGAGGTGCGAAGGAATTTAAGGTGGCCCGAGGATTACAAGTTTTTGGTAGGCTTCAGGGATTAAGCTAAATAATGAACATTTTTAAATTATAGTTGTTAGTAAAAATTAAAATAATGAGGGTCTTAGAAATAAGCTTGAACCCTTACAATTAAATGTCAAGGCAGAAGTAATGGGGGTGTACTCCTGAATTAAACTTTAAATCACACATTAACCATATTACTAGGGCTGCATTTTTACATTTGAGGAATATTGCAATAGTCAGATCTCTTATAACACTGCACAATGCTGATAAATTAATTCACACTTTTGTTTTCAATTGACCTGATTACTGTAATGGACACCCGGAAGGAGTCCAGGTGCCCAACGAGCTTCTTCCGGCAGCACTTCCGAGTGTAGTGGAAGTGCTGCCAAATAGGGCCCTGTAAACGACTAGGCACCCCCTGGCGGTGGCTATGGGCCCCTGCAGGGTTGAGCTTCCATGCTTATAACCCGTGGCCCCGCTGTAAGCCAAGGGGGCTGCCCTCTGTCGGTCCGGGGGAGAAACAATCTGGAAAATAGTCTCGCTCCCAGTCCTTTCTTACTCTGGGCGTCCCACAGGTAAGGGCTCCCCCTGTCTGCGACTATATATATATATATATATATATATATATATATATATATATATATTCTGTAGTATGTATATATAGTAACAAGCACATAGATTGAAAGACTGAGACACACTGAGACTGAGAGTTAAGCACAATAACAGGCATGCTTACTTAATATACTTAATAATGAATTGTTTTCAGCTGTACTTCTACAGAACTGCTATTAAGGTCACATAAGATGCCTCATAAAATGACTGTTACCTAAACTAACCTGGGCTACTCTACCCTTCCAGTGTCCACGATTATTGCCCTGTGTCGTGTGCTGAGTGCCTTGCCACAATCCCCTCTTATGTTCTGCTAGGCTCTATTTATCTAATGCCTTGGGAGTCTCCATCTACCTGCTAGAACATTCCCAGATTTGTAAGGTGCAATGCAAATGTCCCTGGGGTTCCTGGTATACAAAGTTTACCTCTGGAGATTTCATTGTCAATCACCCCTCCAGCCCTGCCTATTTTAAAAATATACACACTTAATGTTGTTTATGTTACATTATTGTTAATTATGACTGGCTGTTCAGTAACCTTGTGATTGGTGGATATAGACTAGCTTTTTGTTGATCTTGTTAAACCAAAGATAGAAAAGGTTATGAGAAACACAACTTTAAATGATTATGAATGAAAGAAAAAATTCAGCAAACATTTGTTTTTTTAATTGCCTATAAATAATAATAGTGTAAAAAGAAAAACAGAAAAAACCCACTTATTGCATTATTTTACATATACCTTTTTAGGGCCTAACATTATTATTTTTTTTTTCCTACTGCACTTCTAATGTAGAATTTCCCACAACTACATACTCTCCAATCAGTCAGAACTAATTTAAACTGAAAGCAGTGATCCATACCAGAAGACTGGGCAAATTATGCCTGTGATATTCATCATTCCATTTTAATTTGTATAGCTTTTAAGAAATAGGCATATTTCAAACATCATCAATTTGACGAGTGTGTTGGTCTATGTGTGACTTAGTGATAAATGGACATTGTGTACCCAAAGTACTAACTTAAGACTTAGCAAGAAGAATGCATTACAAAATACTAAGTGAATTCATTCATACATAAACAAGAACATAATATATGAACTTAAGAATATGAATATATAATCATCTTTTTAAATCAAAGTTTTAAATTCTTCTTGCCACTACATAAAAAATAGGCCAATAAACACATGCTAATATTAACACTTAGTTAATAAACGGAGTTCCACAAAATTCACAAAGAACACAGCCTAAGCCTTTTTTTTAGTCAATTTCATATTCAATGGCATGTTGCTAGCCTTATAGGGGATGATTTAGTGGAGGCATGATGGAGTTGCAGGCGTATTGTTTGTCATGTCCCTGTATAGCAGGCTTGATCAGAGCCCAGCAGAATTTCTCTGAGCACACCTCTAACCTACCAGTAACACTGCTCCTTCCAGTGTATTTTGCCCTAAAGAAACAGTGTCAGATTTGACCATCGAGTGACAGAGGCACAGCAGGGCCTCAGTTTGTTTTTGTTATTTCATTCCTTTCTCCAGCAATATTAAATGTAGAGGCATGAGCTGGACCCTCCGCACTTTTTACACTTCTTGTTGTCATCTTTTTAAGCAATACATCAGTGACTGTACCAGGCTGACAAGGTAAAAGAGAGTCAAAGTAACCAGATGATCTTTTAATTTATAATAATACATTTTTTTTCTGCTGTATTTGAGTTTTTTCTGTCAAATCTTACATTATTTCAGAAATAGCTTCCTAAGTAAATTGTCATGAAGATCTCCATCCAACTTTTATTCTAAGCAGCTATTCAGTTCATTCTGCTTTTGTGTTTTGTATGTTACAGGAAGACAGGCAAATGGAACTTCTACATTGAAAAAGCTCTTTTGGACATACACTTGCTAAATTTGTTTTGAATTTACTTTTTCTAATACAGTTAAAAAAAATAATTTAGAAGTGAGAATCTGTAGGCTTTGCGCCCTAGGAACCAAGTTATCCAAACTATTCTATAACAATTCAGTAATTATTTACTGCTCTGATCCTGATCTTTCTGATCATAAAATAAGTTATTATGATAGCAACTGATGAGAAGAATTCATAATTAATTGCAGAATTATGGTATTTGATGGTTCATCTAGAGTGCCTCTTTCTTTTGCACGATTTGCTCAAAAACTAATCAGTCCATTGTCATCTCATAGCAGTCTTAAATTTCGAGTGTGGTATTTTTTCATCCAGCTATTTTAGCTCTAGACTGTCCTCAAGAAACTGTGACACACACACACACACACAGAGTATATATACACCCATCATTGAGATATCGATGTTTTCATTATTGGGCAACTCTAAAACGTTGAGATCTATCGAAAACTGGAGATCAAAATATTTGACAAATCTAAAGCTTAATCTATGTAGATGATAGGTTATGGTGTGGGAGAGCGCAAAGCAATAAAGGCAGCAATGTAACCTTCTCCAAAATGCTTAATCTAATTCAGGGTCAAAGGAGGCTTGAGTCTATCATATCACCATCGGGTGCAATGCATGAATCAGTCCTGAACCAGGTGCCAGTCTGTCATAGGGCATAGTCACACACAGAAGTGGGGCAAATTTAGAATTACCAATCAACCAATAATTGGAGTATTTAGAGAAAGTATTACACTGACACAGACAGAACTGCTATTAGCTCAGGTGCAGGGTGTGATCCCAAGATCTATGAGACTGCCGTGCTAAACATTTTGTGAAAATGCAATCAAGAAGAAAGTCGCATAGCTGCTTAATCCATGTCAGGGTTGCAGGAGGATGCAGTCTGTCCAAAACACAGTAATATTAGAAAAGTATCAAACAAGCAATTACATTTCAGCCACATTAACAGGGAATTCTGTAAAATTCAAGACAAAAGACTACAGATATTGAAACTGAAACTTCTTTCTTTATTGATCCTGTGTTTATATTCATGATTGCAAACATTTTTACTACATCCACATTAAGTACGTCGGAAGCTTGCTAAAAGTATTTCCACAAAGCTGATTCATAGATCTGAGTAACCATTGTCATCTATCATTTTCAGAGCTTAGTACTTCATTCTTTTCTGTGTTCCTCCTTTTACTTGTACTATCACTCTTTCCAGAAGTGAATTCCATTAACCTGTGTGACTCAGTGTTTGTACCTCACCAGACATTACCTTCTGCAAACGGTAAGTTGCCACTCTAAAAATCATTCACATGCTAATGAAGTAATGTATCCTTTTTAACCACAGTTGATTATGAGTGTGGCCTAACTATGTCTCAACCATAAAAGGAAAAAAAGTCTAATAGTTTGAATTTTGAAGTAGGTCTCTGTTTTCTCCCCATGTAAAGTGGAAATGCAATGACTGTGGCAAATCACAAATGAGACTGGCTCAGTTTCTCAGACATTTCAGACTTAATCTAAGGCACCTACGGATGTGGGCATTCTTCCCCATACACCTATTGTACTGCCATGCACATTCGAGACCTGGAATGCTCTCCTGAGCCATCTGTCCAGAAATCATCCCACTCTGCAGTTATCACAGGATCGGCATATTTGTTTCAAAGGCCAAATATGGGAGCACAATCAGCTTTCCACTGAAATGGATGATTTTTATAACATTCAGCAACATCTGAGGAATTATGAGAAAGTAACGTGTGTATGTTTGATATTCATACAGAACCAATTTTTATAGATGTTTTGTAACTCAAATTGAAAAAACATAAATCAGAAACAGTAAGAAGATGTTCGCCACTTGATCTGGAATATCCAATGGAGCTCAAGGGCACTTTTGAAGTGTTCCACCAAATCTTGCTGCATCTTTACTCAAACAAGATGTCTGGTAAAGTGTGATCACTAAGCTTTCAGCTGCAGATTCCAGAGTAGTCAGAGTTCCTGTAAGTTTCATATTAGAATTTTATTTTTAATATATGGAGTTAAAAAAAAAAACATTTCACAGAAAAGCAGAATTAAAATGTTAGACTTTTCTTAGATAGGAGTTACACTGTAAATTGACGTATTGAGTACATGGTCCTGTATGCTCTTTGTAGTTCACAAAGCAAAGACTAAGCTTCGATGAAATATATGATTTTTAGGAATATAGTACATGTTAAAAGTTTAGACAGTGTAATAATTTTCTCTTTTGAAGTATATTTATTGTTTTCAATGTATGGTTAACTGAATGTAGTCAATTGAATAGAAAAATATTAGAATATGTAGAGAAATTGTACTGTAGCTTTTACAGTGTTCCAAAACAGGGTTTCTGCAGTCACCCACTTCAGACCTATTTAAAATATTTTCTTTCTCATGAAATATATTTTAATTTTTTTTTTTATAGTTACTGTATATGTAGATAGGGTAAGAAATTAAATATGGTGCTTTTAAACATGCATCTAAAACATCTATCTGTATTTTACATCAAAAAAGAGTTGTGTTACTGTTAATACTTTACTTTAATGAGAATTTTTTTTGTCTTCCTAGAAAATAGCGTGCATCTATTTGAAATAGTTTCCAGATTGTAAAAGTATTACTATTGTATTGTTCTTTTTTGTCTAAACATGCTTGTTAGCATTTTTAAATATGATAATAAATGCAAAAACCAAAAAAGTGATTTAAATAAATAAACTATTTTGGTTTTACAAATTGGCAATAAATTAAGCTAATCATAAAAAGAAACAAATTTAACTGCCAAGAAAAGAGCAACTTTGAAAAAAAATGATCAAGAACTCATGCAATTGAGTTAGAAAACATAAGTTTATTCCAGATGAATAATCTTAATTAAGCAAGCTTAAAAATTTTAAATGTGAAAAACTGAAGATGTATTTGTTAGTTGATTCAAAGTTGAGGTTTTAACATTGTAGGCATACACAGAAGTTGTTTCAATTAAAGAAAATGTTTACCAATTGCCCCCAAATGATGTACATGAGAATAAGTGGCTCTTTAGTTAAGTTTTACTGCTTCTAAAAGCTTGCAAGTCCTCTGCTACACTCCGGGCTCCCCTGTTTGCTGCTGCCAAACCCACTGTGTGATTCATCATTGGTATCAGGGGTTGCTTGCTTGAACAATACTCCATTCTTCGGCTTAAAATGTCCATTTCCTTTCATAAGACTCCTTTTTCTTTTACAGGTTTTCCCAAGAGCATATCTATCATTATTAACGCTCTGAAACAATTTGTGGCCATATCATTTTTGGCATGATGTGCCTGGTCCAGAGGCCTTGGTTTCTATAAATGTGAGTTTGTTTTTTTTTTGTTCTGTTGCAAAAATGTTAAAAAGTGGGCCATAAATATGAAATCTCTCAAATAACGTTTCCTATTTCCCAGACAACGTTTCAGTCAACAAAAACTTTATACTTGTATGTCAGAATGTAAAATGTATTTCTGAAATAACTAATAAAAGGAGACTAGGCCAACACAGCGCTTTCCAATATTCCAAAAACCTGTTATTTTTATAAGAAATAAATGTCTACTGTATGTGATGGCTCCTCCACTAACTCAATAAAATGTCAAACTTAAGAAGTACTTCATGTAAACTGACATATTATATTTATAAAATTTTGCAAAGGAATTTCTTTAAAGTTAAATTAATTTCTATAGTATTTCACTTAACTTATTTTAGCTGGTTTATTTTTAAAGTCTAACTCACCACCATGAGAAAAATGTTATTTGGGGAAAGCTTTGCATTATAAGAGACTGCCATATATTTTTTTTCTGTCAAAACATAACAAAGCAGCTTTAGTGGTTAAAACTTTACTCAGTGGAACATTTGCACATGAAGTATGACTACAGCCCCTTAAAGGAAATCTCAGCTCGGCTTAAAATTTAGCTAACTATGTCAACAAAGTTAAAATAAAACCATATACTTGGGGAAAGTTGAAGTCATTGCCATATTCTGAGCCATGAGACACAATTTCTCTTGTGGAATAAATGATGTTAATCCTCAAACACTGGTTTGCACACACTAGATGATTCACGCGCATGTGATTTCCTAATGTAAAAATAACACAAAGACTCTGATTGTTAACGAAGGGGATTGGATTAAATAGGCAGATATTAAGACAGAAGTTCTTCTTAATATGTATTATTTTTCAGAGTGTAATTACATTTTTTCATTCATAAAAATTTTATAAAAGTCTGTCTTTTATATATATATATATACTAGTCATTTCTTTTATTAACATAAATAATGACATCTTTGGAAATCCTGAAGTGCTGTTATTAAGTGCACATAAAACAATTTTTTAAGATCATTTAAACTTAAATATTTCATTCTGGCAGCCAAAGATTTATGGAAAGTATTCATTTTAATGGGCAAAATTGTTGGTTGTTAAAAAGAATAAAATGCCTCACTACACACAAGAGGATAGTACAGATTAATCTGAAGGATTTCACTCTGCTCAAACTTGAAATTGAACTGAAAATGCATTTTTAAAATACTTTTTCAGATTTGAAAAGAAAAACATATAATACAACATGTAAAAAACAAAAGGAAATTTTGGATTATTAGATATCTGAATAGTTAATTTATGTGTACACACTGTATGAACATCAAAAGACAGGACAATTAAAGAAATATAACAACCTGATGGTAATATTCCTCTACTTAAAAATGATATAGAACAGAAATCAATGCAAAACTGAAAGTGAGCCAATAAAAAGTAACATACAGTACCACAATATTTACTATAACTACTTTTAATGCTGCAAAAAAATACTTCAATTGGTCTTACATGTAGATGTCCATATTTCATAGATTGTTGTTAGTCACCAAAAACCCATCTGGGGATGTCACAGCAGCACCACAGCAGTTCATCCAGCAGTTAACGCTGATTTGAGTGACTTGGCCAGTCTGCTTTACGTGTTCTGAGAGGTGCACTATGATCTGGTCAGCTTTGAACACTAATCACTAAAAACGTCATCCCACCGACTCAAAACAGTTGTAACAAAGCATATACTGTTTAAATACGATGCAAATAAATAAACAGTGCAAACTAAAGAAAGCCATATTCCGTATGAGGTTTAGCAAGGAAACTAGCAATATATTGGCATATAAATGGCAGTTTAACCATAGCAAGGGAATATTTTTGTCACATCACATTTCCATTTTAAGAAATGTGTGTAAGCATTTTTTTGGGGGAATTATCTAAATGAATGTAGGATATTTTACAATACTTGCTAACAATTTCAATTTATTTTGTTATTAAACACTGTAAGATATATTTTTAATATCTTTGGATGTATTTTGTTTTTGCAAATGCAATAATTATGACAAAACAAATCTATAATATTAAATATATTTTAAATATTTTATTTATAATTATATTATTTATGCATTTCTAATTTTACACAATTTTTACATCATATTTATCAAATTCATTTTCAAAATGAAAATTCTAAATGCACAAAAACAACTAATTTTAAAAAGATTACATTTCTGCTTGCCAATTAAAGTAAATAAATTAATGAATCATTATATCATTTTAAATCTTAAATGTGATCATTTTGACTTACATCCATTATACTTTATACACCTAAAAATATAAATAATGATTGTTTAACAAGAAGCTATACAGGCAATTTTAATGCTACTATTTACAACTACATATTGATAGACACTATGGTGTAAATTAAATTTAAAAAATGTAAAATGTTCTCTGAATAATGGAAGGAGGTGAGAAATGTAATTGTTCTGTTTATATTCAAGTTAAAAAAGTAACCACGTCATCTGACTTTATAATCATTTAATTCACTGTGTGGCATAGAGGTAAAAAAGACAGCTGTTTGGTTGCATGGAGTTCTAAATATGACAGAATATTCCACTGGAATTTAAAATTATGGACTCTTAAAAGGTGCCAGTGTGATTCTTCAGAGCAGCACCATACAGGAACCAGTTTCGGATCCCAAAAGAACCATCCACAAGAAGGCTGCAGAAACAAACTTTATATATTTAGATCCCCCTAAAAGGTTCCATAATAAACCATGAATAGATGATAACAGATTTGAGAAATACCAAAGTGTTCATGATTTTTTGCCATGAGGACTCTTGCTACATCCAATAACACAGGCCTAGGTCAGGGTTATGTTGTAAAGCAGGTAGCCTACTATACAAGAAAGAGTTAGGTTTTGTCCACATGTTAGGAAAATTTTCAAAATACAAAAAAACAGTTCACATGCAAAGAACCCTTGCCAGAATGAGACGGTACTTTGTCAAGCACCTAATCTACAAGGAACCATGCTTCCCAGTGAAGTATCATTTTTGAACCAATATTTCTAAGTGTGCACCCTGACTTTCAATATTTTGAGGTATGTTTTGATGTTCATTCGCACATCTCTTTGTAAGTCACTCCAGGGATCAGGGTTGTGAAGAGGCAGTGCCCATTGTATAAGATCTGAGTTCAAGGCAGGAATCAAGAGGATATTTATTATTTGATTATCCATCCATTTTCCAACCCGCTAAATCCGAACACAATCCAAAACTAATCAATGTTTTTTTTTTGTGTTTGCCTAAAATGAGTTACCAATGACAACTGTCAACAAAAAATTTTTCTAAGTAACAATTAAGAAAAATTCTGTATTTATTGTGAAATATTACAGTTTTTAAATTATCAGAGTAATAGGACCATTTGTCATTAGTATAAGGATGGTAAGGATTTTTATGATTAATTTATTATATATGGAAATTTGACAGATGTGAAAGTACATTCAAGTAGCAAGATTGTTTCAACTATGCACACAACTATGTACCAAAATTATGTATTTTTTCATAACATCTAGGTAGGTATATATGCATTGCCAAAAAATGAATATTTGTTGCTAGGAATAATTTATGAGAATTTATTGTATTCAATACATTTAAATGTGGTGGGTTTTAATTTTTTTTTACAATTAAGGATGCTGTAGAGATGTATAGATATGTGTTTTGACATGTTTACTTTGATTTGTAATATTTAATCAAAATAACAAAAAGCACTGCAATTCTGGTAATTCACACAGATTAGGCACATGCACAGTAGAACAAAGTGAGGAAGCCTAATGTATTTATTTTCCGACTCATAGAGAAATGACTTTGATTAAATTGCATTTATTGTCAGTTCACTTCAAATGTAATTTGTTGGCTACTAAGTTTTACTTTGCACATTGCAGACATTAAAAAAAAGTTAGCCTCATTTGACCCAGTGCCAGTTTGAACAATTTGCATCTGAGGGGTGGACATTTTTTTTTCTTTGCATAACTAGTTGTGTGACTCTTGCTTGAGGGTGTAACGCCGGTGACTCAGTGAAGAACAATGTCTCTCTAAGGTGAATGACTCATATGGGTGGTGTAACTTACTTAGTTGGCAGGACAAATGAATGGATATGCCTCCTTCCGCACTTAAGATGTGTCTGACTTTGACAGGCTGCAGCAAATTAAATATATTCTCTAGATTCCAAAGCAATGAATCAACTACTGGGCACATTAAACGGGCAAGATTTATGCTTTTTTTTTTTTTTTAAAGTTTTTTGAACACTTCAACCTTTAAAATGACTGTCATGTAAAAATGTTCTACAATTCTGGAGATATGAAGAGTACATTTAACAGACAAAATACAGAATCCCTCCCATGAAGATCAATTACAAACATTTCAGATCATCACTCATTGTTTGTTTTTTTTTTCGCTCTGTCTCTCTCCTTGCATTGTGCTCACTATCACAATCTTATTTACAAAGCCATTAATGTTAAATTACTAAATTCAAATGTTAAAATGATATTTAAACCTCCAATGTCTGTACTGTATAGTATATTATCTGACTTGTTCAAACAAATCGCGTTCATTACAAATTACAGACAAGAGATGGCAAGTTTAAGTACACATTAGGTCAGAGTATCAAATCTTTCCAAAGGGTTTAACATGTAGGCATTACATTAAATTATTTTGTAAAAAATGTCACGGTATATAAAACATATTTAGTTATTTTATCTTTAGGACTAAGCACAGCATTGCACATTTTTAAAATTGGAACTAATACTGTATTTTCCCAAATTGGGGTCAAATTATAAAAACATGCATTTTACTGACATTGAATTTTTTACATTTGGCAGATACCTTTAGGTAAGAAGACAAACATGTCTATCATACATTACAACTGTTTACAGATATTTTTATAGACAGGTTAAGTGACTTTGCCAGAGCCACATAGTGAGGCATGCATGGGAATTGAACAAGCAAACATGTGGTTTAAAGTCCACTGATTTAGTGACTTTATTTTCCATTCTTTATTTTATTTAACCTTACTGTATCATGTCAAAATGAAGAAAAGCCTACAGGTCTGTTTGATAGTCATCACAACTGTTTTATATTTACTACATGTAAAGTTCTGAAAACAATTGTCATACAGTTCATATCAAAGTACAGATTTCTGTTATCCTCCAAAATTGATCTTGTATTTGCATTGCTCTCATGTTTAATTTCTTTGAAAGTTTTTAAATTATTCTTGTTGTTAAAGTGTTGGAAAAATATACACTGTTTCTATCATTCTTATGGGGCACAACTCATGAAAGCCGGCTATATTCTATATAAAATTCCTATAAATTTAAAAACATTTTCTTCTCACAAAGAACCACAGATACAGTATGTATGGACTGCAGTACTGTAGTAGCGTTTTGTGGACTTTTAAAAACTGATGTTTAACAAAAGTGAGGAGATTGTGATTGCAAGGCTATGTTGGGCTGAATTTTTTGTTCTTTTTCAGATTATTATATTCTTTATACATTGTTTACTAACTAATTCTTTAGCTAATCAGAATCCTTGGTAAAAATAACACAATTTAGGTACTTAAAGTAGTGAATATACAGATGTAAGTAAAACATGTTGGATTTAAATAATCCATTGATGGTACAGAAATAGGTGTATAATGTATATGTAGCAAACATATCTATTACAAAAAAAAAATCTTGGAAGGCGACGATACGTGATTTTCTCAGAGACACTTTAACATCGCGCGAGACAAGACAGTGAGACAAAAGGACAGCTGCTGCACTGGCTTTTAAATGATCGACACACAGCGCTACAGCAGAACAAGCAGCAAGGCAGCAGCTGATCCGACCACATCTCCTTAGCATGCGTTCAGCACCCCCTTCACAACATGAGCGGCAGAGACGCAAAGTGGCTGGCGTGTAGTGCACCCAATTGGGGGTGGGGGGTTTGTGAGCAAAACCTAATGCATTCAAAAGATGTATTCATTTCACTATAAAGTTAATATATAACACCAACCCAATTATTAAATGCAAAGCCTTTTGTAAAAAGAAAGCTTAGATTAAGTTATTACTTTTATGCTGTTTCACTCCAGAAGATTCTTTTAAATTCAGTTTTAACGATGTAAATGTTAAATGTTTTGACACCCATTGCACACCCATTCCCAAGATTTCTTTTATTTCTGTTCGCCTACAGGGATTTTTATTGTCGGTGGGGAGTTGTTTCTTGTCTTCTTAGAGTCAAGGCTGGGGTCTCTCTAAAAACAGGACCTGTTAAAGCCCATTGATGTGATTTTTGGGCTATAAAACAAATAAATTGTTGCTGTTTAATCTATTCATCCATTTTCCAAAGCCACCTTATCCAAAGCAGGGTCAGGGGGCAGCTGAATCTTGTCCCAGCAAGCTTTGGGCACCAGGCAGGAATAGCACCTCTACAGGGTGCTTTCATTTCAAATAAATAAGAAGGGTGCAACAGTCACTTACACCAACTTAGTGCCCCAAATTAGCAATAAATTTAAAGGAATCAGGCAATCTATCTATCTATCTATCTATCTATCTATCTATCTATCTATCTATCTATCTATCTATCTATCTATCTATCTATCTATCTATCTGTCTGTCTGTCTGTCTGTCTGTCTGTCTGTCTGTCTGTCTTACTTCAGTTTTCAAACAGCACATAAAAACTTTTCCTTTGCCATTTCTTATTGCACAGTGAACTAACATATAAAAGCCATGCATAAAACCATAAATACAGCTCATAGGACCACCATTGTTGTTATGAATTTGTTATTTATATACTGTACATGGCATCAACCATTTTTTTCAAGGTACCTTAAAACTGAATTATATTTTTAGATGATTATATGAGCAGGATATAGCAATCTATTTATCTATTAATTGTAAAGAATATATGTCATATTTCTTTGACTTTTTAAATAGTGTTGTTATTAGCCAACATTTGTGTGTTTTATTGTGTGCTTTCAGTTAACAGACAAGCTTAACATTTCATTCTGTAGATTTTGCTAACACTTGTAGTTTTGTGGATTCCAGAAATGGCACCATTAATTAAGAATTACAAAGCCCAATACTTTTATTCTTATGTCATATCTAACAATTTTTTTGTAGGTTAGCTGTTTTAGTACTTTTGTATGTCCAGCTTTTTAGTCAAGTGCCAAACAGAAGCATAAAGACTTTGCAATTTCTATATTGTAGACATCAGGATCTTTTTAGACAAGTTTGCACTTTGTTTCAGGAAAAGGGCAACAATAATTAAAAGAACTAGACATCTGTCTAATAAATAACTGTCTGTGTTGGAGTGGTGCAGTGGTTAAAGCTTTGGATTACAAACGCTGAGGTTGTGGGTTCGAACCACACTATTGACACTGTGTGACTGTGAGTCACTTCACCTGCCTGTGCTCCAACTGGAAAAAGCAAAATGAAATGTAGCCAATTGTATCTCAAATGTTAAGTTGCTTTGGATAAAAGCATCATCCAAATAAATAAATGTAAGAGTGGAATGATCACTTTATAACATAATCTTGCAATTCCAACTTACCTACATTTGTGAGAGTCATGATGTAAGGACTGAGAGCACAAGGGAAGCCGGGGGAAAAAATAAGGAACTCTTGATGTCACTGACTGTGTTCTCCTTTTTCCAAAGTGTTCACAGGAAGCCAGACGGAGAAGGGCACATCCAGGTGAGACACTGGAAGTCAGAGACATCAGGATCATCCACAAAATATCACTTCGGCCAACTGACTGTCCAGTCACTTGTGGTCACATAGGTGGACAAGTGTCTTTAAAGGGGACAACTGTAAGAATATGAATCAATTCACTTCTATAAATAGACAGAATGAAATGTTTCTGTCACATCTGCTTCAAAACAGCACAGGAACTGAAAAAGAGATTGAATAATGAAAATGAACATTATGGAATGAAGGCACTAAAGTGGTTGCTGGAAACTCCTTGAGATTGGGCTGTCAAGAAGGAGAGAGATTTAATTTGGGTCTGATTTGAGGCCTTCTGCATACTCTTTTACAGTGCAAAATTAAAACACCTTCTCTTTGCAGTGGAATGGTTGTAATATGAATTTTTTGCCTGGTTATCTGAGCTTTCCACCCCTGCCACAAATAATGTATGAAGAGAATGATATTTACATCAGGTTGTGAAATACGCTATAGTTGACAACAGTCCTGGAATCAGACAGAGACAGCCGATAAAAGAGAGTAAATAACGTTGGTAGGATGTGTGAAGATCATCTGATGAGGTTCAGTGAGACAACTGCCTGCAGAGTATAACTGTGGTGTCGAAAGAGGCAGCTTGGAAAGCACAATGTTTTGTATCTCATCACAGATAGGGTATGAAATTAAAGCCATATTTTTTACACTTGGAACAGTGAGATATGATACCTTTTACCTAAATTTTAAGTGAAACGTTTTCGTTTTCAAAGCTGAATGGTACGGCAGCGGGTAGCGTTGTCGCTTGAAACCCGGCTCGATTGCTTTGTTCATGTGCATTTAATGTGTGGTCTCACAGCCTAAAGACATGTTGACAGTATAATTGCCGACTCTAAACTGGCCAAATGAGAGTGCACATAGATGTGTGTGAGTGTAGTTTTTGTTGCTTACTGCATCTGACACAGTGTTGCTCTGAAAGGCTCTATCTTGCCACAATTCATTACTGAATGAGTAAATGTTGAAAAGAGTGACGTGGATAAAGCTGTTAAAAAAACTTAATAGTAATGAGTCCAATATGAAATATTGAGCCACAAATAGCAAAATAGTTATACTGTTATTTTTAAAGTGCAAGGATAAAACACAGGATCTTCGGACAATTACTGAATTACCAGGTGCCATTGGAAAGAGTTTTATTTTTTCTGTTTATTTCCTGTTCCTAAAACCTCACTCTCCTTTTTCTTGCAAAAAAGACTACCATTCCCATATGTGAATCTTATACTTTTCTGCCATACAGGGAACTTTTTATGCAAAGTAAGTACACACATATCTAGTTAAGTAGCCTTTTGGATGTATCAATGTACACACGCTGGTTTGGTTAAAATTCATTTATGTACATTAGTGTGTTCAGTACAAACTGTAAACAGGTAACTCAGGAATAATATTTAAGAAATGAGGCCCCTAATGTTCTACTGATAGACACACATTAAGTTTAATTTATACTCAATATGTATGTACATTTCGGGTCTTCTGTACATACAATTTGATTAAAGAAAAAGGAGAGGAGCGCCTGTTTTGTACTTTGTGTCTCGTCTTGCCTGATTTTCTAAAGTAAAAATGTCAAAGTCAGTTCTAATCGGTTAACCACTTTACAATCAGTTGATTCCTTCATGGTGCTGGCAGATGCTAGAATAATACCGGAGACAGTTAATCTTTTCACTATTTAACCCTGTTTAATACAATTCATGACGGCAGGATCTATATTAGTAATCTCGCAAAACTGGGTACAATGTACTGTAGGAACCATCCTTGGAAATGTTCTGCTATGGTCATTGCCAGTTTCTCTTTCAAATACACTGTGAACAATTAAATGTATTTTTGAATTATGATGATTAGTGTGTGGTTCAATATTATTATTTATACGAAAAGTCTTAATGAAAAATATGATACATATAGTGCAAATCAGCAATTAGCAAAAAAATACAAAGTTAATAAAAAAGACAAGATGTTTACTACATTTATTCCCAATATTAGATTAAAGTAGCAGTCTGAAAAAATGACAACTGTGGATGATTAAATAGTTTTAGTCAAGCATTTAATAATAATAATAGTAATTCTTTGCATTTAGCATTTATTCATACAGCTAGCACAGAACAATCCAAAGATTTTTTTTAACATGGAACAAGTTTTTGGTATTGAGAATCAGATAATGTCTAGTTTGTGTAAAAATGTTATAATTAATCATGAAAATACTATTGTTGTCATTTACTGGCGAATACCCGTTGAACCTGAATTTCTAAATCAAATTAAAATAGATTGAAATGATGTAATTAATAGGATATATAATCTGAGATTTTAGTAACACATGAATGAGTATAAATAGAGATGCAACCCAATTAATCCAAGTCAGTGTTACATATGGACTGGAGCCTATCGAAGCAGCACTGGATGCAAGGCAGGAAAGCACTTTGGACAGGGTGCCAGTCTGTCACAGGGCCCACAAATACTCACAGAACCAATTTGTATTGTGTAGTTGACCCAACTTGCATGTTTCTGGGATGCTGAAGAATACCAAGAGTATCCAGAGGATACAGACATGGGGAGGATGTGTAAACTGGATGCTGGATCGATGAGACAGCTGTGTCGCACATTGTGCCACCATGGAATTTCTATTAGAGAACTGCAGTTTAAACTGTGCATACAAATATATGAATGAATAAACACTTTATTGAAATACTGTGCTCAGTTATCATCTAAAAATAAATAAAAACTGTTATGTTACTACTACAAAGCAAAAGTTGAATGGAGAAACTACTAAAGAAAATATACTTTAAAGAACATATGAGGTATTTAATGGAAAAACACAATAAATACTATGCTTGAATTTTTAGAACCCTGGGTTGAGAAAGATAGGCATTTGAGAGTACTATGGAATAATGTAATCATATTTTAGAGGAACGTGACATTTCTTACTGTCCAGTGTATTCAGATGTATGCTTTCATTTCAGAATGAGATAAACTCCATTTCTCTTTAGGTAGAAAATCATACAGTGTATACTTTCAGCCAATTAGTACTTTCTAAACATCCGACATAATAAAATGAAGAGTAAGTTTTTGTGAATATTAGACAGGTTTTAGAACTCACATTATTTATGACAGTACAGCCTCACTACAATATAACACAGTGAGAGTTCACTGAGATTTTGTCTCTTGCACGGTATAACTAGGGAACTGTTAAAGAAGATTAGGTTAAATTAGATAAACTTTATTAATCCCAACATGGCATTTAAATGCATACAGCAATAGTAATATAAAGATATAGACTCAGGTCAGGTCAGGTTGGGGAGCCTGCACTGGTACAGCACATTGCCGCACCCACCACATGACAAAACATCTTGAGATCCTGGTTGGCAACCCCCCAGGCAAACACCAGTCCCACCGTCTGGAAAAGACCCTCTATCTGCCGCAGCCAGGTATTACGTGGGCATCTCCTTGACCTGGTCCAGCCGCTCAGGTCCTCAACAATGAGGATCTCACGAGTTGGATCACCTTCGGGGAATCACATGGCTGTAGTGCCGTAACTGATGCTCCCTCACGATGCAGGTAATGTGCCTCATTTGGGACTCCATGAACAACCCCTCATTCGACACAAAGTCAGAGTCATACAGACTCACAGGACAAATAAATAAATAATATATATTGCACAGAAATAGCAAAATGAATTCAAGTGAACATAAAGAGTGTATGTTTTTTAGTCTAGGGCATTGGGAAGAGGCAGTAAATTGCCTGTTAGCATACTGAGGAGGAATGAGCCTGTGGCTAAAAGTACTCCAAGAAAATGTCCCCTGGAGAGCATGGAGAGGATTTTTCATGATGGTGTTCAGTTTTGCCACCATTCTCTTTTCCATAACAGATGTCCAGGGTTGGCCCTGTGATGGTGCAGGCTTTCCTGTTAAGTTTGTTTAGGCATTTTGTGTCATTGACCTCAAGTTGTTTCTTTAGGACACCACAGCATAGAACACCACACAGGCTACTGCGGACTGGTAAAAAATATCCAGCAGCTTGCTGCATACATCAAAAGAGCTGAGTCTCCTTAGCAAGTACAGTCGACTCTGGTCTATCTTTTACAGCGCCATTGTGTTGTCAGAGTAGTCCAGTTTGCTGTTTCTGTGAATCCCCAGGTGGTACTTGTAGCTCTGCACCATCTCCCAGCATTCCTCCTTAGTGCCACCTGGTCTCTGAGGCTTGTTGGAGCGCTAAAAGTCCACCACCAACTCTTTTGTCTTGTTAATGTTGAGGTTGTTGTTCCAGCACCCTAAGATGAAGTACTCCACAAGCCTCCTGTACTCCATTATTTATGCAGCCTATGACAGAGGAGTAATCTGAAATTTTTTGTAGATGTCAAGTGTGCTGGCATAACTGTATACTGGAAGTCTATTATGTAGAGCAGGGATGAGCATATTCAGTCCTGAAGGGCCACAATGATTGCAGGTTTTTGTTATAACCCAATTGATTAATTAAAATGCCAATAATTTCATTTCATTGCTTGTTAGTGCTTTAACTTTGCGATGCCAGGTCATTCTCGTATCCTAGATTTTTTTTTCCTTTCTAAGGATATCATCCAAATGATTTGAAGTCAAAAACATATGAGTAATTCTCAGTCTTTCACTTTTTTCTCTTTACTTTCCATCCAAGTATTTAATTAAACCAAATAGTGTGTGATAAATACACACAGGTGTAAATGGAAACAAGCTAAATGGAGAACTGCTGTTTTCTTTTGTTAATTACATCTTATTGCTATTAAGGAACCATTAAAAACCAAGAATACAGGTGTTTAAGACTAAAATAAGCAATAAGAGTTCTTAGCAAGTGAGAGAACTAAAATGAAGCAGAAGTGTTACTTGAGCAATATGTGCTTCTTATTAAGCAACTGGGTTGGAACAAAAACCTGCAGTCACTGTGGCCCTCCAGGAATGACTTTGCCCACCCCTGATGTAGAGGATAGACATGAAGGGAGACAGGTCAGTTCCCTTAGGTGCCCCAGTATTACACACTACCATTTCTGACACACAGTCCTTGAGCCTCACAGACTGCAGTCTGTTAGTCGGGTAGTCTGTGGTCCAGGAGATTGAGATGGAATCAAGATGTATATTGAGCTTTTTCTCCAGGTTAAAAATCAAAGAACACCATCCTGACTGTACAGCCGGCTTTGTCCAAGTGGGAGAAGGTTCTGTGGAGCACATACATCAGTGCATCCTCCACACCTATATGTGCCTGATAGGCGAACTGCAGAGGATCAAGATGCTAGTGAATTGCCTGCAAATCAGCTGCAATGTACAGTTACTTACAATGACCTAATTCTCCATCTATTGGCAATTACAGTAAGTAATAGGAGCCTAAAAATTTGCAATATAATTTGCTGTAACAATTTTCTGATTCATTTACCTCCTAAATGGCAAATCATCAGCTTTTTCTAGTTCTTTTTTTGTGGAACTTATTGCTTTCTTTGTAATGTTTTTGTATTGTGCGTTTCTGAATGTAGTTTTGTACTTGGCCTAGAGTGACGTTTTGCCCTTGGCTTTGATTCTTGTTATGCCCACTGCCTGTTTTGGATTTTGACTTCTCAAATGGTCTTTTTGGATTTAGCTTTGGATCTTTTTCCTTTTTGTGTGTGACTCCCTGCCTGTTTATGAATTTACCTGTCAAGTAGATTACATGCATCCACCCATCCATTATCCAACCCTCTATATCCTAACTACAGGGTCACGGGGGTCTGCTGGAGCCAATCCCAGCCAACACAGTGCTCAAGGCAGGAAACCAACCCTGGGCAGGGTGCCAGCCCATCGCAGAGTAGATTACAGACATCTCTAAATAAATTATGTTCACCTTTTCACTGTACCTGTTTTATCAGTGGCTCACCTTGATCTGAAATATGGTCAGCTGTAACTTGAAGGCCACAGATTATGCTTCAGAAACACAGTGGATATGCTTTTTCCTGGCACCACATTAATCAAGGGCAAATCCATCAAATTTAAAACTTCTTCAAAGTACTTCTCTAACCTCTAAATAATATCCCCAACTTCATTCTCCCTCAGAACCGTTTCTCACCTACCCTTCCTGAATCACTGAATGGTTTTCCAGAACCTCTGTGGGGCTGTCTGAAAGTCATTCTCCATGGACTTACTAAAGTCCATCCACACAGTGACTTTCACTTTAGCCACTGCTATAGTTGCTGCTTCTGGGGCCTGCAGTTCCCTCTCATTCAAAGCTGGAGACCCTCTGGCTAACATTGCATGGAGGGCATTTTTCTTCAACTTGACAGCTTGTCTTACCTTTAGTGCCCACCAGTAGTTTCTAGGGTGAACCAGTCAGGATCAGTTACATCTCCAGTCATCTTGCTCTAAGGATCATTGTGGTGCTCAAACCTGTTTAAAAAACAATGGCAAGGTCAAAATCATAGGAGATGTTTATAGCAATACAATTCAACAAAAATAATGATTTAATTCACTGGTGTTTAAGTTCAGGCCAGTTAAGGTATGTTCAGACTCACTACACTTGTTCTTTCATCTAGACACAGTTTTTAGTACTCATTACAGCTTAAATTTGAACCTAATTCATTTGCCTACTCATGTATGCAGAAATTGAGTGGAAGATAAGAGTAATTAACATTATCCCAGCTGGCATTCAGTATAAAAGAGGCACAGAAGACTAATTAGAAGAATAAAAAAGGTTCCCCAAAGTGGTTATTAAACAGTCAAACCAAATCTTGAACCCTGAATCATGAATCTTACCAGTAAATAAATTAGATGTTCATCTCAGACTTACATGCAAATAAAGTGATCATTTTATATGTATACCTATGAATGGATAAATGAATTAAAAAAACTGTAAATGAAAGTAGATACATTTGTCCTTGAACAAGCCAGGATTAAGTTTGTTGTGTGCATAGCTGCTATAAATAAAAAATTAACTCAACAGTGGAAAAAAGTCTTTACTGCTGCTGCTAATTTACTTTTGAGTAATTCAATGTCGAGCCTTGATTTGAACTGATTACTTACATAGCTTTATAAAATGAGACATTTTCTAGATTGTAACACTTTGTACCTGCTGCATCCTTAATAGTTCAACCTCACTCATTGATCACAAGTAATCAGTTTCCAAGAATTTAAATTCAGCCTCCTTCAATTATGCCCTACTGTTTGTTTAAATTGGGTTCTTAATGAAATTCAGTATATTCAATCTTTCATGTTTTTTTCACATTATTTCTTTATTACAGGCAAGTTAAAATTTGGCTAATAAAAGTTGCAATGTGCTTTACCATTTTACTAAAAAATACTAATTATTTAGTACTATAGTAAAATCAAACCACCATGTTTAAATCAGAGTTGAAGTTTTCTTTCATGTTCTAGCTTTCCTACATGGCATATTTCCAAATAAGGTGCAAATTATATTCTTCTGAAAATACCGTAGAGGGAATTATACAAACAAAGTCCTGACAATATGTCATTAGTGTACTTTGCCACAGTATAAAGTTTCCTTAGAATCAATGGAACCATTGATTTTTTTATTACATATGTTGAACCTTAATCATGACAAATGTTCTGAATTACAAAGCACCTTTAATCAAAATCTTAGATCATTTTTACCTAAACCGATGACAGTACCCAGGCAGCCTGTTAAAAAAATCAAATTCTATAATCAACATGCAAGCCTGTGGCAGATGTGAACAGCTCTAAGGATAAACAGTCTTTTACAGCCTTTTCCTTTATAATTTATTACTTCAACCGCGTTTTTTTTTTCCTGAAAAGCCACTATACACACAGCACTATTTTCAACCTCAGCATGATCAGTGCATGACTTAAATGAAGAATTTTGTCAGCACAATTCATGCACTTACAAAAAGCCTGAATTAATTTTGAAAAAGATGAGAATGTTTTTTTATGTAGAAAGATAATTGCACATAAAGTACTGTCTATCTAGCTTCTATAAAAAAACATATGAAATGATTATTAGATCTGAAATTATTTATATAAATCCCATTTTAACTTATTTGTGAAAATGCAACACTGAATGAAAAGTTGATTTTAGAAAATAATTTATTTCTCTCGTACAAAGATAAGTAGCTATAATTGATGTCAGATGCACAGCCACTGTTGCCTTTGTGATCAAAAAAGTACTCTTAGATGCACAACATAGCATATACAGTACAGTCATGTGAAAAAAGATGTACACCCCATAGAAACTGACTTTTACAACATATTTGAAGAGAAAAACATGAAAACAGTGTATACTGGTAAAGGTGATGTACTTGAACAAATGACACATAAATCTGGTGTGGTATATTCATTCTTATAATCTAACAAAATTGCGTAGTTGTCACGTGGGAAAAGTAAGTACACCCCAACATTTATCACCACTTCAAATCCATCAAATTAAAATCAGGTGTTCCAGATTAGGTGCCAATGATTAGACCCGCCTTTGGAAACTGCCTTATTTAAATCACAGACATCGAGGGTCCGGTGTTCTCCTTGTTAATGACATGTGTGGTGTGATCAATGCCAAGACCAAGGGCAAGGGATTTAAAAAGGTCACAAAAGTATGGAAATCAATAAGTACACTGTAAAGAAAACCATCTACAAGTGGCGTAGATTTGAAATGACTGATACTTTGTCTAGGACTGGTCGTTCCAGCAAATTCAGCCCAAACACTGTCTGTTTAATATTAAAAGAAGTCTCTAAGAACCCCAAAACTTCATTGTGTGACCTGCAGGCAACTCTTGTGAAAGTTAATGTTGAAGTGCATACATCCAGAATCAGAGATTACACAACTTTGACCTACATATGGGGTGCACCACAAAAAGCATTTACTGTCTAAAAAGAACAAGACGGCAGTTTGTTGTTGAACACATACTGGAGGCAAAGACTGCAGGCCTTCTGGAACAACATGCTTGGGACAGATGAATCAGATATAGAGTAGTTTGACTACAGTAACTGTGGACATGTTTAGCGCAAACCAACAACAGCATTTCAGGTGACAGTAATGTTAAGCACTGAGAAAACCGCCCTCTAGTGTTCATGGGAGGACAATCTACATTCCCACCAATGACTTACTAACTCTTATGGGATACTCTACACTGTTAAACTCTCTGTTGGACTATTTCTGTTACCAATATCACCTTAAACTATGCCAGGACATCTTACACCCAGGCTCCTGTGTTGAATAGTCCAGCAACCGGCAGTCTAGGAAGCAAATGATTCTCCTTCATAGGATCTTTATAACACATGTTGAGAAAAAATAAGATTGAGTGAGTGCTCTGGGTAGAGAAACATTTTTCTACCCTTGTAACGAATACATGTTTTTTTTTATTATATGCAATTTCTATACTTGGAGAAAATGGTGCTGGACTGGCCTTCACTTCAGCTCTCGCAGGCATAATGTAGTCATACTAAGTGAAGAGCAAAACAGCTACATTATGCTTTATACACCGTTTTGCAGATTTTTTTTTCTAAAATTTGTTTTGCATGCACAAACATGGAACTTCCTAAGAGGGGTTATTTTCTGGGGGATGAAAAGCAAGAAAAATTGCTCCCTAAGGATTTGGCAATAGCTTTCACCCCTTTTGTACCAGTGCATTCTTCAGATGAAAATGAAAATGGGAAAATTACCTTTTGGAACTGAGACATGGCTAATAAATTGAAGGAGTTTGGAATGTGGCATGGTGAATAAATGGTTTAGATGCATACTACCAAACAATTTCAGGTTTTGGGGGATGTTAATGGGGGGAAGGGGGTTGGGGTAAGGCCTGCAAAATTGGTTATGGAAAAGAAAAAAGTATCGGGGGGAACATTTGAGCTTTGTCAGTACTGCCTTAGTAATCCTATCATAAATTCACCAGGAAAAAAAAATCAATGCTTTAGCATATGAAGAATAAGGCTGCAGATGTGATTAAAGTGTAGGAGATACAAGGGTTTTATATAAAACTAAACAACTTTCTTCCTGTGTCAATTGTGTGAATTTCTCTTGTCACGAAAATTTAGATGTTTACTAAGTTTCACTGTAAATTCAGTTTCGTGTGAATCTGTGGTTTATCTCTAGTCATATACTGTATGTTATGTTATAGGGCTAAGAAGGAATACAGTGATGTTACTCTTCCTAATGCCTATGAGAATACCAATGATTATATGCTTTGTCCTTCTCAATGGATCCAGAATTATGGCTTTTAAGGCACTTCACTGATAAAATGATTTTCTATAGGATAAAATGTAAATGAGATTTATTAACTCTACTTAGTGGTGGTTCAGTCATTAAATGAACATCTCTTCACATGGATATTTCTAGGTTTATTTTTTTACAGTTTTGTAATCTGCTTCTTCAGTCAATTATAGGAGTCTCTACAGTCTATTACCAATTTAGAACCTGAAACCTAATGTCGATGAAGAAAATCTGCACACTTTATAGTTTTCATGTAAAGAAAAACAGGATCTTTAACTTCATATCAGGAGATCAACTTCATTTTAATAAGACAAAAGAATAGTCACGTTATCTACAAACCTAGAAAATACTACAGACTGTAATTCCTTTTTTAAAAGCCAAGAACTTCTGTATACAGAGTTAACATAACACTTTCAGACCTGCTTAACACAATTTAGAAAAGCACAGAAAGGTTAATGCAGTTAAGTGGTCACCTCTAGATATGAATTAGTCTCTGTAAAATAGAGTGCCATCAATGGCACTGTAAACACTATGTTTCCAGACTTTGATTATTCCTGCAAATGGTCAAAATGTTCCATCTTTGGTAATTCTTGGATACAGATTTGAGTTTGAAAATTTGCATTGTGAAAGTACTTTTTTGAGTAACGGAAAACAGTTTTTGTAATCGTTTTTTTTTTTTTCACGTAATCAATACTCCTGCTTCTATGCCAAATGTAGTTTCCACAGAATGTAAATGACACACACCACCTCCTTCCTACAAAGGCTCAATGGGTTTCACATCTGCTGAAGAAAGTGATCATTTCTCAGAGGAAGGTGAGGAACTCTTGTGGCCTAGGTCATTTAAAGTCATGCTTTGTTTTTCTGTAATATGATGTTACTGTAATTTTTGAAAAGAAAAAAATGAGATGACATTATCTCATAATAATAGCTTTAAACTATCAGTTTTCTTTGAATATAAAAAAAAAAGTTGGTGCAAAAGATCTCTGAGGCACTCATCAATAGATCAAATGTATTTTGCTTCAAAATGTTCACACTATGATTTTTATACCTGTGTATTTTCATTTAGCTGGAATTCTGTCAGAATTATGGTGAATTCCAAAGTATTTATTTCAGCTGGTATGGAAACCTTAGGTCAACTGTTAAATAAATAACAAAAGACTACTCGCAAGGGAATAGCAAATATTATAGTAAGCTGTGTGCTATTAGGTTACCTTTCATGGAAACCATGGTTGTACTAAGTGATTCTTTTTAGGTACTTTTTGCGGACGTTCATCCAGTGTGTGCTACTGTCTTGGAATGAGTTGCAAACACTCATATTTCCTAAGGAAGGCCAGTTTTCCATCAACAAAAAACACAACTTGCGGTTATTTAAAGAAAACTAAACAACAGAAGTGTGCCAGGAGAAAAATTCAAGTGGATAAACAGAGAAAATGCAGAAAGTGACCAGGCTGAAATTTAATTCTAGTTCCAGTAGAAATAACCACTTCACCACCATGCTGTCCTGCTCTTTTTATAGGTGCCATGTAGATTATTTATTAATGTTATTCGTATGTGTATTACTTAAAACATATGCTTTGTAAACATGACAAAATAAGTACTTTACAATAGATAAAGTATGACATGTTGCTAAAATGGGTATTGTTGCTTCCTTACAGCCACAGTAGCCCTGTTTTTGTGGAGTCTGAATATTCTGCTCCCATGCCAATGATGTCTGAGACTTTGGTAACTCTACATTGAGCGAGTCTATGAGTCCATGATTGTGTCCAGTTGTGGACTGATGTATTTGTGGGGATGATTCTAATACTGCCAGGACAGACTCTGGCTTACAAAGACACTGTATAGAATAAAGTAGGATCAGAAAGTGAATTCATGTTAAATGATGTATTGCCAACCATCAAAAATGGGATGAGAAGTGAGTATTTTTTAGCTCTCATTAAGAAAGGTTTACTGTACATTTCCTGCTTTTAAAATTAACAGAAAATTATATTACAGAACTCACCTTACACCATTAGACAATATCCATTTATTTTATCATTATGTAAATACAAGAAAGCAAAACATGGCATGAATGCACAGATTCAACATAAAGGGAATGTCAATGTTAAATCAGACTTGTACAATTTTTGCACCAGCAATATTTTAATATGTCAGTATGTATTATACTATTCAAAAATAAGTGAACACATATTGCGATGCGTGAGTCACTGTATTGCAATTGAGAGAAGATGCTGAGTCCAAACTCTTCAAGAAAACCAACTTTATTCCAATCATACAGGAACAATCAGTGTATTTATTCAAACGGGAGCTACCGCTTCAATACACGCAGACACAGCATACAAGCAGTGACGTGGCCAGGTCAGTGACTGAAAAATGAAGGTCTTTTCCTGCTCAGCTAAAATCTCACAAAGAATGCCAATATGTGTGAATATTTCTGATAAAGCCTTAGCAACAGCTTGGGAATGCCACCTTGGGGTACCTGGTTGCATAATCAACCAACACAAGCATATACTGATAATCATTGTTATTCCTGGGACAACAATATCTAACCCAACCCTCTCAAAAAGGACATCCAAAATAGGCATCAGTGGTCTATGAGCAGAAACAACTTGACAGTTTGCGCTCCACATCTTGACCCATATTGACCCAATAAAAATGTTTTGAATTGTGAACCCTTGTCTTCTCCATGCCGAGATAACCTCCAAGACATGGGTGTGGGCAGTTTTTAAAACCGTCTCTCTATGTCTGCTTGGGACCAAAAACTGTTCAATCAGTGTTCTTCCCCAACGTAATCAGAAATCACCTGATATAAGAAACCAGCCTTAATTAAAAAGTGTGGTGTTTTGAAATTCGGAATCTCCAAATAGTAAGCATCATCTGCAAAATATGCTTGTTTAAATGCAAAGTCTAGACTGCTGTTGGCCCGTTGCAGGCATGCAAACTCTGTTAGAGTGTTTGTCCCCACTTCCCCCAGGGCTTAATGCAGCACCCCGCTCTTCTCCAAACATTGCTTCTCCAGGGCCCATAACTGTTGACTTGTGGATTATGAAGATGAAAGAGCCTAATGCGAAGAGCCCTGTAATTGTTCCAGACTCTCAGGTGAGGGGTTTTCCCCTACCTCACTGGACAAATCAGGTCCACTCTTTCAGTCAGCTTCTTAACCGAGCCCCTGCCTCTCTACTACAGGAAAAGGTGATCTGCAGGTGGCTAGAACGCATGGGAAGACAGCATGTTATCACAAAGGTCTTTTATCTCTGACAAGACTGTGTCAATGTGCTCAAAGGTGTCTCCATGAAACCAGCTTTGGATCAAGCCCACTAAGTCCTGGACCTTTCCCCAGATAGGGTGATCCAGAATAATCTGCCACAGCCGAAACTGACGTCCCTTGGCCAAGGAGCTCATAGCTATATGGAGGAGGATCTGTTGCTTCAGGAAGTCATAATCATCAGGCCTTTCAGGAGGTTTTGCATGACCTGAATCGCACATCTCTGGGATGGCCAAGGGCAGGGGCGCCTGCAGGAGCCTGATCTGGCTCTGTTGGGAAAGGAGTATAGTATTGTGCACCTGTTGAGGATCCATCAGTGCAAGACCCCACTCCTGGAACCACGTGTCTTAAAAGAGCTCGGAAACCTCACAATATTTATGCCTTTTAAATGTAAATACATGACCAAAACACAAATTCCCAAACAAAAGAACAAGGCTGCCTTATAAATGCATCATATGTGAAGTTCAGGGAGATCCTTATGGTACTTTAATTTGTCAGTACCAACAGAACTTGTCATTTATATTCATTTTTTTTTTTAATTAATTTTATTACAATCCATACAAAGCAATCAAGTTTTTACAAAAAGAAAAATTGAGTTAAGAACAGATCGATCCCCACCCCTGATCATTCATATTCATTTAAGACTCTTTCTCAGGATTTTAAAAAATGTAAATAAAGTATTAGCAAAATGTAGACCTATAAAAGAAACATGTTTCAACACTTCATAAAATGTGGTACCTATAAAAAGTATTCAGCATCCTGTAAGTTTTCACATTTTATTATTAAACAATGTTGAATCACATTAAATTTAATTTAGCTTTTTTGACATGTATCTACAGAAGGAGAATGTAATATCAAAGTGAAAACAGATCTCTGCAAAGTGGTCAAAAATATTTATAAAAATAAAAAACAAAATAATTGCTCACATAAGCATTCACCCCCTTCATTACGACACACCCAAAACATCAGTGGTGCAGCCAACTGGTTTTAGTAGTCCCATAATTAGTTCAATGGATATCACCAGCCTGAGTTTTCAATTGATTGTTGCATAAATGCACCTAAACTAGAAGGTCCATCTTGTGGGGAGTCAGTATGGTAGCCTAATACATACAAAGAAGAAGACTTCAAACAGCACTGTGAAAAGGTGATTGAAAAGCGGAAGTCAGGGGATGAAGACAATATATCCAAGACACTAAATATGTCTTGAAGTTCAATTAAATCAGTCATTATCAAATGGAAAGAGAATGGCACAGCTGTAAATCTGCTAGAGTAGGCTATCTGCAAAAACTGAGAGATTGTGGAAGATGAAGACTAGTGAGGAAAGCTACCAAGGGACATATGAAAACATCTGCAGGAGTTAGAAGGTACAATGGTTTAAATTGATGAGACTGTATAGACAACAGGTGTTGCCCAGGTGTTTACAAGTTGCAGCTTTATAGGACAGTGGCAAAAAGGAAAAACACACATGACATCTCAGACAGAATTTGAAAGGCTCTAAAGTCAGCTGGAAAAAGGGTCTATGGTTTGATGAGACCAAAATTGAGATTTATGGCTATCAGACTAAACACTCATGCCAAAAGATGCACATTATTAAAAACCCAGTCATGCCCACTGTGAAGCATAGTGGAAACAGTAGAATGGCTAAAAATCACCAAAGTCAATGTCCTAGAGTTAGTGAGTCAGAGTCCAGATCTGAATCTAATTGACAATTTGTGGCTGGAATTTAAAAAGGCTGCTCACGAACAATCCTCCTGTAATCTGTCAGTCTAAAGCCTATAGAGACCTGCGCACACAAACTCAGTGCTGTCATGGCTGCCGAAGATGCATCTACTAAACACTGACTTGAAGACGGAGAATACTTAACAGGATCAAATATTTTGTGTTTTATTTTTGTAATTAATTTAGACCACTTTATAGAGATCTGTTCATACTTTGACATTAAGGAGTCTTTTTCTGTTGATTAATGTCAAAAAAGCCAAATTAAATCTAATATGACTTAATGTTGTATATCAATGAAGTGTGAAAACTTCCAAAAGGGTAAGCAGTTTTTATAGACCCTGAAACTGCAGCAATTGGTATACTAAAACACATTAATTTCAAATATATACTTAAAACATGTTACTTTTGCAAATTTGAAATATACTGGGCTTTTTTATTATATTGGTTAGACAAAGCTTTAATCATTCGGCATTGCTATCTAATTAATAACAGATCCAAAACATGGCACAGAGAAAAATTCTTTTATACAACATAAAGGACAGGCCTTAAACTGGAAGGTTATAGTGACACTTTTATTAACAGCTGAAGGCTCCAGACTATTCAAATTATTTTCCTTTCTGTGTAAAACCTGGCAGATTTTCTTACAAATAATAAAAAACATACTCTTCATGTCAAGATGACTTGATGTCAGGTCATCAATTTCAGAAAAATGCACACCTCCAGAAATGAAATATTTTTATAGCATCTGAAAAATGTGCCTTGGGCAAATTTACATTAATGCTGTATCAAGTTTATGAGTTTAGGACAGAGGACTGGGTTTTTCATTAATCAAAATCTTCCCTGTAATACAAGTAATGCAGTTTTGATACACAATATCCAATTGAATGCCTTATATATTGTATTATTATTCATAGTATATTTCTAATGATTAATTGTTTTAAAAGGTAAATATTCA